>OZ026619.1:29325386-29605386 GCA_964020975.1 Hermodice carunculata
AAAACTGATGCACCATAAAATAAGATGATATCCAGACTTGTATATGGATCTGAAAGGCATTGAATAAATCAGTTATCAAGTAAAATTTTCTTCAAATATTATACTCAACGTTTCTAAGACGGGTTTTAGCCGTGGATGGGAAAACGCATTAATTTTTGATGTATGGCATGGCGACACAAAGGCTTTAAAACTTGATTAGATACCATATGTATTGCCTCATTTTAAGGAAAAATCTCGGGCGAGCATACGATCTGGCAAGTCTTTATCACGGGGAAAGTAACGAGCGGCAAAAATGCTCAACCATTCCTGGCATCGACTTGACTAAATGGAAAGAATGTTAAGGTAAACAGTTAGGCTTGACTTTGTGTCACATCAGCTTTGAAATTTTACGAACCTATTGTATATTTATTGAATCTTTTCACAATGTTGACTTTTGATTTCAATTTCCATTTCAATTTCAATTTTCGCTTTGTACTTTTGAGAACAAAATTGTTAGTTATGTACAAGAGAACAGTTAATGATGCAAACACGATTACGCATGCACTTAACCCCTCTACTGTGAAGTTGAAGTCAGAGTCAACGACGTCCTCGGGAACACAGGGGAAACTTGGTATCCTTGAAATATTTTTTCTGTGGAACAATAGGCTTGCTGTAACATGAATGAGAAGTCCTTTTACCAGAAATCTGAATACAAAATTGTGAATATAATTTATATGGGGCACAACTCTTCTAAAATGGGCACTGAAAGAGTTAAACTGTATCCGTGCCAACTGCAACTAAAGCCGACCTACTTAAAACAAACTTATAATAAGGATGCTAGATTCATGTTCCTTGTAAAAAGACCTTTGAATAAAGTAGCAACATGCTTGTAGTTAGATGGAATGCACTAGTCCAGCTTAATAGCTTTCCTATGCGCTACTTTTGCCCATTGCGACCAAAGCGCACCGAGGAAAGCCGATGACTCGGTCCACCCGGTGGCACTGAAAGAGTTAACATTCAACAGAAAAAAAATATTATTGATCGGTTCACAACTGAATATTAGACCGCAGTCGATACTTAACTTGCATTATTCCTACTCCAAGAATAGGTATAAGCCAGGCTCTGAAATGTCAATCATTCGTGTTATCTTTTCTGTCGAAATACGATTATAAAAATGTGTGTGTGTGTGTATATATATATATATATATATATATATATATATATATATATATATATATATATATATATATATATATATATATATATATATTAACGATGATACTAATATAGAGCCTTTGCCCTTTGTAGAGAAAAATCATTTGTGCCCCAAATTCAAAGTTGGATTTATACACAAATGAGCATGTCAAACACTGACTTGGCGAGATAAGCCGATATCAATATGGAGAAGAACATAAACAACGCATGCAGCCGATACCGTCTTCATGTTTGTTGACTTTTAACAAGCCCACTTACAGAGATTGAACACATGTATATATGGTTTGTGCACAACTGTGTTTACAGCGCAGAAGCATAAATGTATCTATAAATGAATCGGATGAATACAGGCACTTGGGGTTTCTTTGACCTTTGTAACATAACTTTGGGACCAGTTCGAGAGATGGTGGCTCAGTCTTGCATAGTGCTGAAGTGTTGCTCTATCGAAAAGAATTATGCACTACGAATACGTTTACATTCTAGGCATTAATTTTTACACGGCGTTTGCCTTTGGAATGCGTCGTTGAGACTTTAAGTTTGCTACATTAATTGTATATCCACTCAATTCCATTTGCGAATGTTTTATTGTGTTCTTAAATTCAAGGCTTTGAAGCATCAGGGAAAATAAGAACATTGTGAAATTTCAAGAATTCAGAATATAAAAGTTTGACTTAAATCTTATATTCTTTAGAAAAACGCCTATTGAACTATTTAGTCTAACGCAGGTTAAACTTTATGTCCAAGCCGTGCCTCTTCACCTCCCCCCCCCCTCCCAAAAAAAGTTGAGTTGTTGGACAAAGTCAAGGTATCTTTAAAGGGTTCGTCATAATTGTCATCCACATTGTTTTCTATGACGACACGATTCGGCACAAACATTTCGACATGCGTCGGTTCAAATCCGGGCGCTTTCTGGAGATTTGAACGGAAAATGCTTAAGGAATTGATGCTCACACCCAAACATCCTTCAGCAGCCAAAGTGACGCTTGTTGTGACTTCTGCCGCCAGCAAGGTAATCTGTACAGCTGTTTTGTCGATACAGTGACCTCAAATATTTATTTTGTTGAAGGACAATATAGATGACAGAGAAACTGAAAGATGCAGGTTTCATTAGACCTTGCAAACGATGTGGAGAAATAGTTAACATCTTCAATCACCATAAACCCATAGTTTATTGAAAGAAGTGACATCAAATGGCGGCCAAAGAAAACATACTACTTGCAAGTAACATGACGCCAAATGATTAAATTGATTTTGTAAGAGGCACTAAAACTGATAGCCCAAGATAAACATCAAATTACAATATTTATGGACCATTAAAAAAAATCGTGGAAGCTGACTGACGTGCCGATGAGAAATTCCGATTTGCAAGTGACCAGTCAAGCAGGGAAGTTGGTTAGGGCCACGTGATTGTACTCCATTGTAAATATGTTTATTATTTAAAAAATGGATTACCCTGTAGCCACTAAATGGCGAAGCAAAGAAATCTTCAGTGATTTACGTCATTTATCGGAGACTCTCAGTTTTGTCAAAAACTGTGTACGCATAATGCTTCAATTTGACACAAGAGTCTTCGCTCACTGTAGTAATAACCCGTTGATCCGAAGAGGCACATATGGACATCAGTGTATTGTGCGCTAGTAATGATTTACGGTATGTGTAAGAAACCAATATGTCACATTCATTGATGTTTAGCTCCACTTTTACCAATACATGCAGTTCCAAAGATAGTTAAACCTGCCTCCCTTCTGTAGAATACTGAAATATGGACCACCCCTTCTGGCGCCAAAGTCCATCTCCAACATGTATAGGTAGAAATTTCAACCTGACGTACATGGCCACCGGGTTAAAAAAATGGACGACTTTTCTAGACTGAGCCAGCTAGTGCACGTGATAATACAGATGGCTACAGCACAACCCTGCATTTTATTCAAAATCCCCATGCCGTGATTTGTAAATGATATATTACAGACATTGGATTGAGACCTAGTTAGATTTTTGTTAAGCGTCGATCTCAGGGAAGGTTTGGATGTACATCACTTTTGTGTTTTGGGGGCATTTTGATACATGTCATAAAGGTGAATAAGTTCCCATGCTCCGGCAAAGAAAACAACTAACCCTTTTAGTACCGTTGTAAATTAATAGTAACTTGTGTATTTTACTGTCTCTTTATTATTCATTTTTTAAAAAAAATCCGGTAAATGCTCATAAATTTGTGACTCCTATTATCTTTTGTTCAGTATGGCCAACCAACTAACCAACCAACCAACCAACCAACCTTTATAACTGCAGTTCCTCAAGTTTACTTGGTTTTGGCCAATAGGCAGCTCTTCTAATAAAGATGTCCTACATGTTTGTATGCACTCAGGGGGTCAAGGCTAGACACATTGGTAGCCAGTCTCGATGAGTATTGTTCAAGTAATTTTCTGCAATTTGTCGTAATTCTGGCACGATGTAGACTTGCATTATATACATAAAGAAAGAAATTAAGCTTGTACTTAGACAAAGTCAAATGGGACGGCCACTTGCTCAAGCATGTCTGTCTATATCTGGAAGCAAGGAGCCTAGAGAAGAAGGAGGGAGAACGCGATTCCAATTTGATTTTTTCATTGCACACACACACACACACACACACACACACACACACACACACACACACACACACACACACACACACACACACACACACACACACACACACATATATATATATATATATATATATATACATATATACATATATATTCCCGTAATTGTATTTTCCAGTCTACAGTACATGAGTTGACACACTAGCTCTGGTCTTCACATACTAACTTGGACACCTATCAAAATTTATTATATGAAAAGCCCCAACGTACTGCAAATATTTGCTATGACTACGAAATATAGCCACCTTCTCCTACAACGTAAGGTCTAAATAAAAACATTCTTGATTCCTGATAGACACTTATAATAGCAGGAAAAAAGCCTTGGCTCTGTCCTATTAGTAGCGGTCGGGGAGGAAGCTGACATTTATAAATTTACGGACAGACCGACATCGAATATATTTTGAACATTTAAACATTATACTCAAGTTGAAGGAAAGATGTGCTTCCATATGCATATGTATTATTTGCTTGTATATTTCATTCTTTATGATATTTAGTTGTTGTATTCACTTGGTTAATAATATCAGTAAATGATATGAGCAAGCCTTGTAACTTAGGAGCAGCTGTCCTCATTACACACCTGTAACCAACAGGTCGGCGGGGATCCTTTAAGGAAACACTGTGAAAAAACATCTTGACGGAAATATGAACCCGGCGCCTGAATTCTCAAGACATGTGAACAAAGTCAATATGCAATTCAGACTTATCAGGAGGTCATGCGGATATCTTGACATGAAGTCATTGAAATCAAGTTTATTGCATTGGTGTTGGCAATTTTAAAAGATTAAAATGTAGTTTGGGCGCCAAAGCTGAAGAAGCTTAAAGCTCTTACAGAATTAAAACCAAGAAAAGCAACCAAACTGACAGCATATCCAAAAACATTTAATTTATCATATGAAGGTAAACTTAAATCCTGAGCATGGACAGCAAAGGGAAAATAAAAGAAGTTTACACATTTATGTCTGGCATACTGAGTATGAATAATGATCTATGCTATGACTGAACAGCTATAAGAGGTAACAAGTTTTAAGCCTAAAATAAACTCTTATTTGCAACTTTGAGTAAACAAAAAAACAAAAACAAAACAAAACAAAACAAAACACACACACACACACACACACACACACACACACACACACACACACACACACACACACACACACACACACACACACACACAAAAGAGTTTGTGGAATAACCAGATCTGAAAACACTTTAAGGAACGGTTGGAGCAGGCATAGGTATGGCAGGTAAGAATATTTTGATTATCGAACAGGTTTTTAGCTAAAATGTACCTGTACGCACGATCTGATCATCTTATATCATACACTGTATCACATCCCGTCATATCACGTCACCATATTAAATCATACCATCCAGTTAATTATCCACTCGAACATGTAAGCTGTCACACAAATGCAAAATTTGAACAGATGGGACACATTGGAACTCGCTTTCACTATGGTCGATGACACGACAGGTCTTCATTTTCTTCATCGCCTAGAAAACAATGAGGTCTGGCATCCAGAGGTTCTCACATCTTCATGTAAAGACCTGTTTGGTTTTGAACTTGTGAATGTCCCGTATCTAAAATCCGTACGTGATCCGTTTTCAGGTAATACCAGAACCAATGAAAGTATTGTGGCATTACATCACTTTGGGCTATTTTATTTCGAGAACATAATTGCATAGAAGAGCCACTGCACGGAATTAATCCAAGCTAGACAGGCAAAAAAGCTTTTACCAGAAATAACGACCTTGTTGTATATAATTTAAGCAACCAGTTTGTGTCAGTTTGTCCTATTTGGTTCTCCCTTACTGTGCCAGAGGGAGCCAATGCGAAGTCTGGCGTTAGCAAAGTTTTACCTATATCTGGTCACACAAAGCTTTGAATTTTAAGGTTTTGTTCGTTGATGTATGTTCATTTCCGTGGGGATTAGCAATATAAAGTGGTTTCACATGCTGCTCCTGACTGTAGTGCATTATAATATCCGTGCCGTTGAAAAAGAATTATAAATTAAGGAGATTATAATATGATTCAGGGGCTGGGCTCACCGAAATGGATCATTTGCTTATGATGAGGTCCATGTGATATTAGGCTGGGGTCCTGCAGCTGAAATTTCGGGGAACATATTCCTTTTAAAAGTTTCACTTTACTTGTGTGATTTCACATAACATAGCATGCCAATTTATCAAAAATGTATCTACTAGATGTTGCAATGACATGAGATATATCATTCCATTGTTATCTGCAGCACAATCAGTCTTTTATTCTACCACATTTATTTTAACTTATTTTTCCTAAATGGGGAGCAGGCAATGCCTATATAAACCCCTCTTACACTGAAGAGTGTTCATTTCATTCTACAACATTGAAGAGTGGGCATTGCCTACTTTTCGTGCTATCAATTTTGCGAGTGTGTCAGTATATACATACAGTTGAGGTAGTGCCGCTTATCAAAACAACGCTACTTGACGAAATGCAGACGGGCCTTACACATTACGGGTGTCGTATGTTTTTACCGTTAGCGAAAGAAACCTTTATTATGACGCGGGAAATCGTCACATCAGGCATGCTTCAGATCTGCCTTGTACGCCTGAAAATATGTAAATGCATAATATGTTTAAACGATGTACAATTGGATCCAGACAGAGCCTAATAAAAATTGCACAAAAATGCTGAAAGCATCCAAATTGGAGTGATAGACCATTATTGCAGCTTCAAAACGTACCCAATCGTACTGCGATAGCCCCAGCGATTCATTTTTATTCTTTAATGAAATTAATAATGCATACTTTTGAAATTGATAATGCATACTTTCTGTAATTGTAACTGTGATGTCATATCTTCTTTTATGTGTGTTCTTGTCAATTCAGTGTCCTGTGATCCGTCTTCAACTGTTGTATAGTGTTTGTATTATTCTTTTTATTTCTTTTTTTTTCGCCCAAAGGGTTTTATATAAGCAAAGCCTGTTTCCCAATCGTTTTTTTTCTGAATAAAATATGAAATTAAGCATCCCCAAACACGGAACGCCTGTGATGAGAGAGAGAGAGAGAGAGAGAGAGAGAGAGAGAGAGAGAGAGAGAGAGAGAGAGAGAGAGTATTTAACAACAGAACGTGCAAAATTTATATAATGTCAAACCGTAAATTGGCTTAATACCGTCAAGAGCTGTATCTGTCACCCCGTGCACTGTGGTTTGTCTACTCCAACCCATATAGAAATGAGAGATCCTGGGACTTTTACCAAAGTGCGTTGTTTTGCAAAAAACGGTGCAGTCCTACTGTTTCCTTCTGCTGACATTCCTCTCATTTTCCAAGAAGAAAAAAAGAAGAGTTAGCTGGTAATCTGAAATATCATTCCATCCCATGGCCTTGAGAAATTAGTCAAGATCATCCATATTTTGCAATAATATGAAACGTTAATATGATACATATAAGTGGTACATTTGGCATCATGTGCCGTAATCTTTATCAAGATATTGAAATAAATGTCATTTTCTTAAGTGCTTTATAACCTTGGAAAAAAAGTCAAGGTCACACAATCAAGGTGTCACGGTGAACCATAAAGTAGGTCACAAAGTAGAGTTTTATGTGCTATGTACTCAGGCGAAATGTTGATCCGGACGCCCAATTTCTTTACCATTGATGTCCAAGCTACACCTGGCCATTACCAAAATCTCCTCTTGAAAATTTACAGGCCTAATGACCCAAGAAAAAAGGGCAAGATTACTGATTACATAATACATATCATTTCACTGGTCACAAGATTTTCACATTTTGACCCATATATTACATAATGCTGCACCTTGCGTCACCCAAATTAAAGTCGACGTAGATTTTCTTATACCCGTTATAAGTTCTAATAGTAATATGGGCCTAGCTCAAAAGCTGAGGATGCAGAGCATTCACAAGATTTTAGATTGTGCCCCCTATATTCTAACTGGCTATTTGACTTTGAACTTGAATTTGGATTTAAAATGTGTGTCCCGGAAAACACGAGTGATCGCATGAGCTCTGCAACCTACGGGCAGCAGAGCTTAAATATAGTGTTGCTTGCGATGGATTGTTAGGAAGCTATTCGTTCAACTGCCGAGTTTTGCTTAGGAGCAGTGCTCTATTTACCAGAAACAGAGTCCTTATGCTATCACTATGTTCTGCCATCAGAAACACTTGGAAATGTACTGTTGCTTGCAATGTATTTGCAATGTATTTTGCCATACAGACTTGTTGGACATACAAATCCTAAATTTTCTAACATGTTTAACTTCAAGATCCAAATAAAGCACTTTAACGACATTATTTTCAGTGTGCATGTCTTTCAGGAATTACTACACCTCTTCCCTATTACAAATAACCAAAATGAGTAGCCTACGTGGCATTATTTGGTCTCAAGATCCCCTTTACTTCTAACTGGTATTGGCTAATTAAAAGTATGGAAGATACCGATCGTGGACTTCGTTTGCAGTTTCTGTCACTGACTTGAGTGGAATATGTTGTGGTAATAATTCTGGTCCTAGCCATGTCTTTTTACAGTGACAGCATTTTGTGGGTCCTTTTTTTTTGAGAGCCAATCTGCTGCGAAAGTCATTACCAACCGAAAAGTCAATATCGCCAACCTCCCTGTCAATAAGTAACGTCTATGATCCAAACTCGTGGCCTGAAAGCACTGGTCTAATAATGTTGACTCCAGAAACCACTTCCATGCGGGCATTTTGTCTTGGAGCATGCCGACAAATGGGAAACATTTAGAAGCTGCTGAAACAGCGGAAATCGTGGACGATCTGTTAATGTAGTAGACTTCATGTGAAAACAATTGTATACTGTGCTGATGATCTCAATACCAAAAAAAAAAAAAAAAAAAAAAAAAATGTTGCTCCTTCACTTGGTCTATAATAGGTCTCAATGTTGCTTTTATTAAGAACATATTTTTGTCACCAAAAGATTCAGTTGGGGCATGAATAAAACGTCGGCGTAATTTATAAATAGAATTTTTTGGTTTAGAATGTGACAGTTTACATGCAGGTGGAACAGCAGAGCAGGATTTCAAAAACATGGAATGCCAGTCAACAATGAGAGAAAAAATCAGCTATTTGTGAACAAACGTGTTTGAAACAGAGGTCGATCATGAGATGACTTTGACTCAGATGAATTTCTAGGCGAAGTGTTTGGTTCAGTAGGCCTGGGCATAGAGATTGAAGAAGTGTCATAGAAAAAACGCATTAACGGATACACACTGATTGCGATATCCCAAGCATTTAGGACATGATGTGCGTTTAAGGACTTGCTTTTCACTACGCAAGATACACGCGTTATAGTTAAAGCATCGAAGAGCTGATGAAGATACCTAGGGAGGAGTCGAAAATCTCTGCACAAAAAGTGAATCAGCTGTGACACTATAGATATGCACGCATGTCCGGAAACAAACAAGCAAACATACATACATACATACATACATACATACATACATACATACATACATACATACATACATCTGTAGTTACGAGACTATTACTAGAATATTGGTCTGCCGAAGTTGACCTTCGGGTTCAACTTCCGCCCAGGTCATCTTGCTGAGTCGTGGCGCAAAATCGCTGGGCGGGACTCCTAATATGTCGGGGAAAATTAATCGTTTTAGTGAAGAAAATTGAAACAATATTATGCGTGGTGAAAGGTAGACAAACGTACCTGTAAGATAAACTTGAAAAACTGGAAATGGTCCATTCCAGGGATGAGTGGACGATAAATTACACAGCGGTCTAGACATGAAAATGCTTCATGCTGCGCTGGATAAATCGGGCAGTGCAAAACCGACCTGAGAAACTCTAATGATGCCCACTAAGCCATTTTCACAATGTTAAAAGTTGGGCTGAAGAAAAATTTCTGTCTGTAAAGCATACACGCCTACGTGCTTAATGTTCAATCAGCTCTGTGTCTCATGACAAGCCCATTCAAACCAGGCTCCAAAGGGCTTAACTTTCAATACCGAAACATGGTTCTTGGATATATTTGTAGAACCACCGACCAGGTTTGTTTCAACACTGGCGGGTCACTAAGTATCATAGTATTTTGTGTCAAAAGATGACACGGATCGCATCGATTTTGAAGAAGAATCCCGTGATTGGAGGATCACCAAGTAGATCCAGTTAGATGTCTCAAAGCATTTCTGGAGGCCACTGAAGACATGGGGTCGGGGGCCGGTCCTTATTCATTCACCTTCAAACACCATTTGAAAGGCTCAGCGGCAGCTGTATTGCTGAAATATTATGTGGCACTATTGTCTTTGCTCATTTATATTTATCAGATTCACTGCCAAATCTTTCCATCTTGTGGAGCTACCGCTGCTATGGCAGCCAAAGTAATGAAGATTCTGCAATGCAAGTTGGGATATAGACATCTGAGTTTTTCAGGGAGAGATATGCTTGTCCAAATACAAGCAGGATTATTCAGGGAACATGCTCAAGTTTGAGGGTGTCCATACACAAAATACATGGTTTCTCGTCATGCAACTTCAAACAACAGCCAGAGACTTGAACAGGTGCTCAATTTTCAGGGAATTATGTTTACTCAAATTAAGTACTGAATGGTTTCAAAGCAATTGTGGTATCAAGGTCCATGCAAAACTGAGCTTTCATTTATGCGACTCGATGCATTCTTTCAAATCAAAATGAGATGTATATAAAGTGGAGAAGTGTCAAGCAAAATTCTGTTTAAAAGGGTGAATGATTATCAGTACCATTCAACTGCTCCAACAGGATGTTCGAATTGGATAAAATCCCAAACCTGTTAATATGGCAAGATGCTTCTAAATGACCACAGTTCTTAAACAAAAAATCTTGCATTTACTTCATACCAAGCCCTCAGACAACAAACTGACAAGTCTTCAGTAGAGCGAAAGTTTGAACATGCATTGAATCGGAACTTAAAAGGATATTTAATGCAGTTTGGGAAGTGAGTAAATGTTGGTTAAATGGGCATGTACACCACTGTCCAATTTTTTTGTTCTTAAAATACACTCATCATTATGGACAGAAGTCATATTATCCAGCATAATATGTAGTTGCGGTAAGGAGGAAATATTGTCGATCATCCTGATGTTCTTAGATTATTAAACCATTTTTCGAATAATTCTTGAATAGTCCAGTTTAACACTGAATCTGAAAAGTATGAAACTCGAAGTTCAAACAAGAAGGTCATACTCACAACCCGACGATTTAGGCCCAATTAGTGATATAAAGTCGGTTCTCCAAATTATGGTCGATAAATTTGTTTAGTATAATTGAGATCACCTGTCATATGAAGTATTATAACCTTCTCTGTCTTTTTTAAGAGCTGCAGAAAAGCGAAGTCACTTTCTGATATTAGTGGGAAAAAATAGCCCCAATTTCATGGAAAAAAGAACTATTTGACCGCAGTGGAGGGCGAAAGGTGTCATTAAACGGTGAGGCGGTTAAAATGTAAACAAAGCTCTCCCGGGTGTACATGTATGAATACATGTATAATGAAGACCAACAAAACGTGTTTAAGCTCATCTGGATAAATACAAAGTCATTTTGTTGTAGCAAGCTCTGTGTAACTAGCAGTTAAATGTTTCAAAGCCTCCGCGGGCGGGATAAATGTACTTCATCATTGCGTTTAACATAGACGGATCCGCATGTTGTCCACACGCTTGTGAACAGTCCTTGCTTATTGGTCACACGTGCGTGATAATAAACTTGACCGTTCGTTCGACTCTCGTTGATGAAGGTGTTTTTGTAACCTTTTTTTTTCTTTACGTCAGTTGTTGCCGCATATAGCTTGCGTTTATTCCAAGCACTTTGACATGCCACTGGTATTGCTCTCGTAGGTATTGAATCGTTAATTAACACTTAGCCTACCCACTCGATAGGCAATATAGTATAGTATAAACATATTTATTTTCTCTGGATTGCCTAATAGTACACAAAGACTAATCTGGAGGCTCTCTTTATTTATTTGCCGAAAAATCATATGCACTCACAATTTGAAAAATAGTATTAGGAACCAGCTTTGCATGGAAAATGAGCTAAAAAGAGCCCGAAAAAGTTGCCCCATGCCCTAATAGGAAGGAAATGCAACTCAGGTACTTCACATTCAGATGATTGTACGTTAGAAAGAAATGAACGCTTCTTCAAGTGGGTGGTCTATAAAAGACTCAGCATCATTCCAGCTAAATTCGGACCAGCTGAACCAGAAATAATTAGTATTGCATCCCTTTACAACGATCCGTTGTTTATCATCGGCGGTACGCCATGCTCTTACTTATGTGACACCATACTTTATTTCTACCAATGTTGTCAATACAGATGTATGTATTGCTATTGGGACCTGGTTCTGTGGCAATATCTTCTCAATTAGTGTCTTGACACCATACATGTCAAATACGGCCAACACTATAGCCAATGACACTGTGATTTCCTATATTCTGAACCAGAACTATTTAATGCTGCTGAGTATATCGTATTCTGCTTCGTAATAAATCGCTGAAACGGAGCTTGTTCTTCACATCGGTGAACCTGTATCCAGCAACGCAATGGAGCTTCTCTACATGCTATGTATCCTACATCCTATATCCTGTCTCTATACCTGCAGGCAAATGCTGCAGCTTTAAGGAATCTTTCAATTAAACTATACTCTGTGTGTGTGTGTGTGTGTGTGTGTGTGTGTGTGTGTGTGTGTGTGTGTCGGACATGCACGTTGCCATGTTTAACATGTACAACGCGACGCCTGTATATTAAAACGTTCTGTGTGTTATACAGGTCTAAATTGAACAGCCCTTTGTAATGCCTTTTCCTAGGCATCATTACTGAAAAAAAATCCCAAGGGCACCTTAGATATAATCAGTCCCCGGAATGTTAGGGAGAGCCTTTCGGACCTTTTTGTTGGTATCCACCTGGTACCTGTTTGTTTTTCATATAATGCTATATAGTATTTTCAACCTGTGTCTTAAGGGTAAATCTGTTTGTTTCTATTCTAGCAACATTTTTTTTGTCTCGTATGTGTACAGCAGAAACATGTGTAAAACTAAGGTCTCATGATATTTTTTCTGTCAACATATATTTACACGGGCTTTATTCCACAAATTTTATAGGTGGGTTTGCATGACCATGCAATAACATATGGGTTTTCAATATAACAGGTTTTATCATTTTCGAGAAACTTACTTTTTACTACATACGATAATATTTCATGACAACGATGAAGATCGATAACAGTATGATTCGCAGTAACGTGGAACTGTCAAAAAAGATAAACAAAAATACGTCACTGTACACATGGTGTTACTCTCTGATAAATGCAAAGTTACGTCCAATGGAGAAAGTCACTTGTAGATGGCACTACTGATAATTTCCCCCTGGTATCCAGCTGTGGTGGGCCGAGATAAATAAAACCTGCTTCATTCACTTTGCATATACTTTCCATGGGAAGGTGCAGGTGTTGTCAAATATCCGAATGGTGCCATGAGAAAGGAAGCAGGTCATGTCACCATACAGAGGATTATATCTAGGATGTCCTATTATATTAACCAGTTGTGAAGTGAGGTAAACTGTGCAGCAATGTTTTCATAACTATTAAAAGTCTGGGCTACAAAATGCAAAAATGAATAAATTTAAGTTCATGCATGGTGTTTCTTTAGATCAACCTATATAGAACCAATAGAACCTTTATTAGTTTAAACCAATATTTATTGATAAGGCGTAATCAAGTAGAACTGTATTTGGGGCAATTTAATAAATAAACCTCAGTCACATTAAATAAACCTTTCGTATACTTCCGTGAAAAAGTTACTCATAATTCACCTTCTTGCCACTCGAATCTAATGTTTGTTCAACGGTCATAAATATATAATAAGGTAATAATTTGATTATGACAGCTGCTATTGTAAAAATATTTTCCCGTGACATGTTTTAGACGCCACACTATAAAGTGAAAGACGTAAAGTATATTTAAAAACAAAAATAGCTTAATTCACTAGCAGGTAAAATGTCATGCAGATCACTCTGATTAAACTATAATAATTTGGAAATGTATTTTTTATTTACTCCATTTTGTTTGATTATAATATTCGTTGCAGGAGCCCTTACGTTTGCAATTTCTTTTTTGGCTATCCTATGGCACCGATATCCAAGACGTATGTCGAACGCCCCGAAAAGATTGACCAGATCCTCTCCAGGTGTGATAGATATGCACCTTGGACGGTATTTTATCAAGTCTGTATAGTGGACGGCACGGTGTTATTTTAACTGCTCATGATTGTTTATTTATTTCGATAGGTAAAATTCATTGTTTTATATGTGTTAAACTTCAGATACCTATGAAAGACACGAAATAAATATGAAAAAGCCCATAAAGCTGTTATACACTGAAGGAGTGTTTCTGTTACCACCAATTTTTAACGAAGGTAAAAAGAAATGCTCCCTTATTTCGGTTTGCCTTGTGATCAGAAGCCACTGGCGACGGCGAATAGCGACTAAACCTGACGCTTCCGTTATTACAGGGGTATTAACGAAATTATCTTCTGTTCCAGTGTCAAATGAGACTGTCAAAAAAAAGACAAACAAACAAACAAACAAACAAAAAAAAAAACAAACAAAAACAAAACAAACAAAAACAAAACAAAACAAAACAAAAAAAATCAGCATTTCACTGCAAACAAAAGATCATGCAGGAGAATTCACACTGGCAGTTATGCCCCCTTCGGAGAAGGTGGAACATGTAGCTTTGCTCATGCCAGTCGGTCGGTAGGTAGAGAGACTTTCGTTTCCGCATCATAACTCAAAGATGTTTTGAGATAGGACTATGGTAGTGCCCAGATATATACTCCAGCATACGGGCTAGGTGCAGTATGATGGTGGTTGAACTTGACCGTATTCCCAAGGTCACGGAAGTACTGTAGTAGGTTGTGGCTTTTGCACGGTAACTAGAAAAGTTTGTATGATAGGACTTGTATAATGCACAAGATTATAGTCCTTATCCAGGGCTAAGTCATATATGAAGATGGAACCTTGATTTAAGCTCAAATGTAACAATGTCACGTTAGTGAACTTGGTTTCTGCATTGTAACTCAGAATTTAAGTAGTGACTGCAACATTACACTTGGTCCTCAATTAGAACTTGTTGAGCTTAGAAGATGGATGACCTTGACCGAATTCCCAAGGTCATCAGGTCGATTAGTCGGCGGTAGAGAGACTGTGGTTTCCGCACCATAATTCAAGAAATATTTGCAATGAGACTTTGGTAGTGCCCAGGTTTATTATTCTATATAAGGGCTAGGTGAAGTATGAAAGTATTTGACCTTGACCTTAGTATGTTTTGGTTTTTGCATGATAACTGAAAAAAAATGATGATAGGACTTGTATACTGCACAGGAGTATAGTCCTTAGCCAGGGTTAGATGAAATTTGAAGATGGATGACCTTGATTTAAATTTAAAGATCAGAAGGTCACTTTAGTGAACTTAGCCACTGTATCGTAACACGGAATTAAAGTTATGACTACAATATTGCACATGACAATAGTCCTCAATTTTGGTTTGGTGAGCATAGAAGATGGATGACATTGACCAAATTCCCAAGGTCACCAGGTCAGTCAGTCGGTAGAGAGACTGTGGTTTCCACACCATGACACAAGAAACTGTTGAGATAAACTTTGATAGTACCCAGGTATATATCCCTATTGAAGAGCTAGGTGAAGTATGAAGGTGGTTGATCTTGACCCTTTTTCCAAGGTCACAAAGTATTATAGTAGGTTTGGGTCTCCGCACGACAACTAGGAAAGGATTCATGATAGGACTTGTATATTGCACAGGATTATAGTCCTTATACAGGGCTGAGTCAAGTGTGAAGATAGGTTACCTTGATTTAAATTCAAAGGTCAGGAGGTCACTTTCGTGAACTTGGTTTGTGCATTGTAACTTGCAATTTAAGTTATGACTTCAATATTGCAAATGGTAAAAGTCCTCAAGTAGAACTTGGTCAGCTTAGAAGATGGATGACCTTGACCTCTCAAGGTCACCAGGTCAATCGGTCGGTAGAAAGACTGTGGTTTCCACACCATAACTCAAGAAGCTTTTACATAAAAATTTGACAGTACCCAGGTATATATCCCTATTTAAGGGCTAGGTGAAGTATGAAGATGGTTGACCTTGACCCTATTTCCAAGGTTACGGAGGTAGTATAGTATGTTTTAGTTTCCGCACGACAACTAGAAAAGGTTTTATGATAGGACCTGCATATTTTACGGAATTATATTCCTTATTCAGGGCTAGGTCAAGTTTGAAGATGGTTAACTTTGTTTTAAATTCAAAGGTCAGAAGGGCACTTTACTTAACTAGGCTTGTGCATTGTAACTCACAATCTAAGTTATGAGTCAATATTGCACATGGTTATAGTCCTCAATTAGGGCTTGGTCAGCTGAGAAGATAGATGAGCCTGACAAAAACCCAAGGTCACCACCTACAGCTCTATTAGTGAATTTGGTTTCTGTATGAGAACTAAAGACGCTTTTCACCTATGGCTTTCATATTGCACAGGAATATAGTCTTCTATAAGAGCTAGACCAGTTGTAGAAATGTGTGACCTTGAGTTCATTCCCAATTTCACAGACCTGCGTTACTGAATTTGGTTTCTGCTTAATAACTGCAGAATGTTTTGAGCCAGAACTTTTACATTGTAGATGTTTATTGTTTTCTATTAGGCCTAGATCAGCTTCAAAGAAGTTGACCTTGACCTAATTTCCAAGGTAACAAGGCCATTTTACGTGAATTCGCTTTTTACATCCGCTTTCCAAGGTACCGACTGTCCCATTTAGTACTATAAACAGGTTTATGAGGGCGAATATAAGGACGGTAGGGGGTATCTATATTTGACAAATATGCCTTGTTTCATTATATTTGCTGCTACAATATATAAGCTTCACACTTTATATACTGATACAAGTATTGTTTGTTTGTTTTTGTTTTTGTTTTTTTTGTTGGAAAGGACACCATTCTTGTTAGGAAATCAGTGTCCTTATTTGAATATGCCCATGTCAAATTTATATCATCGTTATTACAAAGTGAGCTGACAATGTATAGTGCATGCACATTGAGAATGGAGTTTCATGCGTCGAAAGAAAACCCCAGGTCACCGATTTAAAAAAAGTGGTTTTAAATAGTTCAACACCAAACTCATTAAATTCCCACATTTACAAACAAAAAACAAAAAGACGTACATGAAAAGAACGGACTACTCTATTAACGTCCCTTACAGGGAGCCACTTCTTCTTACTTAATATTCACGAAAACATCAGACGATCATCAAGGTGATGTAAGCCGAATTTGACACTTTTAAAGTTGACGCGTTCTTCCTCCTTGACAAAGCGGTCAAACGCTTCCCAACGAAAGAATATAGACAACATCAGTGAATGGTTAAGTAAGAGAGTCAGCCACAATCATCTCATTTTCATGCAAAGAAGAACTATATCGTGGTTTCCCATGCTCTCTTTCCATTTTTCCATTGTCACCATTCTGTGCGTATGCACAATTTTGTTTTGTTTGTTTTTTTACATGAAACCGATAATTTACTTCAATCTCTTGTCATATTTCTATCAAAGAATATAGAGATAAAACAGGGACTGATTAAAAATCAACTTTGCAAATGTGAGCAGAGATATTTATCAGGGGCTGATCGGGAATCTATGCAGTGTATTTGAGTGCCAAATTATTAGATCCCATGAAGTCCTTACCAGCGAAGAGTGTAGAATGTGGACCCTGTACCAGTGCTTTGAGCGTTTTGGTCTGACGTTTAACTGGAACTGCCCTTGGTGTAATCCTTTCATGTTCCAAGTTCTCTCTCCCAATCCTTCTGATATCAGATTAAGATGGGTAAGAAATGATGATTGCCCCTTACTTGAAAAAACCCATAGCTGTTGTGACAGCGACGTTTATGAGTCAAAAAGCATGAAAAATCAACGTAACAAAAGAAGCAATATCCTTACACAATATAACATTAAATCTATCTATAAAACGCTAGTTTAAAATAAGGGGGGAACAAAAAAGAAACAAAAACGAAAAAAAAAAAAAAAAAAAAAACCCAAACAAACAAACAAAAAAACCCAAATATTTGATACCACCATATTGCATGAAAGCAATATTAATGGTTTACTTACACTCAGTACATTTGTCAGACCAGTTTAAACGACGCCATAATTTACTTTCGGGTTTTCGCAGTGAGCAGTTAAAGCCAAAAGTGAATCATCACATATTGTAGTGTTACAAATTTTGATGAAGTGGTTCAAAATAACACAGAAGAATTAGCGTTATGCACGTCTTTGCACAATAGGTTATGAAATATAGTTAAACTACTACTACCACTCTCATAAAGGTTTAAGCCCTGATCCCACAACCTGCAAGGTGTGATCACTCATCAGCTCATGGGAGCAATATTGTGCATTATGGATGGCAAATGGCTTTCATAAATGGGGTGGGGAAATGGTGGTGGTGGTGGCGTTTCTCCACCTGCTCTATGCTACCAAACACACTGTGAGCCTAAAATGATCATGTCAGATATAATTGAGTGTTTAACTGGGAATTCCTATTTTTGTTCATGGCTCGTCCTCTAAAACTGGAACTACTCATTTTGTATAAGCTAATCCAATAATCATTTAGAGTATACTCATATATGTCATGCTGAAGCCGGGGTGGGGGTGGGGGAGAAGTTACTTAGTTCATAAATATATACGCATTGTGTTGATAAGTGTATCAGGGAAATTTGATTAGCGTCTGTGATGCGAAAATGCATGCAAACTGGTCTTTGTGACATACCAATGACCACGTGAAGTAAGTTAAGTTCATTATGCCAAAAATTCAATTTCATTTTTTTGACATAAACAACAATTGTTATAGTTGCAAAGGTCCTACTTAGGCAACCCATAGTTAACCATATAACTGGTAGTCAGGCAAACATGGCTTATGGACGTCATAACACATGGTCAAATGAGGGTGGTTTCGTTTGCAGAGGTCGAGGTCTAGTATCAGTTATGTCACTTCAGCTTACCTGCCAGGTAGGCGAATCAGGTGTGGTCAAGTTGTGTCATCCCTATGTAAAATACTATAAAAGAAAATATAAATATATTTCCTGACTGACAAGTGGTTCTCATTGTAAAGAAAAGACACAAGCTGAAAATATCAATCATGAAATTGCAGTTCGCCGACAGTTAAAGCGCCCGCCGACATTGTTGGTCATCATGCCCCTAAAGGACAAGGCAGTCAAAGTAATTTTTTATCTGTCTTCGAACGAAAAGTCATCGTAGCATTAGTGTATAAAGAGGATAACACATTGGAATTATAAAAATAACTGTGCCAAGATTGAAAAAACAGCTTGGGGCACACTCACCACGAATTTTAACAGCAGACGCGGGTTTAATCAACGTGATAAGGTTCAGCTGAAGATTACTTTGGAGAAAAACGAAGAAATGCACAAAAACAAGGTTGCTGATAAAAAGAAGGCAGCCAAATGGAGTAGAAGGTTGCCCGCCTCCTCCACCTTGAGCGATATTTCTGAAAACGTAGTAAAGATAACCCCTCAACAAATGCCAAGTGTGACAAATGTCTATTATGGCGACACGGCTTCCCATGGCGACATCATGACCACTGTAGTACCTGGCGCCACTTGTATCTAAGATAAGGTTAGTGCAGCCATAAATTATTTAGCTTACTGACTAGTTTTACCGCATGGCAAGTGTGTGGAAGATTAGAAATTAGCTACCTGAACATTTGACTCTTTCACCACCAAGGTTTCGACTGAGATACGGTTCTTCTTCTGCATGGTGAGGGCATAACGGTCCGAAAGCACCCAGTGAAACGGAGTCACCCGGACCTGAATTATCATTGTATTGAATGGAACTATGTAAATGATTGCAATTGAAAGATAAATTTAGACATATTTTTATTCAGACTAAATTTACAAAGTTATTATATGCATTGTATATATATATATATATATATATATATATATATATATATATATATATATATATATATATATATATATATATATACATATATATGTATATATATACATATGTATGTATGCATATATTTTTATTCAGACTAAATTTACAAAGTTATTATATGCATTTTATATATATACATACATATATATGTATGTATGTATGTATGTATGTGTGTGTGTGTGTGTGTGTGTGTGTGTATGTGTGTTTGTGTGTGTAAATGAAAGTAAAGGCATGCTGGTATTTTAATGAAAGCACTTTTTACAATTATTATTATCATTATTAGTTTTTTCCTATTAATTCTGAGTACTTCAACTGTACCCATATTTGACATTGGAAGGGTTAAGGTGTTAAATGGAGATTCAGTGGTAAAAGTATCATGTATCATTTTTACACATCAATCTGGAAAAAAGATTTCCTATGCATAAAGACATACAAGGTCCCGAGAGAAGTGTCAATAAATGATTAATTTCAAGAAAAAAATCACACATCTGTAATGTAAAAATAAATTCCCATGTGTGAGACGCGTATATAGTGGCCAGGGACAAATGAAAATGAATACACAATATTTTAGGAATATACATAGACGAAATAATGCTATATTTTCTCTGAGCCTAACCTTTGATCTTGTACAGTAAAAATTATAAGTGCTTCATTCACAATTACCATGAACACTACTTTGGAACAGTTTTTTTTTTCACCAAGGCAATCTTTGAGACAGGCCTTGTTGTGTTGTGGGCTGTGTTCTTTGACTCACAGTAATGAAGGTAGAGAGTTTTTCTAACGTCCCAGATCGTCAATGTCCCAGAAAGGATGTCAGCCCGCCTCCTTTGTTAGCTGTAAACTCAGCTGCCTGACGAGTCAGGAACACCAAAAAGTGACAGTCCTACCATGTCTCTTTTTATCCTTGTTGCAAGTGATACATTTTGGATTTTAAGTCGTTAAGCCAATTTGTTTTGGAAAAAAATGGAGTCTGCAGTTACTGAAAAGATTTTCAAAAGTTGAAAAGACCAGCTTAAAACCACCGTTTGCCTTTTTCTCGGTGACTACATGTCATAGTCAGGAGTGAAATCTCTTTCCATACATTGATATTGGAAGACAAATGTTGGTGTTTTGGTTATTCTTGAATCTCTGCCTTTTGTAATATCTTTCTGTCATTGTTGAGTTAAAATTTTTGAATATGAGTAATGCTTTTCGGATCTATCTGACAAAGAAATAGTTAAATCACCATTGTTTTGTTTTTTTTCTTTTTTTTTCTCGAAAACAAGGAAAAGGGAAAGCTGCACTCCTGGAACTTGCTTAAGCTGAACACACTCACACACACACACACACACACACACACACACACACACACACACACACACACACACACACACACACACACACATTATACAGATATTTGACTTAAAAGAGGAATTCCTTTGGACGAAAAAGCAAAAGCTGCAGCATACAAACTACAATAGAGCAGTATGGAATGCAAGCTCATTCTTGCTCAGTGGCTACCCGTGCACCATTCACAACAACTATCTTTTGCTATCTTCAATGGCCAGCATTGCTTCAGTAAATCTTTTAAAACCTTCATCCGCCAAACCGCTTGGCCAATTCCTTCGAATTTGCAAAGGAACACCTCTGGGGACCCCATATCTAATTTGATCAACTGGGGGCGTTGCATTATTTCGATTTTTAAAACCTTTTTTTGTGTGTTTTTACGGTTTTGGACTTCTCTCAGAATCATGTCTCGGATTGTGTTGAAACTTGATGGAGATAAAATATGTTCGTCTCTAAAAGAGGTGAGCCAATTGCTTCAAAATTGCACCGAAATACTCTGGGGTACACAAAGACCAGAGTGAAAATCATTAAGGGTTGAATGTCAAGGTCAGCTGAGGACGGGCTATTTCATACAGCCCTCTTGTTCAGCAATATCTGCGCTCACTGAAGATACATCACCTGAGATGTCATGTGAAGCTATATCCTGACGGAATATGTCATGTATGTAGCTTCTGATTTTCATGGCACACTTTCCTTCTTCATGAGTACTTCAACTATACCAATCATTCTAAAGCAAGAAGCATATTAAGTCCTCAATAGGACAAGAAAAAGCAGCTTTGACAGCCTTTCTATAGACAGGATGAAATACTTGCATATATATATATATATATATATATATATATATATATATATATATATATATATATATATATATAGAGAGAGAGAGAGAGAGAGAGAGAGAGAGAGAGAGAGAGAGAGAGAGATGAGAGAGAGAGCTCTATTGTCATGCCAAATTAACATGTAGCTTGTTATCTCAACAAACTTTCATTTGCTACATGTTTTCGCACACATGCTCTGCAAAGTGACGTGTTGAAGCGTCTTTCAATGCTTGTATTTGGTTGGAGCAGAGGAGTGATGAGATGCAGTTTCAGGGAATATCCCTTTAATATCACCGATGGGAATCCTATCAATATTACGCCAGTCGAACTGATCACCAATTTCACTATTCTGAAATTTTGGCTATCCTGATTGGGTTTGGGCCTCCTAGAATCCATAGTTATAATTTTTAAGTCTGGAAACCTTACTCATTTGAATATTAGCAGATCAAAGACATTTGCTGTTACTTAAAAATTTTGCCTGACGTACCCTGGTGACAGTATGGAGGCATACATTTATCCCAGTTTTTGTAAACATCTTGGCTTCTGATTGATTGAGAGATATTCACTATACATGGCACTTCATGGTCTTGACGTCCCATCGCTATATTCAATGCTCCCCGTTGAAGATAGGAGTTAATAATAATATAGCTAATATAGATTATTACATGTACTGTTCACATTATGCAAAGTGCACTCCCCCGGTCACAAGACAAGAAAATGTCGAATTTACTAGCCGCTGAGGCGCATCTTGGTAAGTAGCCTGGAAAGCGCAGGTTTATGTACATTTTTTTCATGGCCCTATACCAGGAACAGATTTTTTGTCATCAATTTCTTGACAAATTCAATCATGTGACATTCAATTGCACGTTTGTCATCCAGCCTTCTTTCACTATGGGATGAGAAAGCACGGTCAATTCCGGCGTTATTAAAAATGTGCCTGATTTCGGTCACAATGGGCCAAATAGCACATACAAACCTATATTGTTATATTCTTCACACATATGATTAAAAATCAACTTACATAAACTTATTTCGGGTACACCAAATTCCAAACGATTAAAATACTTAATTCTTGCTTTGTCTAGAGTCTAGAAAGGAAAGCCAGCCAAGCTCACGCAATGTGGCACAGATGTCCAAGACGAGCGTAACTGTAAGATAGCTTCAGCCATTGTGTATTGAATTGACCTAGCTGCGTCAGCTGCTTTCTTTACATTGTTTACTCACAGCATAAATATGTGTGATAGACGGCAGGATAACACTTTTCCAAATAGTGTCTCCAAAGTTTACTCAATTAACATTATCATGGACGGACAGAATGCTACACAAATATCCTCTTAAACGAGAAGGTTTAGTGGTGAGCTACGTATTAGCATGTGGGCCATCTGAAGTCTATTTAGAAGACATAATTCCAAGATATTAAAAAAAACCCGGCATTCTTCAATCGGTAAATTACCAAGCATACAATTTCGGGTAGAATTTGTACGTTTGCCTGTACTCATAACTTTAAACTTATTCTGGCTAAAAGACCTGTTCCATTTTTATTAGTAGCAACATTTAGCATGATTTCCAATTGTTTTCGTCCTCTACAATAAGAGCTCTGTCATCGGCATAAACCAGGGATGAAAAGATTCAGTTTATGAACATGATATTGACAAAGAATGATATCTCAAGCGTAATGCTGGTGGCAGGCGGAGAGAGTCACACTGATAGTATAGCAAATGTGCGAGGTATCGATGTTAACAGTACATTCCACAAAGTCCACCTCTTTGTGATCACCCTTTCCTAAAAGCTCTTTACCGGAAGATTCTGAATCACTCTGACAGATTGGGGTTGACTTTCGGAAAGCTCTGTTTGTTAATAACTTGTGAGAAAATACTGTTTTCAAAATTAAATTTTGCCTTTATGAAAATATTGATTTTCTTCTTTCCACTTCAGCGTGAAAGTGACGGAAATATTGACTGCTGCCAGAACAGAAATATTTTTTTTTATATGTACCGGAAGCAAGATCACGACATACCGATATAACGATATGCCTGGTTTCACATCAACTGTGTGAAGAACAGAAACACAAAGGCACAAAAATTGCTTTCATGTCCGATCCCGCTCGCAGAGGTATCTCTCAATGGAGTGTAGACGCCTTTCCATTTAGTCTTCTTACTTGAAGATAACAGCAGCTCACTTAAGAGAAAAAAACAAAAAAAACAAAAAACAAAAAAAAAAACAAAAAACAAACAAAAAAAAAAAAAAACAAAAAAAAAACAAAAAAAAAACAAACAAAAAAAAAAAAAAAAACAACAAGTCAATTGGATATTGAGCCACTGCTTGGCTTGTACATAACCACAACTCCCTTTTAAACACAAGCTAATTAGAACATCTGCAGTCGGGTATGAATCGCAGTCCCACAAAAATGAAGTGGCGCAGTTATACATATATTAATAACGAAAATATTAGGCTGGGTGCCAGCGCGTGCAGGTAGATGTTTCCATGAACAAATTAACATTCCTTTAATAAAAGGAATCTAAATACAGTGAAACCTACGGTATGCCTTGTACATACTGCTTATTCATTATAGATTAACTTTAACATGTGAGTCTTAGGTAACATGCATATCGATAGCATAGTCTTAGTCATATTTTGTACTTCCAGTTGTATATACTAACTTAGTTGATTTTTTTATGGTCACATCCTATTGATATAGGTAGTCTGTGGCTAATGTTGACTGTTTTTCCCAATTTAATTAAAGAAGGTATGTAACCGTTCAGCAAGATTTGGTTGCATGTAGGAAAAAAGTCTTTCTTCTTGAAGGCTCTTAACCTTCGGGAAATGTGTATTCAGGGAAGAACAATTTCTTTCTTTCAATATAATGGTACAATCTGTATCGTTTTTATACAAATATCAGCTGTCAACTGTAACCCGTAGCTTTCCAGAACACAGTTAAATTGCACATAAGTCATGGATCGAAACACAATACCAGCATATGAGAAAAACGGCAGTGCCATAAAGAGTAACATGATGGATCGTCAGAATGACTCAATTTTCTCTTAGGGTGTACAGAATGTCAGCCAAATGGTCATTTTAATATTATGCCTTGATCCCTTTTTATGCTTGGAGCTATTTGTTTTGACATGTGCGTGTCTGATTTGTCCTGCCGATACCATGAAATGCCACAGAACATTATTAAAAAGAAAACAAATCAAAACAAACAAAAAAAAAAAAAACAAAAAAAGAAAAAAAAAACCCACCCCCCCCAAAAAAAAACTGTTAACAGAACACGGTCATACAATCCTACCACTGCACAAAGAAAGACATTTTGCAGTTATGGTTGTGCAAAAATGACGCATGGCAAGCTTGACTGACATGAAAGGTACATTTTCACTATTCTATCGTTGCCGTCATAATTTATACTGTGCGAAAAGTGAATTAAAACACGTATGTATGTATGCATGCATGCATGCATGTATGTATGTATGTATGTATGTATGTATGTATTTATGTATGTATGTATGTATGTATGTGTGACTGAATGTTTGCATGTATTAAATATGTATGTATGTATGTATGTATGTTTGGTATTCTCACACTGGATATGAAAATTACGTGGAATACATTCTCCAGCATAAACATTGTATGGCAATGTTCAGCCATTTACACTCACAACACTATGCCTCTGTCTGCAACTGTCTCCTTTGTCTCCTATATCATTTGGGTAATATGACCAAATGAATATTTAATTATCATTAATCTTTCACTTGCATTGCATGTATGGAAAAATGCATAAATAATTCACAATCCTACATACCGATCCCCATTAGGGTCAACTTAATTGATCATGCATTCATAAATCAAAAGGACAGGAAGACACCCAGCACAGGGACAATCCGTTTACACGTATGTACACCTTCCGGAAACCGTTGTTACCCGGTTGGTGTTGTCCGACCGAGTTTCTTGAAAACAAAGTTCAGCGGCTGGACATACTAATGTATAGTCAACTTCAAAGACCAAAGTGGTAGTGCCCACAGGATATGCAACTACACTGCCATGCACTAACAGAGTACTTTTTAAGGCATTATAGGGTAACATTCATCCCCAAAGTGTAGTTGTACCAAAGCTATGCATAACATGCCTTAAAATTATTGGAACCTATTTATTTCTCCAAGGTATAGCCAAATATATAGCCTATATGTTCACTTCCAACAATGTCGATTGAACAGCTTTCCCAAGGAGATCATAATCCGAGGCCTGAAGGAATTCTAGCATGGAAGAGATGACAAACAAGGGTAAACTGATAAAGAAATTACGCTTGATCCTCATATTGAATGACATCTAATTGTTCTGCTGTGGATATGCACTCTGTTTTGCGGATTTTGCAAGATTATATTAAAATAACTGTGAAAATATACAGGTTATAATTTGCAGTTATCCATGCCAACAACGAAGTTGATAAAGTCCTGCTAAAAACTGAACCCTTATGGTAGTATAGGTTTTGGGCATAATGTAGATAAGTGCGGGGGATGTGGAATATTAGTATTAGTATAACATAAGGACATAAGGTAGATTAGTGCGGGGGTTGCTTGAAGTGTTATGCCAATTGATATAACCACTCTTTTGTGATGCTGTGGTTGTCCAATGATCCTCACCCTATCAAGATGTAATCTTGTGCTTCGAGGGATCGCACGTCTGGGCAAATTGGCTTCTGAATGCATTGGAATGCTGTCTGTGAGCTACTTTTAAGCCCCTCCCCCCCCCCCCGTACCTCAATGTAAAGCATCTGTGCATAAGGTAGAGGGTAAGTGCGGGGATAGTGTTTGGTATGTGGTGTCATTTCATTTAACCGCCCCTTTGGGATAGCGTGGTTGTCCAATGATACTGCCCCTACGAAGCTGCAATTGAAGTCGTGCTTCCAGCGACCGCAAATCATAACATGTTGGCTTCAAAGTGCATCGACATGCTGCCAGTGAGCTCATTTTCAAGCCCCTGTGAACCTCAATTCCAGGCACAATGGTCACCAAATTCTGATATTTATCCCATTTTCAGGACAATCTTTTGTGCAATACTGTATCAAGCATGAACCAGACGAGTGCTCCTTCGTCACACTGCATAAAACGTCTCCAATTCCATATAAGCATCGTATTTGGTATACTCCATTTCAAAATAATGGCAACGTTTTTTCAACTAAACAGGGATGTGTAATGATACAAACATATTCATGGACCATTATGGAAATCACGCGTGGGAAGAAACTGCGGCCTGACATAAAACTGATCTTCATAACACCCATGTTAATGGTAAACAATAAAAAACTATGAACTTGAAACTGTATTCTGTGCCGATCATTCCCTTTGGTCACTGAGCAAATGCGTTTGAGCAAATGTATGTGCGAAACAATTCGCATTTCTCTGTAATAGATATAATGAAAGGCTACAATTCAAAATCACTGCTTCATTTATGACAAAATAAATATGAAAGTAACCTTTCTCATAATAACGATTTTTGACTTATAATTTGGTGTGGCAAACCAAAAAGTTTTCAGACGAAGATGAAGTTATGAAATGGTATATATTCCTGAAAGATTATGCAATAAACCGTAGTGGTCCATGAGATCAATAAAAAAGCTTATAGCTTTACTTTGCCATGGATCATCCATAGCCTCCTATTTTGATGTAGTTCCATTTGACAATTGCTTTTATCAATTTGGATCAAAGACAACACAGGTTTGGGTGCATAAAAGCACGCAGGAACAAGAAGACCATATATATTACGCTGCGCCTGATCATCAGATAAATACCAAAGTGTGAAACGAAAGTTAAGTTGTTTAGCCTCAGAAACATAAAACAATAGATATATTTGATAACAGTAAGGTAACATTGAGTTGCGCTTGACATGCAAATAAGGATAATAGTCCATTTGTTGACCCTTTGTCAAACTGCCTTTGTCAAACTGTCTTATAATTTTGTGAGTAGAATTAACAACAAACGTAACCGCACAATATACAGCGTCTGTGGAATATATTGTGAGAGGATCTTTTTTAGTTTCGAGTACAAAACGGGACATAAAGTGGGTCGTTTGAAAGCAGAAATAGCCAAAGAAATATTCATTAATGAGACCAGTAGTTGGGTTAATTCAGTGTATAATTGAAAGCAAATCACCACTTACCCTGAATTTTACACACACACACACACACACACACACACACACACACACACACACACACACACACACACACAC
Source organism: Hermodice carunculata (assembly GCA_964020975.1). Lineage (NCBI taxonomy): Eukaryota > Metazoa > Annelida > Polychaeta > Eunicida > Amphinomidae > Hermodice > Hermodice carunculata. The sequence continues at coordinate 29,353,603 of OZ026619.1, forward strand.
ACACACCATTTTCAGATTGAAAGATGACACGATTTAGAACTGACATTTTGAATATGAGTTTTGAAAATTTAAAAGCATGCTTGATTTAATTTCAAGGTAATTTTATCAAAAACATCTATTGGCGTATAAATTTTGTAAGCTATCCTTCACAAGTATTATATTCCTAAAAAATGTTCTATTTTCGTAGAATTGATCCATGGCCATCATCCTTTAAACATTTTTTCTTATATTGGTTTTTAAAACAATGTACATAACCCATCATTTAATAAAATAGATCATTTTTTCCTGGTGGCTCATATCTTGGTGTTAATTGAACCAGATGCAGGTATGTGATTCAATTGTTTGTCTAAAATGGATAGGTAAAATGACAGAACTATGCCATCCTGGGCACCTTTTCGACTCTAAATTTGGATATTTATTCATAACACAAACATTCATGTTTCACGCACATAAAATAATACTGTAACCACTACTAACAGTTGGAAAGAACAGTGAAATTAAGACGCGCTGTTTATTCCGAATTACTCTGGGATATTCACTGTGTTTTTATTTTGTCCGGCACTTGAATCAGGCCATGAGGCAGGTATCTCTGCCCCAACTGGTTTTGTGACGTGCCTGTGTCAGAGCGGCCTTGCCTTATTATGTACTCCTTTCTAGATAATTGATTCAGGTTGAATGCTTTAAAACAATAACGTCTGATATTTAAATGGCCCAGTTGTTCAAAAATGTATTCACCGAAGCAAATCAGTCCTGTGTTGAAATATCTAGGTTTACACCTATTTGCTTGCGGTTGCATTTCTGGTCGATATACTGAAGCTATACTTTATTGATATCTGTGCTAGTTTCCGTTGAAGGTCGAGATACGCGAGGCGATCTGTTGTACGGGTTGTGGCATGTGGCAAACCATTCTGCGAAAGGCTTGTACGAAAAATACGTTCAAGGAAGCATAATTTGGTTCATTACATTTCCTGCCCTCTTGCTGGAACAATACACATCACTATGTTTTGGCTAAAAAAATTTCCTATGGCAGTGCATAATATATCACATACACCGAAGTAACTTCTCGTCTCTATGTGGATCAGTGTATAAGGCATCAATTGATTCATAATCTAAATGACACACCAGATGTGATTAAAGATAAGGCTAGTACACACAGTATCCAAGGGTTTTCAAACTATATAAAAAATTATTATCTTGAAAAATATGAAAATGAATGTCATTTACCAAATTGTTATATTTGTAATTCTGTTAGGTGATTTTTTTTAAAGCGGAGTGATTTAAACAAACAAACTACAGACCCAAATAACATGTTCTTCAAAAAATTTAAATGATAAAATATATTCCATCAGCTGGTATAGACTTTCAATGAAAATTATCTGCATAAAGATAAATTAAGAGAAATTAAAATGTGGGTGGCTTGTGTGATAGCGGTGAATATATGACCTTAACACAAGTCTCCCAAATCAGTATATGTATATTGTGATATATCTCAAATATGTTTATGTATAATTTGACTATTTCTGTATCTTGATGCAATGTATGCATTCTGATTTGAATAAAAATATTCCTGATTCCTGATTCCTGATGAAGTGCAAAATGTACATTAAAATGAAACAGATGTTACAGAAAAAATTTGAGCTGTATAACTTATCTTTATATTTGAGTGTCACAATCCATGGGAACTTCCAATATAAGCAACAGCATAGACCGGCTGATTAAATTAACTTTATCACTGGCTGTATCAGTGATACAAATCATGTTATTTCATGCATTGAACCAAATCAGCAGAATCACAGAGGTAGGTCTTATAACTGTCAAGGGGAGGATTCTGTTATGGAAATTTAAGATTGGAGAATGTTACATCAAAAACAGGGACACGTGCAATACTTTGGTCATGATGCCATAACGAGAGGAAGTTTGCTTTCCCGAGAAGAGGGTCCAAGAAAACACCACGCGGTTTAATATTGAGAAATTAAGCGCCAGATAAGAGGTTCTGTCCCACTTCGATTCCTGTGCCTATGCACCATTGTAAATAAAGTAACAAAGAATTAGTTGGCTTTCTGAGAAACTTCCCTCTATTCCGCCACACGACATGAAGCGAATACAACCATGATAGATTGAAATGCGTGTGCAAGTATGGTGAAATGACATTGACCTTGACCATTTGGGGTTGGACATTATTGCAATGAAAGGCGATCTGACAGGTAGGATATGTGCCAGGTGGCGTATTCACCTTCACTCAATTGGGATGTGATTTTTAATCATGTCAATGTGGCTAGTATTTTGCCGTACCTCTGTATGTAGGTGACCATGGTCAAGTGAAATATTCAAAACTTTGCTAGAATTCTTTTCGTTTAAAGTTCAGACGCAAAATATCAACAGTAACCTCATGACCTGGAAGAACAAGGTCACTGTCATCCAGATTCAGGCGTAACCTAGTTCTCACAGAGGGCACTAGTAGAATATGGAAATCATAGCCTCAATACTTCTCAAGCAATGAAGCATACCACAAAATGCACTTGAGTGGCTTTGTGACCTTGGGTATGTTGTTAATGTCACCTACGTGTAGTCTTAACATTGTCCTTATTCCTGACCCGTCATCGTATGTAACATTGAAATGTGAGCTCACACAGTGCTACGGTAGTTCTCATTCTGTAATATAAACATATTCAAGTTACCATACTACTTTCAAAAATGGATCAAGGGCACCCATATATAAATGAGGCCCGACTCTGCACGGCAGCTCATGTGAAAGAGTAGCTACAGCGCGAGACACGCATGCGTCGCTAATTACCCCTTGTCCATAATTTGTGCTGATTATCAGATTGAACAAAAACTTTGAACAAAAATTTTGGGCATACCTGTATGCTCTACGGTTCCACCTAGTTCATGTATTGGTGTCGTAATGAAAGCTGTATGTTATGAATAGAGCATACAGTCTTGCATACTTTGACTCTAATAACGGTTGTATGATATCTTTCAACAAACATTACTGTATAGAGGCTGGGCCAACAAATCTTTTTGGGGATGACACCTAATTCATAAAACTTAGCTTTCTTTTTTGACACCCCCCCCCCCCCCCCATTATGTAGGCGAAGGCCAGAGGTCGAATCCATGCCATAAATATTACGGTCCCTATTTTAAGATACAAAAGTCAGGATCACCGACAGAAAGCTGCTTAATATTTAGCACGAATGGTAACGATTTTGTTTTTTTACATGAAAGAGTAAATATTAGAAAATAAAATCCACTACAAATAAATGTTACATTTAAGGAGAAACGGTCATGATATCACTACAAACCATACAGACGTAAAATAGTGAATTCCCACCGTAGTACAGAATATGTGGATCTGGCAGAAGCAGTTCTCTTCAAACTTTTAAGAAAGTTTACATAGATAAACTGAAAATAGCTCCTTTGTTCATAGGCCAGAGCAGCTGACCAATAGCCTTGTCTGGCTTGAGACACTCTAAATAATTTGTTCAAGCTATGTTTGTACAATGCCTGACAGTGATCATCTATAGTTCTGTGAGTGTGATACGTTGTGTTTTCCTGGTTCCACTACTGTGTAACCATGTTGACATAGAAGATTGATTATCTTTAGTGAGTCGTTTACAATTTTCTACGAGCTTTATCAATCTCTCGTGAAAGCTTTTCAATGACTTGTTGATTATGCAATCTTTCGTTCTTATCGTGTTTCACGTTTTTTCCCATGCAGATGATAAAGATCTCTTTATTATCTTAGTTATAAAGGGTTCTTTCACGTCTGAGGACTCACAGGAAGAATTTTTAGGGCCTCTTCTCTTGTAAATTTACGTTGACATCATGTCTATGGCGTGTAATAGTAAATATCTGTGTGCAGATGATTCAGCTCTTTTCGGTGTGTGGCAAAATCGTCAACAGAATTGAACATATTTATCTGTAGAGGACAACTCTGAATTTTTGCATTTCCAGCAGCAAATTCGTCAAAAAAAGACCATTCATTCTAGTGCGGATGTGCGTAATCTTGAATCGATGGCTAGTTAAAACATATATAGACATACACAACTTTAATATATAGTAAGTAAACGTAAAAAAAGTGGGAAAGAGACATTTGGCCTTTTTTACACCCTGACGCAGACATTCAGAAAAAGTGCAGGTTACAAGACAAGATCAGGGCAGATTAATGGTTTACATACGATAACCGTTGCAAATGATGGCAAGGGATATGTCAGATAATGTGCAACCAACATTAATCAATTTCAGAAGGCATAAGTGATTAATAAATTGCATATGAAATTATCCAATGCCACTTGATTTTAAACGTTCAATATTTAAAACTTAATCTTGAACTGTTGAAAAAATATACACATTTTCAATAAAGGAGCAACCTGCAGAACTACGTGTAGCTGTATGGGGAGTAACAGTGCCGTACAGGGAGATTTAGGTCTGCAGTTGTGATCGCTGATTAATACGAAATAGACAAGAATGGAAAAAAGTCATGCATCTCTAACCGCTACGCCAGATGAACTCTGTTTCCTTGAGCCTGGTTTTGAATGGGCGTGAAGGACACCGTGAACAATAATTCTATAGTTGGGAGCGAATCAGCGACTTTCTTTGGTGGCTTATGCACCCAAAGCTCGACGAGGAAACCTGCTTACTTCACAGGGTCAGACTGTAAGGGGTTACAGTGTGACATTGTAGTCTTCCCGTTGGACACCAAAGATATATGTCTGCCTTTTTTGTGGATACGTCCAGCGAGTTACTCCATGATGTCCACCCCTGGTAACTCATTTCGGTCGCGGACAGTTAACATATTGAAACATCATTTCAATTTATCCCAAAAACATGATCAAATGGCCTGAAACGCTTTGCACGCGAATCCGTCAGCCATGTCCTACCAATGAAGGATCAAACTGGATCGGTCAACCCCCAACTCTTAATTGGCTGAACACTAACCTATGTTATGTTTCCAGTGTGTGTTTCTACGAGGTCGTCAGGATCGGTTCAGAGGCAAATGTTTCGTTTAATGTAACATTATGTGGGGTTGTTTTTGTCATATGGACCTGATAATTTACTGTTTATAGATATCCATCTGTGCGTTCCATATTGCACACATAATTATTTGAGGTTAATGAATGTAATTGGCTCTGGATCACTAAGCGATTTTCTTCCATGGCTCTGTATTACTTAGCGATTTTCTTCCACTCCAGCGTGAACAAAATCGTCTCCTTAAAAGCACTTATACAAATTTGTCACACGCAATTTGAAACTATTCTGACATCCATGCTTTTATTTGTTTATTTTTTTGGAAATATATGACGTTAATTATTTATCACATTCTATGAAACGCGCATCACGTCAGTTATCGAAAGATTTTCACGTTGTTGGATTTTAGTTGGTAACGTAGATCAAATACTTTGTCTTTATCAGGGACGTTTTACGAATATTCCTGGAAGGCTGTAATGAATGCTTCTAGTTTCGAACACCGGGGGTCTATTCTAATTACAAGATACTTTTGAAAAAGTGTTCCAACACTGGGCAAAAATTGCTGTCGTATTTTAACCACAAAAGATACAAAATGCTTTTTTTTCTGACGCGCGTTACAAGAAAAATGTGTAAGCAAATACGTTTGGGTTATGAAGTGTATAAATTAGTTTCGATACGCTCAAGCTCGAAACACCACTGAATTTCAAGCAGAAACTTTATACATGTAACGCAAACCAGGTCAGCCTAATTGGGCAATCCAGGTAAAAATGAAAGTTTCTTATCTTACTGCTCTGTCCAGGCAATAGCCGTTCTAGTTCTAAATAAAATGTTTATTGATATACATTTTATGTACTTGTGTGCGTATAGATAGCACAAAATGTCGGAAAAATAAGTACCTGAAAGTAAAAAAACAAACAAACTAGCTTAAGCCTCTGAAATAGGATCCTCCTCAAAGAACCTCAAAGATTGGGCCCAACAATACACGTGGCGTTGACCCTTGGGATATGTATATATATATATATATATATATATATATATATATATATATATATATATATATATATATATATATATATAGTAGTTACTGCGTCTGTGTGTTCAAAAATCCAACAGGTTAAATTCCAGTTTACAATCTATTTGTAAATCCACTGAGAAAAGATTTACAATCGTGAAAACAAATGAATCCGGTATGATCATATTGAATTTTATATCCATCCATCATGCACATACACACATACGCACGTGCGTATGTACCCGCATACATACACATATTTATAATAACTAAGACTGCTTTTTTAATTACAAACGTTGGGAATATATCCAACTAATCCTTAATGTGACACTGTATTTTTTTCTCGTTGATTGGCATTGCATGGTAATGCGCGGGCATCTAGTCTTGCTTTTACAATGAAAAGTGTCTAAGGAATACACATTGTTCAAGACAACAACGCCTTTACAATTTTACGTTTGATCAATTTTTCTAAACGATTGTTCAATGGTGGTTCATCCGATACGTCTGTAAAGATACAGTGGCTGATATCTTCCTTCACTTAATGTATAGTAATTTCTTCCTGACGCGTCCCAGCCCACTGCTTCGCCCTGGCGTTCCGCTCTATAGGAGACAGATGCTGGCTGTCGAGACAGAGTATCCCTGTATCTTTCCCCGCCCCTTCTCTTCCAATAGCGCATACTGCCATAAGATTTGACTAAAATTTCGTCCCCTCTCAGTGATATGTCAGCTGCTACGGGTCCTGGACTTGATGCACGAAAGGCGATCGGAGATCCTGAAGACAAAAACACAGGTCAACGCGTTTGAAATAAATATCACACATGCATGTGCTGCATATTATGCTTGGGCTTCAGGGGTTCCTCGTTTTTTTCTTATGAGAGGCCCATACGAGGGAAAAATGACAAAGAAGCTGGTACTTAAATTATTGTTTTGAGTGGGAAAGTCATTGGTAGGTTTTCGCCAAAGGCTTGAAAATCCAAGGCCTTGCGATAGAAATGAGAACATTAAAGGAGTATGTCCGTTTTAATGCAAAATAGGATTGGGGTGATTTTAAAAGTTTGCTATACTTAGCGAGAACTTAAGTTTAATGTTGTTTTGAGAAACAATGTCTATTTGTACATATCGAGGTCTCAATCTTTATGACATCATCAGATATAAAATGACAATATTATTCACGCTGATAACTTTAAAAGAATACATTATGGCAGTTTGCCGAGAAGTACGACAATCACGCTGAAGCTAAACTACAACACATTTGGCCATTGCATATTTGCGCGACCTCTCTGGAGTATGTTCATATACATATATATATATATATATATATATATATATATATATATATATATATATATATATATATATATATATATATATATATATATATATATATATATATATATATTTTAGTTTTTGATTGACGGATTGTGTTGCTTTCAACTCTTTCAGCACCGCACTTTGAACTGAGACAAAAGCTATTGACATCTGTGTATAACAATATACACAGACTAATATTTCAACAGCTGCATTATTAAAGATGGCGGGGGAGGGGGGGGGGGTAATGGCACAAGCACATAGCGAAAGAAAGTTTGTCATGCCGTTGATACAAATAACGTATATGTATAGAAATATCAGCAAAATGATAAATATGTGTGGTATAGTTTTCAGATTACGGCTAATTGCCTATGAAACCAGTGAAGTAAAGGTTAGATTTTGGTTTTAGATAGTCAGATTCAGCTGCTCATCAGTAACAAAAAAAATAGAATAAAAAAAAAAAACAAAAAACAAAAAACAAACGAACAAACACCCCCCCCCCAAAAAAAAACATAATCAACTACAAAATTGTGAATATTAGTAATATATTTACCTGTTAGTCGAACCCTATTAGAGGAGCCCCACGCCGACTTAGGTAGTTGGTATAGCTTAGGCGCTTGATGTTGGCGCACTTTTGAAATTAGGTACACTTCCCCTTGTGGATCCACCATGAGACTCTCTGAGTCTCTCTCGGGCCACGAGAATTTGATACGTGAATCTACCTGAAGTGATTGATACTTAATTTCCGCTGGCTCCCGCACTCTGTAGACTCTGAAGGAAGGGGATGGAATGTTCCCACCTATGTCTCCTATGTAGATATATGATTGCCCGCCAGGACCGGGTCCCACGGCAATATCCTCCCAATCCTGGGCAGTGGCCCCACGTATATCTATGATGGCCAGAAGTTTTGCTGTCCTTGCATCAATAGCGAATATTCTGGTCAGACAGAAAAAGAAAAGTATGTTTAATAATGCAACAATGTAACCATTTGTGTGTCTTGACCAAAGCATGAATGCTGATGGGTAACAGATCTGTAAAATGATTGCAGCACAGTAATACTCTTTACAAACATTGACTTCATTTTGATTTTCGCCATACCTCAATGGCTATACCATTTTATATTTTCGTCACAATGCACCAGTGGCACCGCTCGTAGAACTTTGTAGGCCATTACCTTTACAGGTAAAGCTTCGATAGACATTTTTTTATCAACTTGTTTAACTTCAGAAAACAATTTGTGAGAATAGACGAACTTTTGTCACCTTCTCAGATACATTGATCTCTTGTAAAGGTCAACGTCGCATACGTAAATATCTATCTTTTTCTTTCTTGTCCTCATAAAAGGAATCTCTAAATATCTGATCTGGGTGCACGCATCATGTATTATCTCAGCCCTTTTATCTGGACCTACTTTTTACAATTAAGATGAGATACCTGGCATAAGTTTAATTGTCTATGAGTACGGTAGAACCACTGCGGTCGAGAAGGGCTTAGGTATGAAAGTTGTGGTGTTGAGTAGTCAGTTACCAACCTTGCTTGTTTTATTAACACTACAAGAATGTCAACTTTTTCTGCTAACCACAACTGGAAAATGACGGGCTTAGTCGGTCAGAAAAAACGTTCGGAACAGCGTATTTTTGGTGTCTATGACATACATGTTTATTGTACGACCAGGTGATCAATCAAATTTAGTCTCTGCACTGCAGTTATAAACATGAACAATGTAAAATTATTGGCATCGTAAATTTACCAGAATCTGTTGCCGAAAAGGTTCACAAAAGCTCCAGTTTTATCACTTTTACGTTACTCCTGGAAGGGGAAATAACTGAACTAGTAAAACTTCTTTCGAAAATAGTTGCCTGCTATCTTTTCATATTTTCCATTGATTATTTTTTTCCCGTTAAACTGAGCAGACAGGTAACTGTAGTGAAATGCCATTTTCGAATATGACTCAACAAAAGTATATTTCGGTCTTGAACAGATATACACAATATTTACCTAGGTCTGTCACCCGAATCATTATGAGTGTAGAGAACTCCGGGGTGACGTCGACTGGCAGCTATTCCTGACGCTTCATCGATGTGATGGGAATTTACATGACCAACCACAGTTCCACGGTCAAATTTGGCGGCATGTACTACTGTAAAAACAGTCAGCACGCACACACACACACACACACGCACACACACACACACACACACACACACACACACACATACATATATATATATATATATATATATATATATATATATATATATATATATATATATATATATATATATATATATATATTATACCACTCCCTGTATCAGCCCCCGAGCACCCGTCTCGTCACGAGACCGATACGGATGCGAGAGGCCAGATCAGAGGCATACAGCTACAACCATTTGATAATCTTTATATTTCCATTCGGTGTAAACAATATGCCTAGGCTATAGAATGCAGATCCTCAGTCCCAGGGTAGCCAGCCTCACCCAGATATCGTCCATTGCTTTTAAATTTGGACAAAAGAGAGCCAGGCTCATAACCCTATCACTCCTGGTTACTATGCATTCAGTTCCTGTACTGCCAATCAGTGAACAGGAATCTCATAATCCCCTTAAATATAAATTCATTATCGACCTTGTGGCATCCATCTTTCAGGTTGATATTTATGGATTTGTAATAAAGGGGAGTGTGAGAATCCTGTTCTGTGACTGGCTGTTCAGGAACTGAATGCCTAGTAACCATATTGAGGGCGTTATTTACGAATTTATTAAGAACTCGTGGTTGCTCACATATCATTGGTTATACAAGAAAAAAATCATCCATGTGCTGATTTTAGCCTCATTTTTAGCCACCTTGCTCTGAATTACCAAAACTCATGCTCCCATACCAAGCCAATGAACAATAATGATAACCAGGGCTGTATTTACACCAGATGATAATATATATATATATATATATGTATGTATGTATATATATGTGTGTGTGTGTGTGTGTGTGTGTGTGTGTGCGTGTACTTTATTTGTGAAAGGTTCTGTATTAATAGGTTGAATTGTAGCTCTGTCTGTAAAATTGTTGGAGTAGTCTGTGTTCGCGTAACATTGTTCAATAGACCATGTCAGAAATTTCACCACCAGATGGCTCTGGGGTACTATCCACCCTAGCCTGACTGAGTGCCCACTAGCTAAGCATGGCAGAGTATGGGAGGTGGACAGTCTTTGAGTAGAAACAGGAGCTAATCAAGAGAGGAGCACCAATTAAAGGCAAAAAGTGTGATTTAGTAGAAAGGTAAGTACTTGCTGATCAGTTTCATATATTATCTTACAGGAATTTATCCTAAGATTACAAGTTTAGTCACTTTACTCCAATGGGTTGAACCAGCAGTTTACATCACTGGTCATATATTGCTGTGTGTGTGTTGTCTCTTGGCCACACACAATTCTGTGACAAGTCAAATTATGAGACTGTGATTAAAAGTATATTTAATGTTCCATAAAGAGAGACTTTCATAGCCATACATACATTATTTTGAATGTGGAATACCCTGGTCAAAGTGCACATAGGCCACCAGTAGCCTGACCTGAGCCAAGCCTCTGGGGCCCAGCAAGTAGCTTGTATATTGGGTCACTCCAGGGGATAAGCAAGGTGTTAATGCTGCTGTTGTCTAGTTCCTCTGGGGAGAGTGCTTTATTGGTGTGCTGTATATACAAGACACTTGTTGGTAATGTGTTTGTCCAGAATAACAATGAGGTAAAAACACTGCATACTCAAAGGCAAAGATGAAATACTAAACAAGAAAAGGAAAAGTAACTTTATGTCCCCTCCAGTTTGAAAGTTTACCTTTTTCCTTACATTTGAACAGCTTGGCTGCCCTTCATTACCTCATACAGTTAAGTTGACAGGATACATATTTAGTCTTGCACTTTTTTTCAGACTTGACGCATATGACAGAAATAACAATTTTCATTCTGAACCTATACTCAGTCTGAAAAAAGAAACACCCCTTCCTCAATGGCCCGACCAAGGATTCAAAACCATAACTGAAAGCACACAAAACATACCGCCAATGCGCATGTCCCATCCCAAAGTTACTTTTCCTTTTCTAGTTCAGTTTTTCATCTTTGCCTTTGAGTATGCAGTGTTTTTACCTCATTGTTATTCTGGACAAACACATTACCAACAAGTGTCTTGTATATACAGCACACCAATAAAGCACTCTCCCCAGAGGAACTAGACAACAGCAGCATTAACACCTTGCTAATCCCCTGGAGTGACCCAATATACAAGCTACTGGCTGGGCCCCAGAGGCTTGGCTCAGGTCAGGCTACTGGTGGCTTATGTACACTTTGACCAGGTTATTCCACATTCAAAATAATGTATGTATGGATATGAAAGTCTCTCTTTATGGAACATTAATTATACTTTTAATCACAGTCTCATAATTTGACTTGTCACAGAATTGTGTGTGGCCAAGAGACAACACACACACAGCAATATATGACCAGTGATGTAAACTGCTGGTTCAACCCATTGGAGTAAAGTGACTAAACTTGTAATCTTAGGATAAATTCCTGTAAGATAATATATGAAACTGATCAGCAAGTACTTACCTTTCTACTAAATCACACTTTTTGCCTTTAGTTGGTGCTCCTCTCTTGATTAGTTCCTGTTTCAACTCAAAGACTCTCCACCTCCCCATACTCTGCCATGCTCAGCTAGTGGGCACTCAGTCAGGCTAGGGTGGATAGTACCCCAGAGCCATCTGGTGGTGAAACTCATTTCTGACATGGTCTATTATAATCAGTTCACCATCAGGGCGAAACAGTTACACAGAATTTGCTGGTAAAGACTGTTACGATGTCAAACGGCACAAGAAAATATCTATTATTCATAACTTCAACTGTTTGTCTTTTTAGGAAGTCGTACTAGAGTACCACCTGCATTACTCAAGTCGTGATCATGGTCTAAATTGAGGACATGATAAAAGAAAAAGAACACGAAAACAAAGGAAGAAAGAAGACCCATGCTGTACACTAAGACGCTAACAACTGCACACAAACATTGAAATACCGATTGTTGTCGCGAACACATGTATGTAGCCACGTGGCGTTTTTGCAAACTGTTGTAAGGAAGCTCGTGCCCTTTGACCCAAGCGTGTCAATGATGATACAAGCATACAGCGATATGTGTGAATGCATGTTCTGTTGTGCATGCTGTGTTGTGTACTGTTGCATGTGCTGTAGTGCTGTTTTTTTTCTTTTCTATTATTGTGTCCTGTTGTTCTGTTCTTCATGCTGTTTTGTATGCTGTTCTGTGTGGTGTTGCGGTGCTATATCATAATAACATTCTGTGGCACTCCGCTTATCTGCCGCGGTCCTGGTTAGCTTAGTAGCTAGTCAGGTGGCCTAAAAAAAAAAAACAAACAAAAAAAAAACCAAAAACAAAAAAAAAAAAAAACAAAACAAAAAAAACAAAAAAAACAAAAAAAAAACAAAAACAAAAAAAACAAAAAAACAAAACAAAAAAAAAAAACAAAAACAAAAACAAAAACAAAAAAAAAACAAGCAAGACCTATCCCACTGTCGCAACTTTGCGCTCGGCATAACCACAGCCCCTGCTGATGATGCCACCTGGCAGGGTCATGGGAGCCCTAATAAGGGCTACCTTCTCCCTTCCCTTGCTAAGTTTGTCCTCTATTCTCTTCCGTGATTAATCCTAAGATATTATTCCTACTCTCCCAGCACTGCACCAAGAAGCCTTTCACTGACTCTAAGCCAACTCTACTTCCTGGAAAATCGCCCTTCAATCCTAGTATCCATGCTAACCTATCATTCTCTGCCATGTCCCTTACTTGCTCTAAGCTTTTACACATTATGGTGGAGAATCCGAGTATAGCATAGCATAACTCCTACTAATGTAACTGGTGCAAGATTCAATGTTCACAGACGTGCTTGAAATGTCTTGACATTCACTGATGTTTTGAAAATATTAATACTATCATAGACAAATATATAATGATAATGCCGTGGCCCTGTTTTTATGCTTTTCTTTCATAGGGGAATGAATTCAATCTGGTCGCATGGCGTCAAGATGCTGTGGAGGACCCAACAAAGGACGACGGCATTTACAGTTACTATAAAAGAAAATGCAATATAGCTGGAATCGTTTATTTCAACAAGGGATACATAACATATGGGACTAATCACCCAAGGTCTTGACACATAAGAATATGCATACATTTGTACGCCAAGGATCGAAAACTAAAACAAGATATATGAAAACAGTTATTCGCTTTCCATGAAAGAGATAGCAAAGATGAGGCAACACAGTTAGTTATTTCTATATAATAACTATATTGTTTCATGACACCGATAATCGATGCACTTTTTATCGTTCCTCAATCTCTGCACGGTCTGAGTGTTGCGTGTTGCAGAGAAGATGATGTGTTAAAAAGAGGATTAGCCTATTTACGTTGGAGGGTGGCTACATGGGGAAGGAGTTAAGGGATTGTTCAACGTTTTCATCATTTTCTGTTAGGGAACATGTACATGAAGTGCATGTTTTGTAATGGTAGTACATGAGACAAATAATTATTTTTAAAAGAGACAAATTGAAATGTTTATAGTGCATATGTGATTTAACACACACACACACACAAGCAGTTTATGAAATGCAGCTTCCCCAGGACAGTGTCCCTAACTTTTCGAAGTTTCTGTTTTTTAACCTGGGTCAATTTTTGCTTGTTCGTGACAAGTAACATGCAATTCGGAGAGACCTCATTAACATTCCTCACTCTTGAAGAAGTTTACTTTCATCTTGGGACCTTTTGTGTGCTCCGTTAGTGTGAAAAGCATGTTTGGGGATTGTAAATCTTATTTGAGGGTAACATTGCCCTACTTGCGGAAAGTAAAGTAGAAAAAAAAAAAAAAAAGAAAGAAAAAACCCAACAGGCATTTTGATTTCGATGTTCATATTGGAGTCCAGCGGCGGACAACCATATTATCTGTAGGCTCACTTGATCAACCTTACAAATGATGTTGTGACGTTTATAGTGTATTAGACAATAGTCTTAGTAAAATTGCTTTGGTCTTGACTGATAGACATCTTGCCACAGCATTGTCTCCCTTTCCCTGTGAAAGTGTGTGCACGCCACTTGTACTGTGTATTTAAGCACCCGTGCTTAAGCTTGTGCTTAATATCCAATTTCGTTTGTGCGCTGCTGTAATGTGTATTATTGTAACAAAGGACTTATAAGCCGAAGAGAGCTGAATATTTAATTTCTTGCAACTGGTTGTAAGTTTGTTAACAAGTATTTAGAAGTTACTATAATTAAAAATATACCATAAGATATTTAAAGTAATAAAACGTTTTTCTATTTCTTTTGCACCAAAATATCGAAGCATTTAAAAAAACAGTTCCTTGCATTTTTAAAGAATACACAATTTCATAAAATAGTGAGATAGGAATTTTTTGGTAATGACATAAAATCAAGACAGTCAAATTTTTCATTTCTGATGATAATCCAAAAATAATTCCAATCTTTCGACAAAGTGGATATTTTGTCATATTTCTCTTGGCACAAAAATATATTATGATACAATGATACATTCATATTGCTCACAGAGAGAGAGAGAGAGAGAGAGAGAGAGCTACTGTGGCACATTCTGAACTTAAAGGTACTATGTTTGCAGTTGCATCCACTGATCTGACTATTTTTGTTATATAATTAAAATCACTTCTTCAAAGGTATTAAACTATATGCCAGGCACGCTCATCTATTTTTTTTTTCATTTCATGTGGAGAAGAAGTTTTTGATTAGCCATGGATATGCAACCCGACATTTCATATACAAATTTATCCAGCATTAAATACCGACAACCACTCTGATAACATAACATATGAAGACTTAAATTGTCATGCACAAAGTGACAATCAAACATTGATATATGTTACTTCATGCGTCTTAGCTTTGTTGAGACGGATAACAACGAGGAATCACAACACGACATCGGTGCATATTTATCGTGACACCATAATTCACGAGGCTCAACATAACTTGATGCAGCCCATGACATTATTGCATCTAGATAATACTTCTGGTTGTTTTCGATCGGTATATCTGAAGCATATATCTGACAAGCATTTACCGGATCAAAAAAATACATCGATACATGTATTAAAATGCATACTTGTGGATTATGAACCCATGTAATCCCAGTCTTTGGACGGTTATGTATATTTATACGAAATAAAGGGATCCAAGGATTTAATTGCAAAGCTAGTCTGCTACAACATGCGGCTGTATAGGTGCAGCACACATCCAACACTGGTCGTTTTGTTTTGCAATTGCATGTCACAGGTACTTTTCGCCATACCAGGTCTTTAAATATTTGATAATGTGTGCATGTGAAATATGGAAAAAATTTACAGTCGAATTTACCTGCTGATGAGAATAATGGTAGCACCAGCGCCAGATGGAAAATACGACCAACAAAATCCCACATGGTGCGATCTTTTTCTGGAGGAGCGGGGAAATGGGCTCCGTGGCTTTTGGAACCTACTTTTATTCAAGATGACTTGTCACCTGTCTTCTGGTTTTTCCTTCACAAGGCAGTTGATATGATTGTCCAGTACGGGCGTACTGTGTGGTGTAAAACGTTACAAAAGCTGATAAATTTCACGTGATCATCGTGATTTTCATTAGGGAATGCAAATCATGCCCCATGAAACACCCACATGCACACGCACTCCTGTATTTGCACGTGCACATGCGTTGCATAAGTAGATCATGTGAACACCTGGATCTGATTGGTTAAGTAAGGTCGGGTCACAAAAGAAAAAGTGTTTATAGTAGGGGAAAGTAAATACATTGTCTGCAAGGGATACACGGTAGATGATCATAACGGCGTATATGAGAGTGACTTTGTGGGAATCTTCAATCTGAGAGGGAGGGAACAAGCGTACTGGGAGTCAAAATGGGGCACAGACCAAACCGAACCGCAAATGCTCCTGGCACACCCACAAATAACTCACTGTTAAGACGGTGAGTGATAAAATTCGTATTTGCACGGAACACTAAGGAAACCTAGGGATGACCTGGAAATTTAAAGACAACATATGCAGATTTAATATCATTCTACGAACGAACAAAATAGGCAAATGAATCTTGCTGAACTTCTGACGGCAAGCAGAACTGACAATTTAAGCCCTTTATCGTATTCTGACCCGTTGGTTATGTGTTAATATTTGTGAGTACAATGGTGGTTTTATTACATTGACGAATTTTAGTTCTAGAAGCCTTTAGAGGTACTTTAAGACGGCGTTTTCTGGGTCACGTGACCTTCCTAAATATCCTTACGGGGGTTATGGCGTTTCACAGAGCATGATCACACGAAGTAACTGGCTGGTTAAGGTTGATTGGGGCTAAGGTATTACGATGGTAGTGACCTACATTACTCTGTCTCTGACAATAAAGACACATAATGGAAAATTTTTAGGTATCTTTTTTGTGCCCAGACATCCCAAGGACAACACATGGCAACAAAGGTCATATTTTCCAGTGTTAACCACAAGTCACATATATTGTTTCAACAGCAACTTTGTGAAAAATTTATTATAGTAAGTATGCCAGAAAAAAAATATTCCCTTTGTGTAACATATCTTAGATTTCAAGGGCTGGAAATACTGTTCCTGTGTGGAAATAGGCACATGTAGTCACAGAAGTGAATTAGTTTTTAAATTTGGTTGCTAAGTGGTCAGATCCAGATGTTTTTATGGTGAAGGAAATCATTCGTCTTGTTAATTTGCAATGAATTAGTTTTTTCTCCTTTTTTTTTCATTTGCAGGGATCACTTCTTTGACTCTTCCTCCAGAAGACGGCTAAAAACCAGGAAGAAGAGCAAGAGGTGTGTTATGGGTTAGACACCATTATCAAAGGGATGCATCCAAAATTTTACCAACTACACGTCTTGGAGTTAGCTTTTGCCTTTTCATTCATGTTCATCCTCAGTCACCACACTGTTTAAATGAGTTTGTTGGATATTTTATGCGACTTACACGCGGGATATCAGTTACGGAACATTTCTGTGTGATATTTACACTGGTTGAGGCAGATTCTGACTCAACACACCGTGGTCTACTCCGAGCTGGAACCAGATAATTATGCAGGAGAAACGAGTATTTTGAAATATGCTGTCTACAGTGTTTATTCAGCAAAATGAAATTTTTGAAATGGTGAACTTCGGAGTTATATTTACACACACGGCTGTCATGACAGCTAGTGTCTGTGATGATAAAATATATACTGCTGTGGTGCTAAAGTAATTGTCCATTGTATTGTATTGTTTTTTTTTTTAACATGCTGATAGTCTACCTAAAATGTTCAACGTATCACGAAACTGATGTAACCTATAATAAGAAACATGCGGGAAACCAAACAATATTGAATAGTGTTGTCCATGTTAAATTTAAAATGGACTGGACGTGTGAGCCAGCTCAGTACTTTCACCAGCTATCGACCTATGCAATGACTGCCATGTTTAAATCATGAACACTGGTGCAGATGTGCCTGTTTGTGTAGTGGAAAATGTTATATATTACTTTAAAGGGCAGGTCTCGGAAAATATAAACATGCTGCAAACAACGTTTTTGATCATGTATAAAAATAACAATAATGAGGTACAGTTGTTACACATAATATGTGTAATGGTTTTTTTGGTGCTTTCAAACATAGCGCCACCGAAGATGTCCGAGAAAATTTCAATCAGGAAGATCCACTTTGGTGACGTCACAGCGGGAACACGTTTGTGAATCTGGCATTAGACCCGGGCAGTCGCGGCCATTTCGTGATAGGACACACATTTTTGTCTCGACTCAAAATTTTAGATTATCTCTAAATTTTATTCTCAAAATATCGATTTTGGTACCAAATTCATTTTTTAGACCTTGCTTGTTATTTTTGTCACTGCTATGGCCCATCGCTCTGTGGTAATGTGGTGGGGTAACACCAACAAGACGGGCCACAGGCCTAGCCTCCGAGTGGCATGGAACAGGTTTGCGGTCGACTGGAAAGACGCCTCCGATTATAATTTAAAGCGTGCTATGTGCTATATATTTTGAAGACTATGTTTGTCGGTGGTATGATGAATTATGCTGGGTTCCGATACCACTTCGACATTAATCCTGGTGCTACGCCCTCAACACAGCCACAGGCACAGCCAACCCATGAGCAGTTGGCCAGAGTCCTGGGACCCAAGAGAGGTCGTGGTGCTTCTGCCGCAAAGTTGACTCCCGAGTCCAGACGTCGACCCGCGAGCACGGCAGTGGAGAAACTCGGTAGACTAGAAGACGTGTACGTTTTACAGGATATATTAAAATACAAAGGAATGCAATATTTTGTTTCTGAAACGTTTGGAATTTTTATACCTGTTAAATCTTGGTCAATATAAGGTAATCGTCTGGCCTGGGGCCATAATCTGTATGCATTTCCAAAATTGTTTTATCTATTGACCGTATATTAGGCCTGAGCTTCAGTGAACTTTTTACAATTGTGCAATGAAAACAGCAAGGGTTCATTAAAAAAAGTCCACAGATTGAAGTGGATTTTGGAAGTGTTGATTCAACATTTTCATCATTTTCAAACTTGAATAACCGTATGCATGCACGGAGAAAGTTTTCACACTCTATCAATAAGAGGACATTCACCACTCAACCTTGCTAAGAGGCATGTTACTCTTATTAGGACTGACACGTTCAAATATTTTTTCATAAAATGGATCAATGGAATTTTCTTCCAGAATTATATGTTGTGTCTGCCCCCTCTCTGTCATCTTTCAAGAAGAGACTGAGATCCCTGATAAATAACCAAGAGGGATAAATTTACTTTACTCTTTCCCAGCACACCTCCATCCCTATGAAAAAATAGAAGCAAGGTTTTGTTTTTTGTTTTAAGTTTTTTTTTTCACAGAAAAAATGGAAGTAGTGAATAAGTTGGTTGCTTGTTTGGTTCTTTTATTGATCTGATGTTAAGAATATATATAAAGTGCATATACAGTATAACACTAAATGCGTCGTGTAAGTTTCATCATTTATTTTCTCATACCTTGTCTGTAGGTTTTAGTTGCTAATTCCAGGGATGTTGCCTATATCCCTGCCATTTCGAAAATAATCACAAACCGAAACGACAGGCTACAACGGATAAATACATATACTGGTCAGAAAAACAAGGCATCACAATGATGATAAGAAAATAAATTTACTTGTGACTTAATAATAATTTTATAACATGATTAAAAGCATGCACCTGCAGTGCACCCCTCCCCCTGGTGTACTTTGGTCCTTTCATGATGAAAATGATTCGGTGAAAATGCTGAATGTTTTCAAATTAGCTGTTCAATTCTCTGTAGATTGTCTTTATCACATTGGTGATTGGATATTTATGGGCCATCTCATTCCTATTTTTATTTGTTGCATGATATTTGTGTACATCGTAATCCTGACCAAGTAATGATTTGTGGAGTGTACATTTTCCGTGAAATGAAAAGGGTGCAGGCTGTTGTCACGTCTTTTCCTTATGTCAGAACTCAAGGCGATGTTATAGGGCCTACCTACTTGCCCACTAACAGACGTATTTTCAATCTTTTCTCACATGCGCTCAGTAACAGACTACAGATCACAGAGATTGTTACTACCTAGTTGTGAAGATGACAATGTTAATTTTGAGTGATTGATGCACACACTCTTTTATTCAGACAGAAATATTTAGACAGGGAGCCCATGCTTCTTTGTTGTGAAAGAAACATTTTGTGATAAGATAATGGTGTTAAAACATAAAATTTCAGTTTTGCAACATTTTAGGTTCCTCCAAAACTAAAACTTGCATGTGTGACAGTGTGGCATGTACAATGCTGGTGGCCAATTTGCAACTTCACAAAAACATCATATGAGAAAACACTTCTGCATGTTCTGTGCATGTACATTGTATATGCATAAGGTAGTTAAATGCAAACTAAAAACATTCAAACTCATATACAGTGGGACCTGCTGTATGCAACCACTCCTGTGAGCAGCCGAATTGCTTTTTGTGGTCACTAGGCTCGGACATAGTAGTCAATTTCTTTGTAAAATTTACCTGTTGAGACAGGCCACTTTTTCTTGGCAGAAGGGGTGGCCACATACAGCAGGTACCACTGTATACTATCCCATCGTTCAGCATTTGCCATCTCATATCAAGTTTTCCTGCTTAACAGACTCCAGTGGTGTGCCTAAGACTACCTTGCCCCTCCGCAATCTGTTTGTACACTGCCAGTTGAAAAATGACTCGCGGTCCTACTAGATGAAGTGCAGTGAAGGGCATCTTTTTGAGTCCTGTTACATTGAAGTCCATCAGCTATAGGTGCACCAATCCGTTGTCTAGTCAGCAGCCAACTGCATTATTTTCTCAAATGCCGTCATGCAACATTTGCATTCATGTACAAAGCTGCATTTGATGTTGAGCTCACCGCTAATTTGTGAAATTTGTACCTAGTTGTGGATATGTTGATACACTGCATGGGGATCTCAATTTTATATTCATAATGAGTGATAATTTGAAACAACTTTCAATTTCAATAACATCTCTTTTCCCTTGCAATTAAAACAGGTGTCATCAAACGAAAATAAAAATATAATGAAAAAAATGGAAATTTACGGTACTGCCCAGTGTAACCAAGTGCTTGCCATGGCAAGATATTTTAATGGTTGCTTGTGTTTAAGAATCATGGACATTTAGTTTTTCTTTCTTTTGCTGACAGCCATTTAGGCTACTAGTTGAGTGATAAGTCTTCCTTTGGTTTGCTCATAGCCATTTATGCTATTTATTTAGTATTCCTACTCTTTGTTCTTTGTTCATTCACTATGGCAGGCCCCACAAAATTTCCTGTATTTTCAGATCATGAAATCTAGTTGGAACAAGCTACAAGACAACAAAATAACTGCTATCTTTACCTCTCCACATCATTCTTATTCCTGGTTCTCCTCTCCCCCCCCTTTTTTTTTTGATATTTCTCATTAAGATGATAGTAAATGTGGGGCACACGTGATTTTGAACTAATAAAACTGTTGTGGATTTCCGCCAGAGTAGGGTATGCCAGAGACAGCATAATACACAAGTGGTGTATTCTTTCCTGCACAACATCTGACTTCATTTATACTGTAAACAGATCTTTGGAAATAGTGTATTCCACCTAAAACACAAGAAGTTTCATCATTTATTGACCATTTATTCATCATTTAGTAGCAACCACCTTATACCAGGACAACGAGAAATTCCACCTCGGCATAAGAATTTCGAATCACTTGCCTTTGGGGTAGGTAACCGGGAATTCTGCTTTTACAACCAGACTTTAGATATGGGGGCAAGTTAAATACTGTATCATACTTGCCTTGACGACAAAATCGAAAAAAAGGTGGCTGAGCCTTGGGCTTGCATGACACACTCAACTCAGCTGGTAACTTCAGTCTTGATACTTATCAGACATATGCATGTTCCGTGCTTGCACAGTGTTAACATCATTATGGTCTAAATGATATTGTTCTTTGTAGGTAAAGACATTAAATTGTCACTGCATTTTTTTACGTCTGGGTTACCTCACAGTAGTGTGACAGCCTGCCATAAGCAGTGCTGGTGGCCGATACACAAAAAAACATACACCAAGGGGTAGAACCAGGAATCTGAAAAAAGGGTGGCGAAACATTGACTTATTTTGTTAAAATGAGTGTCTGTGGGTCCTACCCCAGAAAAGTTTTGTGTGAAATGTTGGACTCTAAGCCATTTTAGACTAAAGTGCAACAAAGATTTGAAAAGCGTTGAAACAAAAGTATTCACAAGTATTTTGTAAAACAAAAAAGGGTGGACACAGGCGAATAATGCCTTCTCAACCCCCATCCAAATCCACCCCTCCTGCACATGTGCTGTATTCTAGATCTGATACTTTTCAATCATTTGTATCAAGTTTAATGAATGCAAACATGTACATAAATTAAAAACTTGGATCTGATTTGAATCTTTATGAAAATCATTGATAGGTTATAAAATAACAACGGAAACTCTAACTTTGTCTCTATATTTCCTGTATCATGAACTTCTAACCAACTACAATGTACTGTGAAGTTGATGTTGACCATCACAGTACAAGTACATGTAAAATAAAGTACATCTTTTGTGCCAATGCCAATTTTCACAATCCTACCACCTTTACATTACAATGAGGAGAGGGGTAGTAGAAGATTCAAAATATAGAAGTTGCTGTGCGCATAACACTTTTAACTTTTACAAATATCTGAATTCAAATATAAAGCACAGAGACTGAATGTTTTCATTGCACTGGAACAATCATGTAAAAATAGGAGTTCTAAAAAAAATGTAATCAACAGGAATGCAAAAATTATCTCACCACTCCCCCCCCTCCAAAAAAAAAAAAATCAAATAAAAAAATCATTGGAGCAGGACCATTTGAACAAAGTTGGTAGATACTTACTGGATGTACATCCCCACTAAGTTTGAGGTGAATCTGACATATTTATTAATTATTCTTACCTGTAAACTACATAGAAGCCCACGCACCCCCCCCCCCCCCCCCCCCATCAGATCATTCTTCGGGACAAGTCCGTGAATAGAATAACTTATGTATACAGGCAAGGCCAGAGGTCAGCTTTCTGGTATAGATGGTGCTGCAGTGGGATCCATTACCATGAGCAGAGATCGATCATAAAATATTATCCGGTGGTTTAATTTTTGGCGAGACATGACCTGAGAGGTCAAGTACCCATTTGTTGTCTGTAGGTAATGTACTACGCTATTTATACAAGATACGCAGAGATGGCAGACATCGATACTAAATGCTTTTTGTATCCCCTCTTATGGAGGATGCATAATAACCGATGAGTGTCTTACATGTTTCCTAAAAATCGGCACTTTTAGATTAAAATGCAGAATGACACAGCACATTTGCTTTGACATACAATGTAAGATATTTCACCATGCAGAAGATACATTCATTGTTTTATGGGTATCTGGACTACAACCATACCACATGGTTCCTATTTAAATTTAGGCTATGCGTTGGACATAACAGGGAATGGTCCCTCTTCAGAGGGACCTTTTGAGTTGAGGACCACTGCAGGAAAACATGAAGGTATTATAGTCAAATCAATCAGTGTCCATCAGGTGACCCATATGTATCCATCACTGCCTTCATTATGCATGCTGGTAGAGGACGCCTTTTTTTTCTGCCTAGTCTACCCCAGCACCACCTCACAACTTGGCGATAAGCAATGTACCTGTACCTGCTGTAGACAAGACACAATTTAGAAATGGTCAGGTACATGTATTTAACATTTGAGGGCTTATTGATGAATTATAAATGCAATTTAATTTACACCATAAAATGTTCAGTATTATCTGGCAACGTTACGCACTGCAGAGACATACATTATCATTTCATTTCCCCCCCCCCCCAAATTACGAAAGTGCAATGACTGTCAAGTTGGTATGGTAAACTGTTTTATCAAACAATTTTTACATTACGTTTTCATGATTCCCTGGAAATCTAATGCAACAGGAAAGTAAGGTATCAACTAACTGCACTTTGTTTAGTTTTGTTGAGCAATCAACACTAGTTTAGGTATTAGACTGTTTATACGTTGTAGAACAGACTGAACACGAAAATGATAATTAATATTCATGTGGAATGTACATACATATACATCTCATCTGAACACCCTTCTTTGCTTTTGAAGACAGCAAGAATATGGCCAGGGACACAATGCAAAAACAAACAAGAGGACTATGATGGTCCTGTGCTCTGCTAACTGCCTTTTGGTGGGAAAAAGTGTATACACCTGTAACATCATATTGCCCCTGCCCTCAAAGATTTTAAATGTATAATCAAGACAGTGTGATCAATTACTACATATTTTTCTCAACACTTGACCCTTGCAGCATTGCAGTGTAAAGTAAAGTAAGTCAAAGTAAAAGGTATGGTAAAGTAAAGTGAAAATTGAATAATAATTAAATCTATGCATAAATAAACAAATAAATGAAAGAATAACTGAATGAATAAATAAATGAATACATTTCAGAAGTCCAGGTCAAATAGTTTTAAAGAATAACCTGCATACTTGGCACTTGCTTTTTAATACCACCCCTATGGCCAGAAAAATATGGCCACATATTGCAGGTTGTCTTTCATTACTAGTAATTTAAAACAAAACGAGAGTTCAAATGGCAGTCTTCAAAACCAATATGGTTTCTCACCAGAGGTGTCTTTAACTTCAAGTACCACTGTATTGCATAGTATTTGAAACAAACATTGCTAAATACCTAATGAAGCAGGGTCTAATAAATTTAGGTATCAAAAGGCTTACCTGCCAGGTAAGATCCATTTGCCACAAAAGTTTCAGAAGCCTACAGCCAGAGATGAGGCCCAGGAGCCTGGCCACATTATTCATGTTGGCCTAGCGGGGAGGGCTACTTTGAATAGCACCACATGGCTACCAGCACTGCAGCTGGGGCAGTGATAGGTTGCCTGGAGACTAACTGGGTGGTCTGCAGTTAATGAGACAGTCCCCAGAGCTCATCTCACCCTGGACAGACTGTAGGAGTAATGTCAGACATGTGGCCCACACCATTTCTGCCCAGCCCTCTATGTGGAGAAAGGTCAGTTGAGGCACTTGACCTCTCATTCAGAAGACACTGCTTCCATGCAGTAACTGAGTCATAACAAAGAAGCATGTAAAGTGGGAAAACTCACATGCTAGAGTACATCATGTACACAAGGCACAGACATACATACATACATTTGTATGCACTCGCACGCTGGACATACATATGTATGCACCTGGGACGGGTGGAGAGTATCATCGGAACAAAAACTTAAATGCTGAGAGGTGTCACTGTATGCAGGTAACTTCCTCCATCTGATGTATGCAGGCTGGATTACATAATGCCACATGGCAAGAGCAGGACACAATCTTTCCACAGTTGACTATAACAAAGCTCACTGACAAATTCCAAAACTTTAACATGCCACAGTTTCACTAAAAGTTAATGTACCCTCACCATATTGTCAAATCTGCATGTACTTGTGCTAAACAAAATCTAACAAAATTTCAAAGAGTTCTGTGCATAATTTTTAGACAAGAAACTGAAAAAAGCCTTAACACACAAAACGTTATTAAATAGTAGCAAAAAAGAGTATGACCACCTGCTAGCCAAAATGAGAACGAAGTGACCCCTGAAGACCCTACATGCAATATCAAACAAATTGGTCATGTAGTTCTTAAGAAAATAAACTTTCGATTTTTTTGTCACAAAAATTATTCAACTATTCGTGAAAAATAGAAAAAATGTTGGCTCCTCATCTTGTTTGTACACTTGGTAGAGGCCGACCTGGTGAATCTTTATGTGTAAAATGAAAGCATTCCATAAAAACGTTTTTGAGTAGTGGAAAATGTAAAACGTTAACATATAGATGCAAATGAATGGTATAAACTCTGCATACTGACAAGTCAGCAGAGCTAAAAACCATAAATGACAAAAAATAACATGAAATGTATGTATACGGCAAAGTATGCTGAATGGATACTTTCTGGTTGGAAACACAAATAGCATGCAATGAATTGGGCTGAAAAGGTGCCTTTTCAGGACAGGTGGTCTCTCAATGGAGTGGTCCTGAAGACAGGGACAACTGTGTACTTGCAATCTACAATCCCTGTTAAAAAAGTGTGCAAGGCAGTGAATGCCTGACATATAGTGTACATGCATCAGGTGCTTTGCTGCAATATACATATAGTATCCGGTACCGTCTTCACTGTCAGCATTAAGTGACCACTGTTGTTCTAATCATTGAAGGTTGTCCCTATAATAGTGGCTTGCATGTATTGCACATTGAACAAGAAACAGCTACAAGTTTCATGCCCATCTTGGTACATCAGACTATCTTGGTGCATAGAACTTGTCCCCCAGTGGACTCAGCTGGTGATATTTCTAATGTGTGCTTTGGCTGACCATTGTCCCATGATCTAGTTCTAACGCTGCAAAAAAAGAAACAAAAATGATTAGCTGTAATTACCATGGTAACAGACTACAATACACCAGGGTTCCTATGCTGCTTCTGACAAATACGATTCCTGATTGTTGTGTAACTTGTGATTCAAGTTTGGTGAAAATTGAAAAATGGAACTAGAGCTATCTTTATTTATATCTGAAAGTGTTGGTTTAATTATACTGCATTAATGCCATTATGCTAGATTCAGTTTGTGTATCAAGACCTAATTCCATGCCCGTCTGTAATGTATGACTAGCCCTGTTCAAACTGTAAGAAAAGACCACTCTTGTGTCTATAACCATTATGTAGTGTGAATAAACACTGTGTACAGCGAGTCAGCAAATGTAATTATCTTCAGCCAAAGCCAGCTAAATCAGTGTTAAACTTTGAAGTCAAACAATGTCTTCCAATCCCATGGTCAAATTTTGAAGCATAATTTTGTCTTTCAGCCACTGAGTGGTTGCTGGATACAGCACCAATCCACTTTGAACTTTTAGGCCTATTAGAGAGGTCACCGTGACAATTGTAACAGTTGCATGTATAGATCTGTGTATTCAGTCTTTTCAGATGAATATACAACGCAGTGTCAGTAGTGACAAAATTCTGCCCTGGCCCGGGTGATGGTCAAGCTTTCTATTGATAATTATGTACAATTGTACATACATCTTATTCTTAACAACTAAAGCCTCAAAGGCTCCAGAAAAGATGAACGCCACATATAGTTTCAACTATACATGATTCATATTCTAACCTGTGAATGTTCGAACTAAGTAAGTTAGTTATAATATATAATATATTAGGCCTATGCCTATGGGACTTGTAACAAACACGGCGAAGCTGCCTCGTGGCCGCAGCCGCTCGAGATTTCAATCAATGGGTTTCCAGCGACAGCGCTATTCAATGCAACGGTTAACACTGACATTTATCGTCGACTGGGCCCCCCGGCACTCTCCTCAGTCCGTGATTAACTAAGCATCAAAACTTACGCTTCATCAGTTGTTCATGGCTTCACTGAACATGCTGAAAGTTTCAAAATCAAAACAAAAAAAATTACCAAGGAAGGTTATCCTCTCAGCCCTCGCACGGATGAGGATCGTTGGCTGGTTGGGCCGCTTCCGTCCGTCAACCTTTTGCCAGGGCTTTGGGCCAATGTTCGGCTCGTTGTCTTCCTCTTCAATCTTGTCCACATTAAAAAAAAAACCTCCTCCACGTCGACATCGACCTTGTACTGTAGTAGTGTGCCAAGATATACATTCTTCCTCCTGTGTGTGTCGGTAACAGAACATGTCAGCAACAGGAAGAAAAACAAGCAGGGAACCAGAAATAATGAACAAAAGTAGATGAAACACGCAGTGAACCAGACCATATGAGAAATAATTTTATGTATGATCAACCTGTCTCTTACACCTATTTTAGTCACAGTTTAAATGTTTTCACCTGGTTGGATCATATAGTTATTCCTTATCATGATTTGTCCAATGTTGTGAAATGTAACATAGTACCACATGACCCAGGCAATACTAGTGACCATTTGCCTGTTTCGCTGACTGTTAACGTTTGTATACCAGATGCTACTCATAAGCAGCAGAGACCTCAAAAATTTGATTCGCGATTTTCAAGACCAAATTGGAAGTCAACGACTTGTAACCAGAAATATAAAGATCTACTTGAACAAAAATTGTCTCATATATCTTATTTGCCTGGTCAATCTACCCAGGACAGTGACCTTGACCTCACAAATCAAGTAAATGATCATATACATGAGATTAATAATGCTATCCTGTCTGCTAGCAAAGAAGCTGGTATAGTTAGTCATAAGTTGTACAAACCTAAAGCTTATTGGGCACCAAATCTCTCGTATCATAGGGACAGAAAGAGATTTTGGTGGAGAATATGGGTAAGCGCTGGACGCCCTGGATCTGGTGTTCTTCATGATTGTTATAAAAATGTCAAGAAAGTTTTTAGACGCGAATCTAGACGTGCCGTACAAAAGCATGTTGATGGAGGTCATTTTAAGCTAAACAGTCTTTATAATCAGAGAAACATGTCTTCTTTCTGGAATATTCTGAACAAAAATACTGGTAAAAAACCATCTTCTAATATAGCTGTTCAGCAGTTTGGTGATTTTTATCGATCTATTATGAACGGAAATCCTTCTAGTGATTCGCCTTTAAGCACTCAACAACTTCGTGTGGCCGAGCAAGTAGAACATAACTTTATTACACACAAAGATAACTGTGATCAGTTTACCGTTACTAATGATATGGTGAATAGCATGATCAAATCGCTGAGAGGTAATAGTGCACCAGGTTGTGATCTTATTACAGTGGAGCACCTGAGATACGGAATTTCAGAAGTACTGTGCACACATTTGGCACATCTGTATACTTTTATATTAAATAAGAAAATTGTCCCAGAGGTGCTCCAGGTGGGTCTTATAACTCCAGTTCTTAAAAAACCACATCTGGATCCGAATGATCCTAATGATTACCGGCCCATTACCGTAGGTTCAATACATGCGAAATGCATAGAATTATGCCTCCTACCCACGGACGCTGTAAGTGATGCTCAGTTTGGTTATAGAAAGGGGAGGAGCACTGAATTTGCATGCTCCTATTTACATGATTTGATAACATATTTTAATTATCATGGTTCTCCTGTATTTGTGTGCAGTTTGGATGCAACCAAATGTTTTGATTCCATCTGGCATGACGGTCTTTTTCATAAGCTTTGGTCGCACATAGAAGTAAACAAATGGTTATACATTGTTCTATGGTATCGGAGTCTAAAAGCTATTGTTAAGTGGAATGGCGAATACAGTCATCCTTTCCCGGTTACGATTGGTACCCGACAGGGCAGTATCTTATCACCCAAGTTATTTAACATTTTTATTGACGATTTATTATTAAACCTGCGATCATCTAATTTCGGTTTAAAGATTGAGAAGGACATACATAATTGCTTCGCTTATGCGGATGATGTTACTTTGTTTGCGTCCACTGCTGTTCAGTTACAGTCACTTATTGATATTTGCTACGAGTACGCCACTAGCTGGCGCTTTAAGTTCAATATTAGGGAGTCTGTTTGCATGATAGCTGGTAGAAGCTATCATGCGGGCAGATTTCTTAATGAGCCTGTATGGCATCTTGGGGATGTCTTTTTGTCTAATGTAAAAGAAATCGAATTACTCGGTGTAACTTTTTCAAATAATCTTAAAACAGATAAACATGTAGCTAAACGAATGTCCACAGCACGATGTGCTTTATATAGATACTCCGGCTCCGGCGTATGTTACCCAGGTTTATCCTCTGAGGTGAAGGCACATATCTGGAATACTGTTGGTGTGCCTTCTCTTACTTATGGTCTAGATTGTGTTCATTTGAACAAATCAAATCTGAAATCCATTGAATCAACACAAAGTTCTATTATAAAATCCTTAGTTTGTTTAAGTAGGCCTACACGATCTCGCTCAACTTGTTTATTAGCCGCTTTAAATGTACCTAAGGTAAATGACATAATAGCTCATGATACTCTGTCTTTGTTTAAACGGATATTAAATGTACCGTCACCAGCCAGAGACCTGTCTATTTTTCTGCTTTCTCAGCAACTTGTACAGGGAAAAACTGTCATGGGAACCCTGGTTGATCGCGTGGCAGAACTAGGTATCTCCCCTCTCAACGTTGCTCTCGGCGGTGTCCGCACTCGACTTCTCGCTAACTCTAGGGAGCAGCCTAGTGCGGGCACCGTCGATTCGTTGCGATACCTCCTTTCTCATAATGATTATAATATTCCTTACGGTGCTCCGCATAAATTAGTTCAGCTTTTAACCAAATCTTAATGACTTCTGTCACTGATCTTTTAAAGTTTCTCATTATTAGCCATCTTGGGGCCCCATACGGCGGGGCGGCTGGCCAGATGCGCCTGCTAATGCAGGTTCGTCGGGTCGGCCGGCCTGCGGCTGGGAGGACCAGTGTTCCTGCCGCATACATAACTGCTTGGTCTTCCTTTTGTAATTGTATGTATTATATCATTTGACTCTATGTAGATTATGACTTTTGTGTGTGTGTGTGTGTGTGATAATGTGCTATATTTGAGATTGTATATACGTCCTATATCATCTGATATTGTAATCTTCTGTACTTTTACCGATGTGACGGTGGTGTATTTATGTATTTATATGTATTTCTTCGTGTATTCGGAGGGAAAATAAAATTATTATTATTATAATGCAGGCATACATGTACCAGTTTGTGTCTCGGAATATGATATCTATTACTTAGTATGAATATGGTGATTGTTTCATTCAGGTAACTAGCTTATACATTGGTATCTGCTATTTATTACTGCCCTTCGTCAACAAAAAGGAGTCTCATACTGCAGGTGGTCCTAAATTAAAGGTATCCGTATCAAGGAAATAACACGAAGGATCTTCAAAGTCTTAAAAAGACATGCGGTCTCAAATAAGAGGTGGTCTTCAGTTTATTTTATTTTAATTTATTTTTTGAACTTTAGTAAGTAGTGAATACATCGACATACAATTCAAAAGAATATATATATATATGTATATATATATATATATATATATATATATATATATATATATATATATATATATATATATATATATATATATATATATATACATATTCACACACATACACATATTCAAGTGATAAAAAACGTTAAATGTGCTAATTGGGAAGAGTCAAACAGGTGAGACACCTATGGAAGTCGACTCCCCCATTAAGTATGTGACACAGATGAACACAGCTGTCGCTGTAAATTGATGGTGATGAGGTTAAAGCAGAAATGCCATATGTGCGAAAAATAGAGCAAGGGATACTTTAACATGTAAGTAAATGTATAATGCATGTCACAGGGTGTCCATTCTAAACTTGGCAATAATGTACAACCAACAGTTAGAATTACAATTACACTGTTCAAGAGAGGCGTCGTACAGAAGCATTTGCTAGGTAAAGTGTATGTGTTGACGGAATCGAAGTACTCAGTCCTCGGGCTATTGTTATGCTGGCCGAGTCTGGTTTTAATCATATATTACCTGTCGTGGAGGATTTGATTCTGCATGGTAGGTTGTTCCAAGTGACTATTGTACAATTTGCATAGGGGTCAATGTCATTTTTCCGAAGGTCCACGAGTCCGAAGGGCCGTAAGTCCGAAGGTCAACATGTCCGAAGTACCGCTAGTCCGAAGGTTCACAAGTCCGAAGGTCCACAAGTCCGAAGGTTCATAAGTCCGAAAGTCCAGATAGATACAGTACGTTCCTCCAAGAGTGTTAATTACAATGGGAGCAACATAGGCCGCACATTCATGCATACAAGCAGACGGAAGATGAAAGGCTTTGCCCCATAAATTAAATTGAATTCGTAAGCGACTTGCCCTACACATGAATGAATTCCACGGAAAAAGGTCCATGATGGTGAATTTTCGAATTACCGATACACACTAGGAATTTTGGATTTACGCATTTCTCCAGACCCATAGTTTCTTTCAATCTAGCTAAGTTTTTAATTTTCAGTTCCTATTTTGTACCTTTTTTTTTTTTTTACACCTAACGCGTGGTCATGTCATAAATCAAGGTCACCTCTATGCATTGCGTTAAAACGCAACAATTAGGCCTATTAGCGTATTTCGACTGTGTTTAACATGTCGAATTCTTAACCATATAGATGAAAGTTGATATAATTCCAAAGTAGAAAATATGCTTTTTTTAGAAACACATGCAAGTCACCATATTTGAGAATGGTATGCTTTGCGGGAAACAACGGTGTGATGCAAGTCTAGAGAAAGATGAAAAGTGGCCAAATAAGAATCCGTCACGCTGCGAAGATGATTTTAATCTTGCTATTAAAATATTCATACTATGTGGTTGATAGAAATTTTTTATCAATGGTGCAACCCAACAAATAAATATAGGACTCAGTACTCAGGATGCTTTTATTCGACCAAAAATACATTCAATTTGACATAAAACAGAAAGTAAATGAAACATAAGGATATACATAGAATATTTTGGTCTGGGAGACTCCCATTAAGACAAAAGTATGTCGCTATCATGGGAGCCACCCATTACATACAAGAATAGTTACATGGCAATTACACGTTGTACTGAAAGAACAATTACACAATTAGATGAAAAGTACAAATGACGTGTCAGAAAATTACATTTAATGTTAAGGTCAACTTTAAAAAAGGAACAAAATAGAGGAACTATTAACTCCTACACACATAACAATTGTTAATATTACAAATTTCAGAATAACTCTGTATAAAGTAATTTTTAATATATCTAGTCATACCTTGAAGGCTATGGGTATAGACGTTTTCTTTTTTATGCGTAGCAACTTTATTGATAGTATCAGGAAGATCAAATCTTAAACAGTTTTTTGCATAGGCATGTTTATATCCAGTGATATACATGTTTCCAGCTCGTCGGGTATTATATTGATGTAGTTCAAGATTACTATATAACGGTAACTTTAGAAGATTTTCAGGTAGTTTTTTTGTTAACAAATTTTTGAAAAAATTTGAGCTTTGATAGAGTACAAATATCATTTATTTTCAGGAGGCCAAGACTTTTAAATAGTGGATCTGTGTGAGCATTATATTTTAACAACAAATCATACGAATAGCTTTTTTCTGCATTTTGAGAATTTTAGAATTATTAAATCCCCACACTAGGATTCCGTAATTAAGTTGTGACAATATTAAAGGATTATAAATTTTTATTTTGGCAGTCATTGGAAGCATATTTTTAAGCTTGTTCAAAATTCCTAGTGCTCTTGATATTTTGTTTCTTAATTTTAAATATAACACAGACAATTTTCATACGATGCTTAATATTTACGAAATCTGCGTGATAGATTCACAGTTTCATGTGACGGATTTACATATTCACGTGACGGATTCACGCGTGAGTGAATCCGTCACTGGTTAAAACGTCCGCTTCATAATTAATCTGTATTCTGCAAAGACAAACGGTTGGTTTGCATGAACATTTGACTCTGCAATTTTTAGATAAGGATAGCTGTGACAAAATCATTGATTTTGTTTTCCAAATTGGCATCAAAGATTTGTTTGGTTGATTCACAGTCCTTACTCATCTGACCTACACATGTAGTAGGTAAAGCTGTCACATTTTCACAAGAAATTCCGGATAAAACACTAATTAATATGTTAAGAAATCTTGACGTAGGTCATGAACATAGGCGGATGTTGTTGGATTTAGATTGGAAGATATTGAATAATGAAGTCATGTCTTGTAGGTATCAATGATGGGGAAGCAAAGGGCTTTATCTGTAGTGGAAATAACTGATTACGTGCAAAATCTTACATGGTGTTGTGAGTCCGTCACGCAAAGTTTACATTTTCATTGTTTCTAACTTGACATCTAAAGTAGTCCATATATTTTAGAAAATCGGAAAGTGAGTTAACTGTACATTTTAAAATATATAGGGTCATCATATGTAAGGAATGAAAAAAAAGCAATGTTTTTGGTGTGAATTCCTTGGGAAACCAAAATTATTGTATAAAATGGTGAATCCGTCATATGTGAACTTCCTACGTCAAATAGTAGATTGGGCAAGTCCATGTAATGAATAAATTGGCCGTAAACGGCTTGGATAGACCAAATTTGTTGAATTTGGGTACCACTGTTTTCGCAACACTTGATTACTTTTCAAATGTTCTGACCGCTTAGTCACTGGGTTCGCCTGCATTTGTATTGAAATAAATTGGTGCACTGGTGAATCCGTCATGAGTTTGGTGAGTCCGTCAAGCAAAAAATATTTCAGCCAGATTTTTATTTACATCCACGTTATTAAACGTGCCTTGTTTCATCGCAAAGGGTAGAATCCACAGATTTTAAACATGTATAGGTCGACCATGTTCGTGGAAATGGAGAGCAGAGTTTCTCCATGTTTCTCGGCACGTGGTAAGGGTGCACGTGTAACGCGGACATAGCCCAACGTAGGCCCACAGACCAGTAATGTACCTTAATGACAGGAGATACGCCAAAAGCATTTTTGGGCTAACACTCCATAGCAAAGCTATCAGAACAAAAAGTATGAATGGGTAGTATATTTTTTTGGAAAGGTCGTGATCCAAAGATTTCAAATCTGACCATAATTTTAACTTTGTGAGCGAATTGTTAAATAAACACTCAGGTCAATACTAAGGGAGGGACCATTTGATTTTCGGAGGGGGGGGGGGGGGGGGCTAGAGTTTTTGATTCAGCCCGATTTTTTTTTCGCATTCCGCGAGGCCATATTATTTTTTTTTTATATGCCTGTCCGGGCAAGATTTTTCTTTATTTATTTGTATTGATGGATATGAACATACTTGTAGGGCCAGAATATCTTTTTCTTCACTTTTTGAGCAAGAATATTTTTTCTTGAAATTTCAGGGACATATTTTTTTTTCAAAAAAAACCCCTCTTGCCCCCCCCCCCCCCCAAATATAAAATGGTCGCTCCCTGAATATGCCATTTGACAGACCCAGGCTACATACATGTAAATGTGGAAAGAACTCTTCACAGGTTCAATCAAATTCACATTTTTCTACACACAATTTATGTGTATCTATGTGGCTGCAAAACGATTCAGGGATATTTTTATCAGTGTTTGTTTTGCGATTATGTAAAACTAAACTTCATCTTTCCATATTTTGGAGCTCTTCTTTTTTGAAAAGCCCTTTTTGAAAACTAACATGGAAGATAATATTCCTGACTCGTCTTTCAAGTCACACCAGTGCACATCATTTCTGTGAAAAAATAATGAAAATTTGAATAAACCCGTTAAGAGTAATTTTACAGACTTGTGTAGAGGTCTGCCAAACGACATGTTTGACATTGATCTGAATATTTATTTAACAATTAGGTAGCAAATGCGAAATTATGGTCAGTTTTGGAATTTTGAGCCATGTCCTTTCCAAAAATATATACTTTATGTATGTTGGCACTAATATTCTTTTATTACACGAACTTTGCTAGGAAGCGGTTGCCCAAAAACGCTTCTGGTGTTTCTCCTGTTCTTGTGTATATATATCATACCAGGGGACTGGTATAATACGAACTGGGAATGAGTCATATATTTGGAACTGTAAGCTGTTTAATGGAAAAGATTTTATATCATGATAAACATATACAGCAGACTGCAACTGTTACATTTATTTACTCTGAAGACACAGCTTTGTCCACTTGTTAAAGACGGAAAATAGTGATGTTAAGATCAATATTCAAGGCCATTCTGTCTACAAGGTGATATGTGTTAACTTTTATCTGGTGCTTTTGTTGAGTCATTTTATGGTAGACATTGATAGTGTATTACAAAAAGACATTCGAGCTTATTTTAATTGTTCAATAATTGGGTAATCGTGATAATTTCAAGATATCTAGCCGAGGTCAGTGTGTAAAAAGTGATATTTATACACAAAGCGGACTTTTTCATTTGGTGCTTTTGTTGATCGTATCGTGATAGAAATCGAGAGTATAGGCACTGAAGAGATTCCAACTCAGTCTAAGTGTTGATTGGTTGGATAATCATGATAATAATATGATCACTATAATAGTCAAGGCAATTGTTTGTAGAAAATGATACTTATATACAAGGCTGACATGCAAAAACTTTGTTTTATTTCATTCGTTGCCTTTGTTTTTCATATCAAGTAGACATCTATGATATATGTATTTACTCTGAAGAAATTCCAGCTTTGTCCATGATTATTCATGAGTTGGATAATCGTGACACAAAATCACCAGTCACGGTCATTGTGTGTAAAGGTGATAATTATACACAAAGCTAATATGTGTTTACTTTATGTATATTTTTATTTGGTTCTTACCATGCAGACATTCCAGCTCAGCCTTAATGTTCATGAGTTTGATAATCGTAATAATGTAAAGATCCCTAGTCAAAAACATTGTATGCATAAAGTGACATTTATACTCAAACCTGATATGTGTTTCCGGTAACTCTATTTAAAAACAAAATTGTCTATCATATCTTGATAGTATACTTACCCATGCGAAGACCTTCCAGCTCAGTCTGATTCTATTTGGTTGGATAAGTGTGTCTATCATATCTTGGTAGTATACTTACCCATGCGAAGACCTTCCAGCTCAGTCTGATTTTAATTGGCTGGATAAGCATGATAATATCATGATCTAGTACAGTCATTGTGCTTGTATGTAAAAAGTGATATTTATGCACAAAGCCACAAAGATTGCATATGTATTTTATTTATTTTATGCTTTTTGCTTATCACATTATGGTACACATGGACAGTATATATTTTCTATAAAAACAGCCCAGCCCAGTCTATTTTCATGAGTTAAAAAATTGTGATATCATGATCAGTAGTCAAGGTCATGATTGTGTGTAAAAGGTGATATGGTGATTTTTAATCAAATCAAAGTAGGCATCGATGGTAGATTTAAAATATATGTATATTGTATATATATAAACATTTTAATTCTGAAGAAAAGCCAGCTTAGTCCATCTCGTGACATGATATATACTATAACGGTCACTAGCGAAAGTCATTAAGTACGGTATCCAAAGTGTTTAAAATACACATGGCTGATAGAGTGGTACTACTATAAGTTGTGTTTTTTGTTTTTGTTTTTTTGTTTTTGTTTTTGTTTTGTTTTTGTTTTTGTGATGTCCGACATGAAACACATAGCTTGTACTGTAGACAAGAAGCGACATTTATTTGCTGTGTAGATACAAGTATGAGATCTCAGATTGAATGTAACTCTTTGCACAAATAAAATGATGTTCAAATATATATTGCATTTGTGATTTCTCATTAAAAGCTGCCAGAAGTGTCAATTTCCAATGAATGAAACTTTTTTTTATTAAATTCACTGTTCTTGTAATATCAATATACTAGTATGATTTCATTTTAGGCTTATTATATGCTCAATTATTATATTGTAAATAACTGAAGATTAAATGTTGAAACTATGTCTTATGACGGAATGACGTGGAATGTCATTCGTTCAATGCTAAGTTTCTGACAAAAAAGAATTATCAAAACTCTGATATGTTTTTCAACAAAACTGAGTCACTTGAAATAAATGGAACTATCACATTAGCATATTAGACCTTAGAGTGAGAATTACGGCATTAACAATTAAGAATGTGGCAGCAATATAGCATTTCTAAATGTTATCCATTTCCTGACAGACTTTGTTTCCAGTAATGTACACAGTAAAAAATCTTTATCTAAACTAACTTTTTCAAGATATTTACGAAAATAATTCTAAATTTTTTTCAACGAAGAAATAATTTCATGCATTTTTCTTACTTTAAGAGAAGAAATCCTCTCACTTGCAAGATTTTGCAAATCTTGTTTCAAGAAAAAGATTCTTATTCTATTCTTGAAATAAGATTGGCAAAATCTTGGGAGTGAAAGAGGATATTTTCCTTTGAAACAACAAAATTGCAAAAAAATTCCATGAAATTATTTCTTTTGAGAAAATTTAGAATTATTTGCTTAAATATCCTATAAATTTTAGTTAGGCCTAAGATAATGATTTTCTTACTGTGTAAGCCTACAGACCTTTAAATTTGTTTCTATGGAAATCCCGTAACAAAAATACCCAAAAGTACATTGCTAGATAACATGAGCATGGAAAATTTAAAACTTGAGTAAAATTATATGAGCAGAATTTGGCCTCATGCTGCTAATGTTATGTAGCGTGACCATGGTGCCCAGGGCTTATTGCGTGAAAAGCATTCAGGGCTTCAATGCACGAGAGGCCACGCAAGATTTTTATTAATATTGAGATATATGTGCTGACATTTAGATCAATATTTTATGCAAGAAGTACAAAATTTGACACTAAAATTGTAAGCCTACACTTGACTGGTCAACATAAAAGAAAGTTAATAGGTGTAATATTAGTTATAGTTGGCCTATTAAATTATAGTGTCCTGCAACAGCAAATCCTTCTGTTGTTGACTCTAAAGAGGCCTACACGGCACTTCAAATCAACATTATGTATATCGTGAAACAAAATGTGTGATTAGGTGGGGCCTATACAAACATGCAGATGAATAATTTTTCATAAAAAGGCCGATGGAATAAACCATTGTCAAGTTTCATAATCTGGGTGAGACCAATTAAAGACTGAACAACCGTTGTTTATCGTTCCTGGCATTAATTAGCTTATTCATCGGACTTGTGGACCTTCGGACTAGTGGATCTTCGGACCCGTAGCACTTCGGACGTACGGACCTTCGGATTCGTGAACCTTCGGAAAAATGGGCCGACCCCTTTGCATAGGAGTAGCAGAATGCTGCCGTACGACAACGGGAAGGCTTAAAATGCATGCTATTGTTTGAGTGGCGCAGATCCATGCTATTTGTTTGAACTGCAAATAAAGTATCAAATTGCACTGAATAGTACCCATTTAAGCATTTGTACAAAAAACAAGAAATCCTGTGCACAATCATCATATAGGTATTGACTTTGAATGGGGTAATAAATTACTCTGACACACAAGGACAGGCCTGGTGTCGGGTGTCCACTGAGGGTAGGCTGAGATGGAAGTGGTCTGACAAATGCTAACGTCAATGGAATTCAACGAAATCTAGTCATATATGGGATGGGGTTAGATTTCAAGTGCAACTGTTTCTGATTTTGGCATTCCTTGTATAATAGGTAAGTACTTGAACTTACAAAACAACAGCATTATCCTGCTTCCAAAGTGACCACGAGGAAATAGTGGAAAAAATTTTGAGATTTCCCCACATCTTTTGTAAATGTTTTAAACATTGAGAAATGCAGGTGTTGCATCAATTGCATTGCAGCCTGCAAGAAAAGAACAGCCGCCGGAACATCTGTGCACAGAAATGTACAGAGCATTACACTGACGTGGCATGCTTTTACCAGCCTGATGTTACGTACACAGGGGGTCATTTGTGTTCTGAAGTTTTTTCTCGGATAATCCACAAAAAATGATGAATTAAAGGCAGGGCCGTAGCCAGCCTTCTAAAATAGAGGAGGCAAACGGTACTGGTGGGGGTGGGTTTGGCTTGCCCCCCTCCCAAGATTAAAAACTTTTGAAAAATGGCACATAAAATGGTGTAATTTAGTGGGTTTTGAAGGGAAAAAAGACTTTATACACATATAAATTCTCAAAATTTTACTTCAAAGTGACAATTTTTTATCTTTTTAATGTGAATTGAATTTGGTCCTACAACTACTAGGGCAAAGATACAAGTAATCATTGAAAAAAGTACACCTCCTGTGATGCTCTTATCTTCTATCATAATGATATGACTCAAAGTCTTAGTTACAATAGGGTCTTTTTGTTTTTGTTGTGTATAATAACTTAAACTTAACAAGTCTTTTGAGGCTAAAGAAACTATTTCTATGCTAACTCCTAACATCATCAGCCAAAATTCAGAGGAGGCCAGCGCCTCCTCTGCCTCAGCCTAGCTACGGCACTGAGAGGTCAACAACCAATAAAGCTTGTAAAACGTCATTAGAGTGGTATTGCCATCAATCTGCGTTACATGTAGATGGACCGAATAATTATTCTGAATTATCATTTTAATGTCTACT
The DNA here is from genome assembly GCA_964020975.1 of Hermodice carunculata. Taxonomy (NCBI): domain Eukaryota; kingdom Metazoa; phylum Annelida; class Polychaeta; order Eunicida; family Amphinomidae; genus Hermodice; species Hermodice carunculata. The sequence continues at coordinate 29,393,554 of OZ026619.1, forward strand.
AATATCAGCACCCTCTTCCTCCCAGTGAAATCTAGACAAAACAGCATCAATCCTCCCAAAACGACCGGGTCTTCCCTCACTACCCTCAGTGAACTGCCGTTCTCCTTCTCTCTGAAAGGCTGTGCCCTGTCCAAATCCAAATGACCTAAAAAGCTTTATTCCTCAATATAAAGAGTCTTTTGGACAATTTTATATCTGGACATTTTTTTCAGTAGGTATGGGGAAAATTTGTAATGAAAACATCTGCTAAATGACACTCTACTATTTCAAAGAAACTTCTTTGGCTATGTTGTGCTGTGGTCTGTTATCCGACTCATAGTTAAAATGGAGGTACAGGATGCTAAAACAATCCAGATTCATAAATATCGCAAAAACGATGTAGGCCTACTTTCCAATTTATTATTGTGCTTTTAACTCAGCTGCCTGACAAGTCAGGAGAACTAAAGCGCGATAGGTCTACCTGTTCTCTTTTTATTTTTGGCACAAGTAATTAATTTGGATTTTGAGTGCTTAGGCCTATACGTTTTTGGAACACTATAGTCTGTAGTTAATGAAGAATATTTCAAAGGTTTAGATGACCGGTTTAAAACCACCAGTTACCTTTTACGGGGGACTGCCTGTCCCAATTCAGGAGTGAAATTTGTTTCTTCACATTGGTATAGAAAATGAATGTTGATGCTTTTGAAACTCTGGAATCTCTCTGCTGTCATTGTTGGGTTTGGAATTTATGGATATGGGTCATGTTTTCTGTACTATTTGATAAATACTTCATTGGCTATGTTGTGATTTGGGCTGTGTTCTCGGACTCATAGTTAAAATGGAGGTAGAGTATGTTTATAACTTAATTTCCAGATTCATAAATATCACAAAAAACGATGTAGGCCTACTTTCTACTTTCTTCTTTTGCTGTAAACGAAGCTGTCTGACAAGTCAGGAGAACTAAAGAGTGATAGGGTTATCAGTTCTTTCTTAATTTTTGGCAGAAGTAATATAATTTGGATTTTGATTGGTTAGGCCTATACGTTTTGGAAAAACTATTATCTGTAGTTAATGAAGAATATTTCAAAGGTTGAGAGGACCGGTTTAAAGGTATTGATAAATGCACGCTGAATTTGAAGTTCCTGTGGGCAGGTAGTTCCAGGTTCATTTATTGTGGAAAGTATGGTACCAAGTAGTGCTCTATCCTGAATGTAGTCTATGAAAGGCTAAATTTGAGAAGTATGTATTGTGAGCTGTAGAAAAGCTCAATTTTTATGTTCTTTAAAGGGCTAAAGTAATGGGAATTTTCTGAGCGTTATGGGCTCATAATGTATGTTATGTGTTCTAAATAGAGATGTGATTGTCTGGTTGTTGTTTTGTGGTTTTGCAGTAAATCCCTAAATTAAAGGTGTCTTTAGTTTGGTTGCTGGTAGACGTAATAACAGAGTTTATAAATTCGATTTGGCAAAATGTATGTGGAAATTTCCTTTACAATAAATTAATCAGGCTAAACCTTTAGATATATTACTCTTTTCAAATACTGCCCTTTGATTTTGAGTTGCAGCCCAAAATGATTGATTCCAGACCAAGTGGGCTCCGTACAGTGGTAAAGACAGACAGCCATACCTGGAAGTTGTGCTGCCTGAATACAAAATTGTGAATTTATTTTGTGTCTGAACAAGATATGGATATATACAAGAAAAGTTCCTATCTTTGTAGTTAGTTCGAGGCTACGTTATAAGTGCGTTATTTATTTTGGAACCAAGTTAAGTCTTCTTTAGAAGGTTATGTTGGTTCAACATTGTAACACTACATCTATCTATCTATCTATCTATCTATCTAACTATATATCTATCTATATATATATATATATATATATATATATATATATATATATATATATATATATATATATATATATATATATATATATATTTATTCTATGTTTGGCAGTGAGTTATCATTTTCTGGAGTGAAATCCAGAAATAGTAACTCACGGTAGGTCACATGACCTAAACATTGTTACAAGTGAATCGTGACGCGCCTGCGTCAGTGACGTAATGCAGTGACATTTAGACAAAATCAAACGTCCGCGAGCTATGCTTAATTATACGTCACGGGTGACGTTGAATAACTGCGATGAACGTAAACAAACACGGCACACCAGATTTGACATTTCCAAGTGAAAAGTCTCCGCTTCAAAATGGCGACACCTAAGCAACAAGAGCGACAATTTTTGCGGTAAATACTCGATTAAACATAGAATAAATAAAATCTTACATGGCAGTGAGTGAGTGACGATTTTTCTCTCACTCGGGTCGTTGTTGGTGGGGAAAAACACTCGTGACCTGCGGTCACTCGTGATTTTCCCCACCAACAACGATCCCTCGTGAGAGAAAAATCGTAACTCACTCACTGCCATGTAAGATTCTATATATATATATATATATATATATATATATATAGACATTACTTTCTGATGAAAACAACGGACAGGAGATAATTTATTCCGAACAAAATCCCGCATGGAGGAATTTTTTTTCTTTCCAACCGGGGTAATGGGCTCTCGGGCTTTTGGGACCTACTTTTATCCAAGGTGACTTTTTAACTGTCATCGGTTTTGCTTTTTTGCTTTCTTTTTTCTTTTCACTCATAAATGACATTGTTTTTGGACATGAAACACACATTTCTACCACAGGCAGGAAGAGAAGCACAACTCATTATGCCATGGAACACATTTAGAACACCTTTTATGGCTATGATACACGGGGCGACGCGACGGGGGCGACGAGCTGCACGTGCCAGTAGCTGCAGGCGACGAGGTGGCTACACGGCGCGACGTGCCAGGAGCGACAGCGTGCAGAACACCATTCAAACGTTCCATTATCTGTATTAGGTGTACTATTTTACTCTTTTCAATAAGATTTGTTGTCCTTAGATACAAGATGGCGGAGAGGCAAGTAACAGTAGGCCTAGGCCTATGTGAAGCCGTTTCAGTATCAGTCGCTATATATAGGCGAATCCAAGAAAAAAACAAAAAAACAAAGAAAGAAAGAAAAAGAAACAGGTCATGTTTTCGAGTGTTCATAATACAATAGACCTTAAAGTAAAGTTAATTGAGATCTGGCGAAGAATGTAAGAAAAAAATTAAAACTGAACTAGAGGTCCATACAAATCCACCTGAGCGCCAGGCCTACTTCATATGTGATAGAAAACGATATGACACAAACGCACAAGGGCACTATGGCAGCTTATAGGTTTTCATAATATGTAACAGCCAGGCTGTGGAAGCTCCCGAAGGCAAAGTACGACTCGCATTATATTGTATAACGCATGGCACACACTCGCTTCGCTCGGTGCTCGAGTATCTGTACGACGTAGCGGCGAGGCAGGGAACCAGCCAAGGCCATAGCCTGGGGCCGGTGAGCGTTTATCTTTGCTTATCAACTGTCATTCCCTGAAGAAGGACTAATGATCCGAAAATTTGAGAAAGATATTAATTATGTACACGACAATGAACTTGATCTTTCATTTGGGTTAATCTGTCGCGGAGAATGATTCAGTTTTCATGGGTTCTAGACTGCACTTCCGGTTCTGTTTGCTTAAAAAAAAAAAACAACTTCCGTGCCGCAAGCAATTCAGGCCATCCACTAGCAAGATAAGGGAGCATGAATTAATTTGTTTCCTGTACGCACGTAACGGTTTAGCTTCCTTCGGGAGCTAATATGTAACAGCCAGGCTGTGGAAGCTCCCGAAGGCAAAGTACGACTCGCATGGCCTGCTATCGCAGGCATGCTCGTTTTTTACTCGACACTTTGTCGCCCTACTGTGTTTGGTGTCTTTCCAAGCCTGATTCATATTTTGCAATGACTGCTCGGTGCTCGAGTATCTGTACGACGTAGCGGCGAGGCAGGGAACCAGCCAAGGCCATAGCCTGGGGCCGGTGAGCGTTTATCTTTGCTTATCAACTGTCATTCCCTGAAGAAGGACTAATGATCCGAAAATTTGAGAAAAATATTAATAATTATGTACACGACAATGAACTTGTTCTTTCATTTGGGTCAATCTGTCGCGGAGAATGATTCAGTTTTCATGGGTTCTAGACTGCACTTCCGCTTCCTGTTTGCTTCAAAAAACAACTTCCGTGCCGCAAGCAATTCAGGCCATCCACTAGCAAGATAAGGGAGCATGAATTAATTTGTTTCCTGTACGCACGTAACGGTTTAGCTCCCTTCGGGAGCTAATATGAATGGGTGTAACCTAGAAAGGGGAGCGAAGCGCAAGTTTGAATTGAATTTGATGTTTTATTTTATTTTTAATGGGACTCAATGTCAATGAGCAGTCTGATGAATAAGTTTGTTTACATTGCATTCTCCCTAACTTTCGTGTAGGTTTTTCACTTTTTCTTTTTACATACATCATTCCTGACTTGTTTTAATAATCGACTTCAATTTGGGTGCTCAATAAAAGAACTTTTACTTTAAATTTAGGGCTCTGCCTCTGCCTTTTTTGTCCGCAATCGTGCAACCCGGTCTGAACGATGGCGCTGCAGTGTGAGAGTCTGAAGCAAATTGTCGTCTGCTGCGCTGCCAATCATTTGTAAATAGTGACGCAATCTTCCTAGGCGGAGACTCGCGCTGCAACGTGACGTCACGCTTTATTGTGTGAGGCATGGAAGCACGGACATGCGATAACTCACACAGTGCCAAGTTTGTAATTTATGGTGCATAGAAAATAAATCAATGCATTCAATCTAATTAAGTAATTTGTGCACCCCTGATTTTTGCCACGCAATGCATAGAGAGTTTAAATTTAAACAGTTTATTCCTATTTAATTCAACCAATCGCCATGAACCATGGACGGCGGCCCTGTTTGAGTGACTTTGGCTGCTAACCAATGGGGACCGATTATTATCTGATTCTGCTGAAGAAAGCCAGTTTACCCATTGGCTTCCGGTCATGGACAAAAAAATAGAGCTGAACAACATGTCGATCGTGGTGGGTCCCATTGCCGTAGAGGGAGCTTCGCTCCCTAATATGAATGGGTGTAACCCAGAAAGGGGAGCGAAGCGCAAGTTTGAATTGAATTTGATGTTTTATTTTATTTTTAATGGGACTCAATGAGCAGTCTGATGAATAAGTTTTTTTACATTGCATTCTCCCTAACTTTTGTGTAGGTTTTTCACTTTTTCTTTTTACATACATCATTCCTGACTTGTTTTAATAATCGACTTCAATTTGGGTGCTCAATAAAAGAACTTTTACCTTAAATTTAGGGCTCTGCCTCTGCCTTTTTTGTCCGCAATTGTGCAACCCGGTCTGAACGGTGGCGCCGCAGTGTGCGAGTCTGAAGCAAATTGTCGTCTGCTGCGCTGCCAATCATTTGTAAATAGTGACGCAATCTTCATAGGCGGAGACTCGCGCTGCTACGTGACGTCACGCTTTATTGTGTGAGGCATGGAAGCACGGACATGCGGTAACTCGCACAGTGCCAAGTTTGTAATTTATGGTGCATAGAAAATAAATCAATGCATTCAATTTAATTATGTAATTTGTGCACCCCTGATTTTTGCCACGCAATGCATAGAGAGTTTAAATTTAAACAGTTTATTCCTATTTAATTCAACCAATCGCCATGAACCATGAACGGCGGCCCTGTTAAAGTGACTTTGGCTGCTAACCAATGGGGACCGATTATTATCTGATTCTGCTGAAGAAAGCCAGTTTACCCATTGGCTTCCGGTCATGGACAAAAAAATAGAGCTGAACAACATGTCGATCGTGGTGGGTCCCATTGCCGTAGAGGGAGCTTCGCTCCCTATTATATACTATGAGGGTGGCCACATTTGTATGTAATTATACTTACGGAATAAAGTGAATGACACCTCCCTGGTGCCACTATAATGGACTTACGCCAGAAAGACGAGGTCATGTAGATAAACCACATTACAGAAAGGATGTGTTACTGTTACACTTCCCTGATTACAGTTACAAAAGCATGCCGTATTCATAATGATGAAGGCCTACAATACAAGTAGGCCTACTTAGCATTCCTTCGTTTTCCCTCATGCATGGTCAATACGTTTATTATATTAAACGCATTGACCATGTATCGTTATAAAGTATGCGCCCTGTATGTTCTAGGCCTATTGTCACAAGTGCACCCAAACACATAACTTCCTCCGACCAAACAATAACATTCGCAAAAGAAATTTGACACAGATCTGGGTCAATTTCAACCTGTGTTTAAAGTGCTGATCATATGTTTTAATTCCAATAACCGAAGAGAGATCAAGTTTTTAAGAAATATTAAAAATCTAAATGCATGAAAACGTTCAAGCATTATGCGTTATCCGTTGCTTGGACTCTCATCCATCGGCGCGGAGAGCAGGGCTCGAAATTAAGATTTCAGATCATCACTCACTTGCACGGCCGCAAAAATTCATAAATCCTGTATCCCTTTCAAAGAATTCTTCATTTGACCAGCCAAGTGTAAACAATCATTTGCCAACCGCAAATTGACAAGTATTTACCTGATGACAGGTGCGAATTTCCAGCCGAAAGAGCCCATCCAGGCAAGTTTTAGGCTTTTCATAATCACCAAATAGACCTACGCAGCGCGTGTGCTGCAACTGCTTGTCTCAGGTTAGTGAATTGGAAGAAAAGTTATTGAATATCGAATAAAAAAAATTCACGAGCCAGATGGGGCCGCCACTTATCCCGAAGCAAGTTGATAGTTTAACCCTACCCAGTGTACAAATATATATCACAGGATTGGATACAATGGGGTTATTGTGTCCTTTTTTTCAATTAAAACTTTGTCTTTTTGTTGACTTTTCTTCAAATCATTGATGCACTTTGTATATTTAAGTCCAAAATTTTCAAAATTTCTAGGCGAAGGACCCCACACCCCATTGTGAACAAAACAAGTCATTATTTCCGCCTCTTGGTCCCTCTTCTGAAAAATTCCTGGATCTTCCCCTGTATCATCGGTGCTGAGGGTCTGACATGGTTGCTGCGTCGACAGATTCGGTTCCGCTTTTAATGTAGTGAAGGCCGTATTCTTTACCGGGGAAGCATTACTTAAGGGAGGCAGTAGGTCGCTTCGATGGCAATTGATAGGGTGAAAGGTGCCTTCAGAGTTCTAGGCCTAGTGTAAAATTTGCAGCCGCATGGCCTACTTCAAAGTACGTGCGGCTATGTGGAAGCAACTGTTGATGGAACACACTTACTACTTGTGCTTATACTATTATAGAATTTGTAAAGATGAAGTTGGCATGCAATATAATTTTGACATAGTAAATCTACGGAACGCCGTTTTTCTTTTGGCATGAACAGAAACTGAAAGTGAAATTATCGTGCAAAACCTCGAAAACATGTTGGCCTAGTTGAATGTGGCACAGTTTATGACTGAATGTTCAGTTCCTTTCATGAAGGGTGTAGTGTTTTTTATCGTAAGGGCATAGGCCTATACCACGTTTTCTATTTTGCGAAAAGTGTAAATTGCTATCACAATTTAGCGTTAACTGTCATAAGCGTACATTGAACAAAAAAAAAAAAAAAAGGGGTGGGGGGTATTATCGGAAGGCTTAACAGAAGGAAGCTTTTATGGCAGATGCTAGGGTAAATCCTTCTGATAGAGGCAAAGCAGAGGGGTAGGAAACGTAGGCCTACACGTAAAATAGAGTGCAAATCCTATACTTCGGCCAAATTAACTAACTTTTGTGTCAGAACTGAAACAAATTTTAATGAGATCAAATTTAAAAATGTCCTACTTGCTGTGTAATCACTTAATGCAATTTGGTAACACAAATTGTAATTTTCACATACAAATGAAGTTTCTCTACACCAAAAAAACAAACAAACAAAAAAACATGTGAACGTGGATTTTTATCTATAGGCCTAGTCGTAATGTAGCTCCCCACTTCCCCCTCTTTTATTGTGAACATGTATAGGTCAGACTTGCTTCATTCTAGTGCGAAGACTTACTAAGGTCTACCAAAAACAAAGCTTAAAGTTTGTTTATTTAAAGGCTTTAACACTTATGACCCTTCTACAGTTCTGCTTCTTCTGCCTATCAAAAGTCAAGATATTAATTAAAAAAAAAAAATCTCAATGGGCTTACACAGTCGTGCATGAATAGACCTAAAAATATGTAGACCCTATACCTACATGCCCAAAGATTCTAGAACTACCTCCGAAAAGGGGTATTTTGTTATGCGTTTTTCGAAGTAGGCCTCCTCAGCTCTTCTCATATTGATCTGCATGTGCTTGAAAAGGGTAATATTGAACGTGTTACAACCATGCTTTGCCTGCGACGCGACCAGGTGCTTACACGAGGCAACCAGGCCACTGGCGACGCGACGAGTCGCCTGAGAATTGTGCAGCTGAGAACTTGGCGCGACGCGTCGCCCCATCCCTGAGGGGACGCGACGAGGTGGCTACACGAGGCAACAGGCGCGACGCGACTCGTCGCGCCCGTCGCGTCGCCCCGTGTATCATAGCCATTAGGCATCTTGAATGTACACTATAAAGCAATTTGTTACAACTGTTTCAGAAGACTAACTGCATCTTGACAAACACGTGCACTTGATTTTTCTTCGAAACGTTGCACTCCGATATATCAAATTCGCATTTCAAATTGAATGATTTTTGCATTGTAACGATACAATGATTATCTTTGTGAATCCTTTAGCGGGTAAGCAACAAGCGTACAATTTACCACAAGACAGAACCAACAAAGAACTGTAACAGGAATAACAAAATGCTTAAATTTGAGCCCGGAGGCTTTTTATACTCCCAACTGATTCCATCTATCAAAGGCAAGAGTTAGGATCCTCTTTGAAGAATCTACGGGTACAAATGAGGCATACTTAATAAAGTTACGCTGTTCCATATATATACTTTGTACGTGTGTATGTACAATTAAACCGACAAGTTAAATATACTTCCAACTCATTTATTTATACATTGGGTTGAGATTTATCATCGTGAAAACTAATGCAGTTTGATCATATTGGACTTTCACATTCATCCATCCATCCATCCATCCATCCATTCATTCATCATACATAAATACATACATACATTTAAAATAAATTTAGAACTTTTCCTCACAGGTGCTCAGTGGGTTTCTCACCTCCAATGCCCGGAGAAAGTCCCTTTGCTGGTGTAATACTATTTGATAGTATAGTTTTAACATAGGTACCTGTCACAGAGCAAGGTTCACATGGTAAAATAACATGAATATCTCTGCTGAACAAGTTTAAGTATGGGAAGAGAATAGCCACTAAACTATTTATAAAACCTTGCATAAAATGTGGAATTCACAACAATAGATTAAGACTATTTAAGGGCGGTGAAACTTTTCTAATCAGTCAAGTGTCTGCCATAACTGAAGCAATGGCGTCATGCCTTTTAAACACCACACTTGTACGAATGGTAATATGCCACAGAGTCACATGCTGTGGCATCATGAGCACGCGCTGCCAAAGTGTACTTAGGTTTCACAAACTGTCTGGCGATTAACCCCACGGCCGTCAGAAACCAATTGACATCCATGCATGTGTGGTGGTCAGTACTAAGATACTGTATGAGGGTCTCGTCAATTTTGTCTGTAAAATGTTTCTAACATCTTCAAATTAAAAATGCCTGGTACATTTCCGATATAGACAGGCATACTAATAAAACAGTTTTACAATTTATGTTAATGTTGCTATTATAGACATCAAATGTACTTTGAAGATTGGTTCTTTTAACATGCATTACCCTATGCCCACAAACATCAAAATATTTATAAATTACAAGTACATTGTACTTTGGCTTTTTGTGTAGCATCGATAGCATCCACTAATGTTTCTTCGTGAAACTCACCACTGTGATCATCACGATGTGCTTTTACCTAAACAAAAGTTACTAACATTCCATCTAGATGCACAAAATCTACCAATTGCATGTACAGTAGTAATCGCAGAGCAAAATCTGATTGAAAATTGAAAAATAAAGTAAAATAAATATATTTATTTTGCACCTTTTTGTGGATGGGCAACAAGGCAAACTTTACCCTATGCCCACAAGTGTCCACCCCCGCCATGCCCTCTGCAGTCAGTTGGAGGTGAGAAAATACTGTTTTGCTGGTTCTGTGAAAGGAGTCATTAAAACTTTACATTTGATCTCAAACAGTGAGAATATCTTCATATAATACTTGATCTTACTTTGTATTTTGTTCTCTCTGATTGGCCTTGCACAGAAATAGATGGAATTTTGGTTTTGTGATGAAAAGTGTTTAATGAAAAAACAGTTTTCATCAAGGCAACAAGGCCTTTATAATTTTACTTTTGATGTCATTGTTTCTCAAGGATTGTTCAGTAACGTTTGACGTGACACGTCTGTAATACCATAGTGGCTGACTAATTCCTTCACTTAATGTATAATAGCCTTCTCCTACAACATCCCAGCAAACTGCTTCGCCCTGGGGTTCCTCGTTGTAGGAGACAGATACTGGCTCTCGGGACAGAGTTTCCTTGTATTGTTCTCCACCTTTCTTCTTCCAATAATAAATTTTGTCGTATGTTTTGACTAAAATTTCGTCCCCTCTCCATGATATGTCAGCTGCCACGGGTCCTTGACTTGGCGAACGTACCGTCACCGGATATCCTGAAGATAGAAATATGTTACCACGTTTGAAATAGATATCACATATAAAAGGTTTGCTTATAAATAGAGTTGAAATTTTGAAAACTCAAACTTTTTGTCCAAGTCATACAACTATGACAGGTTTCATAGTTTAAACCCTGCTTTTTATTGAAAATCCTTCATCAAAGAAAAATGACAAAGAAGTTGGCACTTCAATTAAGGGTTTAAGTTGGAAAGTCATCGGTAGGTTTTCACCAAAGCCCTAAAATACAAAGGCTTGCGACAAATACGAGAGCTTTAAAAATAACATAGCTGTCTATTAGAATGCAAAGAACGATGGGGCATTGATTTTACAAGTGTTGTATATTGGGAAATGACTTGCCTTTAATGTTTTGCGAAAGCCCCTGTTACCAGGTGTCAAGGTCCCAATCTTTATGACATCATCAGATATGAAGGGAACATGCTACCAAAGCTCATGACCATACTACATTACACTAGGGAATGGCGGTGAGAACTACGACAATCACACTGTGGTTGAATTACAACGAAGTTGGTCAGTTCACATATGTGCGTATTCCTTATTGTATGCTTTATATATCTTTTAGTTTCGATTGACGTATTGTGTGGGTTTAACGTGATGTCGTCCGTAAGGTGAAAAGTCACGAATGAGTTAAATCTCAGGCTTTTGGGGATGCAAAGAGGAAAGATAAGATGCATTGCAATAACTATCGGTGTATTTTAAAAATACACACATATTGATATTCCAAAAGCTGTATTATCCAGGGTGTGGCACAAAGATAATACTCCCTAGATACAGTGGGACAATGTTCCTCATAGAATTAACGTATGTGTTTAGAAGTATCTAAAAATAAATAAATGCAGGACGTACAGTTTAAGACCATTATGTCTAATTGCCTGTGAAACCAGTAAATTACAGATTAGATATTCGTTTGAGATAATCAGATTAAGCTAGTCATCGGTGAAACGCACAAAACAGCAAAGATAATTCTGAATATTGGCAATATGCTCACCTGAAGTAAGTGTAATCCTACGAGAGCGGCCCCATGCCCAACTGGGTAGAGGATATAATTTTGGCACTTGATATGGTTGCACTTTTGCAATTAGGTAAACTTCTCCTTTCGGATCCACCATGAGACTCTCTGCATTATTCTCGGACCACGAGAATTTGAGACGTGAATCTACGTCAAGTGACCCATCTGCAATTGTCGTCGGCTCCTGCACCCTGTAGATTGTATAGCAAGGGGATGCAATGTTCCCACCTATGTCTCCTATATAGATATATGTCTGCCCGTATGGACCAGGTCCCACGGCAATATCCTCCCAATCACAGGCATCGGCACCTAGTATATTTAGAATGGCCAGGAGTTCTCCTGTCTTCGCGCTGATGGCGAATATTCTTGTCAGACAGATGAAGAAAATATATCAAATAATGCAAGGATGTAACCACTAGTAGGTATTGACCAAGGTGGGAATAGGTATCGGTCACAGCTCAGAAAAATGCAAGCTAACTCAATATAAATGTAATAAGTAGGTCCACATAAAAGGGCTGAAGTCATAAATTGTACGCAAGTATATCTCAGACATTAGGGTTATTCCTTTCATGCTGAAAAATAAGATATAAATGTATAATTATATTACTATGCAACATTGAGTTTGATAAGAGATCAAAATGGCATACAAGGTGGTGAAAAAATTTAGAACTGTTACAATAAATCAACTGACTGACAAGTTGAACTACGTCTGATTATAAATGAAAAAAATTAAAACTGTTACAGGAATACAGTTATACTTACAGTTACCTTTAGGAATTTCAAATGATCCCTCCCTCCCTCCCTCTCTCCCCCCCCCTCTCTCTCTCTCTCTCCATAAAACCGAATTCTTTCTCTGATAAAGGTAGTAGAATTTTACAATAATTAGGACTGTTTTACAATTTGACCTTTTGAACTTTATAGAACCACGAGCTAGATGTACATTATGCTTGGCTGACTTACAGATGACTTACAATGGCATACTACATTTTTGGAAATCTAAATTATTACCCTAATAATTGACTCATTAGATGATTTGTGGGATTATATGCTTTCTTGAACATTTAAATGTCCTTTCAAAAATACTTCTGGAAACCAACTTGAAATGTGACTGCTATTCTTACAAATTATGACTATTGTAATGCATTTTTGACTACGTTTTAATGATTTGAGGCCTAATGTCACTTGCTTCTGGCTGATGTTTAACATTTGAACCAATGTACTTACTATATTTGGAAATTCAAACTTTTCTTTTTGAAATACTCTTAGTTTATCTCCTTTAAAACAACATTATGTCTAAAACACATCGAATTATATAATCATGTTGTTTAGATTCTTATTGATGGTCATTTTAGGCCTAGAGGGCTTTTCTGATGGATTGATGTTGGTGTTGGTGGCGCTTTGTGGACTTATATGGATGATGATCATTGTTGAGATGGTGGTTGCAAGTAGTACCTTTTTAAATACTGAATTTTATTGACATTTTCAACAAGTTAAGAACCTCCGCTTACAAATTCTCTGATGTGCTGCAAATTTTGGTCCCTTTTCATAAATTGTATGGTCCTGTATGTGCATGAATGATGCAACTGTTCAAGCCAATTTACTGAAATAGGCCTATAATTTCAAACAAAACTTTTTGCATTCTGTCATGTGAAAACTAGATAAGGTTTTTTCCCCTATGGACCTTTGCACTTACGTTTTGGTCTCTTTTGGGTAAATACGAACTATACATTTATATGTTTCAGCTATACATACCAAGGAACATTGCCTTTGGTCGGAATTGACTTGGGTTTGTTTCGTTAGGACTATGGTTTGGATATGGTAATGACACTGTCTACCCATACAAATTATTTGCTGAAATAAAGCAAGCTGTTCATTTTCTTTCAAAAGAATAAAAGTGTTGATCTAAATTTTGCCGACACAGGTGATGGCTTGCAAAAACTCTGAGATGCCACTGGTGCAATGTGACGAAAATATAAAACACTATAGTTCAAATAAGATTTGGCACAAATGAAAACCCATGGAAGGGCGTAGTTTTTGGTGTCTACTAAAGACATGATAATAGTCTGCCTAGATGATCGACCAGATTAGGTGTCTGTAATGCACAATGTATAACTGTCAAAGTTATGAACTGAACAGAATGTGCTTCCTAGGAGCTTCATGAAAACTTCAATTTTATTCACGTAAAGGGCAATCTGCTGATAATTTTTTGTGTCTCCTAATCTTACATGTCTTATATAGCTTTTCTTGTTGAATTGGGCACAGTGTTGACTGTACTGGAATGCGATTTTTGAATATTTCTCGAGAAAATTATCAGTCTTCAACAGATATAAATAATAAATACCTAGGCCTGCCACCTGAATCATTATGTGTGTAGAGAACCCCAGGATGACGTCGACTGGCGGCTAGTCCTGATGCTTCATTAATGCGAGGGTCATCCACTTGACCAATTACAGACCCATCGTCAAACATGCCCGCACGTAGAGCTGTAAAGTAATAGTCTACGTACAGGGGGGATTAGCTTTACATATGAAATTGCTGGCATGTGTGCTCACCATTGTTCAACTACAATAACTTGACCTTTAAAACTTGTGCTGGAAAGGAGTAGTACGGCGCTACATGAGGGCTTGGACAAGGATTATGCATTTTTCATAACTGATATTGACACATCCACCATGCATTTTTGAGCATTTATTCCCGGAAAGTGCGTTTTACCTTGATACTTTCACAAGGGGATGCCATTGCCAACACCGTTTTAAATATAAAAACTATGATCAAATTTAAAATACAAGTTACAAGGCGACTGGCAATAATTTTTTTTTATACAATTATACATTCAGATCATTCACGAAAAATTACCAATTAAGCACATTTTTATTTTAAAAATATGCAGTAAAAGTGCATTGCATCATCTACTCTAAAATGTTTTTGTTATTTCAGTAAAAGTGCGTCTTACTCTTGGCAGGTAGTTTCATACATGATACGCAAACCATTTGCTAGATACTCTCTTTTATAGACTTTTTTCATATGGAAGGTATTTTCAAAATTGGCCACAGATATGCATTTCGACATTTTACTTACAAATTTATCCAGTATTAAATACCTCGAACCGTTCTGACATGACTTTACTTACAAAGACTTTCATTGATATATGTAAGACGACACCGAAAAGCATGCAAGCACGGTCAATGTTGATATGTGACTTCATGTATCTTAATTTAGTAATGAAGAATAATAAGCATGAACCACAACACAACATAGGTACGCGTAAATCTGCAGCATGACACAATTATTCACGAGTGATTAAGAAAACATCATACGCTCCATAGCATAAGTTCATTAATAAACTGGGTGGCTTTTCCCGATCAGGATATTTGAATGAGACAAGCGTTAACCGGATCGTAAAATGCATCTATGCGTGCATTAAGGTACATATCTGTATGATAATAAGCTCCTTTGATCCTAGTCTTAATATAAAAAAAGAGTTTTATATATAAGGTATAAGTGGGCCAAAAAGTTAAGATTGAGAATTTGTCTGCCATTATATGTTTTACATGGATATACGACATCCCGCTGTTTATCTCCAGCACATAGCCACCATTGGTCCTTTCGTCTCAGGGCTACAACTTTCATTGTTACTTTCCACAAGACAGCGTCTATATAATTATAACTGATAATTTGTCCTTGTAACATACTGAAAAGTTTCAAAAATTGTGCAAGATTAAGTATCCCAAAAGCTGATGCAACCTAACCTGATCATCGTGAATTTTATCGTGGGATAAATGTCACGCCCACACACACACACACACACACACACACACACACACACATATGTATATATATATTTTTTACCTCCTGATGAGAATAATGGTAACACCAGATAGAAAATACGCCGGATAAAATCCAACATGACGCGATCCAGACATGTAGTTTCAACTGGGACAAAGGCTCTGTGGCTTTTGGAACCTACTTTTTCCGGAGGTGACCTGATTTTCACAGGTCAACTGATATGTGTATTTAGTCTGTTTGTACTGTTTACAAATCCGTGGCCTGACTCGGAGATACAGAAATACAATGACACTGTTCTTGGATAAAGTACCCAGATAAAATCTCCGATTATGCCTTCGGACGTAATTACTGTATGAATCGATATGACGCATTTTTCTTCTTGTCCATCCAACCCAGTTGCTGTTCTGAAATTTAAACACTTTCTTGTATTGTTTTTAAAATTGTGTTTAGTAGTTTATTCTTTCAGTGCCGCATTTTCGTCTGAGACAACAGCTTTCCTCGCGATGTGCAATGCGCCGAAATCACGCAGCAGAGAGCTGTTGACCTGGACTATCATATTCTATATAACTGCAAGCATACCGTTACTTGAATGAAATATCCTTTTATACAGAACAGGAATCTAGTATAGCACTTTTATTGTAAGCCAGAGCAGTTCGTCTTAAGTAGTTCGACTTAAGTCGTAGTTGGCCATGAAGGAGTTAATGCAAAACATGTCTTTATAGGTGGTTTGAACCTAGATTTCAAACCCCAGAGTTTGCTCGAACTTTGGCAGGCAGAATATTTTACCACATGTAAAAGCTATCATCAGGGATGAAGTATACACACAATAGCAAATTGAATGTGAATTTGTTCTCATCCAGGGCAGTCACTTTCCAAAATTTGTGCCTTTAGGAAGGCTGTCTTACTTTGGTCTAATATGAAGTGAATATTTTAAACTTTTGATGAACCTTTTCAAGGCTTGCCGGTAATACGGAAAGTCTGAAATAGCTGTCCTCGTCCTTGGCCGCCACGGTACTACTGTCATTGCCAAGTGCATTCTGCTGCAGGGCAAAGCACTTCTACCATGTGCCACCGAACGAGAACACAAGATGTGATGCGCGTGTTAAAATTATATCCAATGTAGTTTCCTGAAATTAAGAGTTGTGCCCCCAAATTTACCATCCACAATAAATTACCAAGTATTAGGACACAAATATACAATGACCCTGAGGAGACCACAAATCATACCGTATTTACTGAACTCATCATGGTCCCTGTATAAAGAGAGTAAGCCCAGTATGCTCAATTCCAGTGTGCTAACTACCTATGCATGACATTGCTGACGCTGTAAACATAATACACATTTTGGTTTCTGGTTCTCCAAGTCCTGCAGATAATGTTCGGAATGGCAGAGCATGATGCAGGATCACATTTCGTAGAGTGTTTTCAAAAAGTTGGACGTGACATGGAAGTACATGCAAAATGTGTGAATGGTACTAGTAATTGTAATTATTATGAACACCTAAAGTGTTCGGATACCGCATGTACTGAAGCAAAATCAAGGGAAACAGGTGTTTACAGAATTGTCGTAGGAATAGAGAGCAATACGATTTAGCACAATATTTAGATGCCAAAAAGTAATTGGTGGGATAACTCGAAGAAAAACGAAACTGCATGAAAATCAGTTGACTAAAAAGATCAAGAACGTTTGTCAAATGTCAATGAATAGAGGAGATTCATAAAAAGTTCAGAAGAAATAGAAAAGATGATAATTATGTGTCCTGTAAAAGGTGGTTCAGTAATTACCAAAAACTTTTGAATGCTGATGTACAGTCTGAAGAAGAATTTCAAGATTATATTGCTCAGTTTCTAAATAGTGACAATTCTTATTGTTAGGAGTGTAACCAAAATACCCCAAAGTGTTTGAACGATAATATTACGATGGACGAAATTAGAAATGTCAGATCTTGTTTACCAATCAAAAACGCTTGTGGGCCGGATGGACTAGTATATGAAATGTTCAAAAATAGTAAAGATGTAATTGTTCCTCACTGACCTGCTCTGTTTAACTGTATTTTAAGTGCTGAATGTTTCCCTGAATCATGGTGTGAGGCTATCATCAGCCCTGTGTTCAAAAAGGGTTCGAAACATGAGGGGAATAATTATAGGAGTATATCTTTGTTATGCGCAGTGGGAAAAATATTCGCTAAAATTTGCGGAAACAGATTTATAAAATGGGTAAAAAATGTGAACAAGTTAGATGAAGGGCAATGTGCTTATAGAACAGGAAGAAGCACTGTTGATAAAATTTATACTTTTTATGCCACGTGTAAAAAATATTCGTCAAAGCGGAAACGGCGCTTTTACTGCACTTTTATTGACTTTTCAAAAGGCTTTGACACCACATCACATGGTCATTTATGGTTTCAACCTGTTAAAAATGGAATTCATTGAAATTTTCTTTTGAAAATATTACAATCCATGCATAGTAAGTTGAAGTCATGTGTTGCTGCGTGAACGAGACCTCGCCTGTGAAAGCGAGCTAGCTTTCACGCATCTACAGCTTCAAGACACCTCGAAGGCTTGTTGCGCTGTGAATGCTAGCTAGCTTTCACGTCATCTCCCAAGCCGTGATACAGACCTCGCTCTTCTGTCTTGAGCGCGAGATTCTTTTCACGCATGAAATGTGCCTCGCTTCCTCAGCATGCGCAGTTCAGAGCTTATATTAACTGGTTGTCACTGCCGTTTTTTGCCCAACTAAAACGCTGTTGCCCTTAGTGTTTGCGCAACATTATATATAATATATAAAATATAATAACACACACACACATACACACACACACACACACACACACTTTATATATATATATATATATATATATATATATATATTGGGGTAATTTTTTGCAAGCTTAATTTTTTTTTTCATCTTTTAACCCTGCCATGGGTCTAATGATCGTCCTGCCTTCAGGTATACACTTACGTATTCTGTTGGGGTACCAGTATTAAATACTATCTTGCGGCTCTGATCCGCGAGGTAATTTTCACGGCGAGGTATGTCTGGAAGGGAGCTGGGTGCTTGAGCGGGAGGTAAGTTTCACGCGTGAAGCAGACCTCGCCGACGAGGAAGCTTTAAAACTGCTTGCGAGGTCTTGAAAGCGAGGTCGCTATAATGCTACGGTGTCCGCATCCCGGAGGGGTTGACAGATTTTTCCGATTGCACCATGGCAATCAGGCAGGGCTGCATGATTAATCCTCTTTTGTCCCTAATTTATGTTAAGGAGCTGGCGTCTTTGTGTAGAAAGCAAAGGACGTGAAGGTATATTCAGTTCAGCAAATATAGATGGTATTTCCTTACTTTTATATGCAGATGAGTTAACTTTATTAAACGATACTTTAGGCATATTGTAAAAATGATAAATACTCTGAACAAATTCTGTTTAAAATGTAGTCTGAATGTTTACATTTCAAAATCAAATATTATTTTGTTTAGAAGAGGAGGACCGGTACGGACGAATGAAAAATGAACATTCAATTGGCAGAAAATGGATATAGTGTCACATTATAAATACTTGGGTATAATACTTTCATCAAGATTAAAATGAACCAAAGTAATTAATATACTCGCTGACGAAAGCACAGTAATCTGTCACATTAATCCAGACACTTTGTTTTAAGTGCAATGGTTTACCGATAGGTCTAGCACTGAAGTTGTTTGACAAAATGGTAACACCAATTTTAACATGGGGTGCTGAGGTGTGGAGATTGAAGTATTATGATTAGCACTTATATAAAACTCGCCAGTGCTTTCGGACCAGTATCCACTATCGGGGCAAACTTCTCTATTGAGCTTGCTCTTTGACGCAGTGGGGCGCTTGGCACTCAGCCTGTTGCTGACCCTTATTTCATTGACTCAGGGTGATTTCACAGTCCGATACAAAATCCTAATTCTAGGGCCTACAACTGTTTGTCGTTGTATTTACATTTTCAGGTAATGCTCACTCTAGAAAAGTCCCATTAAATATTGTACATTACATTCATTCGACAAATTAACCTTCCCTTAACACCAATCACACATATATTTTGCACCCTACCTCTTCAAAATAGCCAATCGACTTGGGTGCCATTGTGAAAATAGTGAGTTCCGTGCTCAATGCTAATGGTTTGTAACTGGGCATTGGGACAATGTTTCCAAGTGGGGGTGGGAAGAGGGTTATAATATTTGAAATTTTGCTATTTTTTTACTAATTTTCATCAGATTTTTGTACAATCTGAGGGAAAATAGCCAAATAAGTACAGTAATGACTAAAAAGTTGTGATTTCGTCGACCATGTGAAGGCAAGATGCTCGAAACTCCCCAGAATGCACCATTTTGATGCTCAATTTTTTTTTTGGGGGGGGATAGGGGATCCCCTCCCCCCCCCGCCAGCAAGCGGTTCGGCCCTTTGGGTCGTGTAGGGCACATATAGGCCACTGAAAAAACGGAGTTTTTTGCCACTTGGGTCTGTGACTGAGTTTGTACCACTGGCCTGGGTGGATCAGTGTTTATTAGGAAAAGGCGGCTTAAAAGTTTTTTTTTTTTTTTTGTTCCATTAACTTTAGGGTTGGGCCTTTTTAGTAGGGTCTGTCAGTTACCGGAACCACACATATATTTTTAATAGGCCTTGGGTAACATTTGTTGAAATATGTTGAAAATGGATGTCCTTCCCCCATTTACACATTACCTCTTTTGACATCACTTTAATTTGTTACCTGGGCACAGCGGAAGGCACTTGTAGCATGGAAAAAGTTCAAAGAAAATATTGTAAATTTATTCTAGAATTACCGCCCCATACTTCAAACCATCCAGTGCTTGGAAAATATGGCAGACTGCCATTATGTGTCATATATATGACAAAATGTATTATATTTTAGGTTAAATTCCTAAATTTGTGAGAACAACGTTACACTAAAAATGTTATTATATGTCGAAAACATTTCGATGATGCTGCAAAAGTTATATGGGTAACCCAAGTAAAATGAATATTTTGTACAAGACTTAGCTATATCTCGATTAATCAGTCTGTTGGTGATGAAAATATTTTCATAAATGAGTTTTGAAAGTCGAATATCAGATATTAAATTTCAAGAATGGTGTACAAGTTTAGAAAATTCTGATAAGCTACGCACTTACTGTGGGTTTAAATCCTTATTAGACAGAGAAAAATATTTAGATTGTGTAACATGGACAAGACACAGGATCGGTCTGGCACAATTTAGGTGTTATACTTATAATTAAAGGAGAGAGAGAGAGAGAGAGAGAGAGAGAGAGAGAGAGAGAGAGAGAGAGAGAGAGAGAGAGCGAGCGAGAGAGAGAGAGAGAGAGAGAGAGAGAGAGAGAGAGAGAGAGAGAGAGAGAGAGAGAGAGAGAGAGAGATCTGCCGTTGACAAAGTTTAGACTCTTAGAACCGTTCGTGTTATTTTTTTTTCACGATATGAATAGGGCAGAAGATGAGTATCACGTAGTGATGATTCGTAGTTCGTATCAAACTTTCAGGCTAAGGTTGGTACCAAATAAGTACTTTTTATATCCGAAAAGTTTAATGCACTGATGAGTGCACAAAATGTTATAATTTTGAATGAACTGGCAGCTTACACATGTAATTGTTTTTTGGTTTGCAAACAGCTCTCAGCTTCATAATCAGGTTGAAAAGAATTAATAAACTGATATCTTTTCTCCCACATATTATTATGTCAACATAATATTCTGTATCTGTATTATGACAAAGAATTTGATGCTTACTGAAGAACAATAAATGAATCTGAATCTGAATCAAGTGAATCAAGTGGTAGAACATGTCATGTGGGGAGGGAGGTAAAAGGCATTGTTCCCTACTTTGTACCAGATTACATTGGAAACCCATGGGATATGGCCTATATGATAATGTTGACCATATCCCATGGGTGGAACTACTTTTTACCATATTCGTAAAATCAGATTTATGGTTTTCCAAATATGGAATGAGCCAATTCCATATTTGGTATATCTAAACTCGCCTTATCGCCTTGCCATAAATCACGGCTGAAAACCTGATGGTCCGTGGGATAAATCCCAGCCAATGGGTAAAAATAAACTTGATTCTGTGAATCTGTGATGCAAACTAGGTCCAAAATGCAGGACTGATGATTGGCAGAAAAACAAACACTCTGTAAGACGCACGATGTGCAGTCCACTTTTACATCCAAGTGTCCCTATGCCAACTATTATTCAACAGCTAAGCGGGCACAAATATTCGCAGTCCGTGAACAATAATGCAACCCTTTTCCGAGACCTCTAATATCTGTCCAAAACACTTCCCAAACTCTGTTTTCATCGTTTGTCCCAGCCGGCGTGGCAGGGAGCCATAGCCAGGTTAATTTGGGCAATGCTGGTGTCAGTGGTGGGGCCAATCTGACGGCCAACAGTCAGTTGAGCTCCATGGGTGCATACTTTGGTATGTTTGCTGGTGCAACATTCCAAGTGAACGTGACCTTCCAATTCTCCTCTCCATCAAATTAATTCCGTATAGAAATTAAAAAAAATGTATTTTCGTCGAGATTGTTACAAGTGATATAAATGGTCTTTTTTCTTTCTTAATAGAGCATAAGGGATTAATAGATAATAACCCTCGTCGTTAATCTGTCTAAACCGAATTCCCCTTGTTGTTTGCCTGCTGGCGCGCCTGATCACCCCTGCGCTTCGAGCTTGGGTAATCAGGCGCGCTGGTAGGCAAACAACTCGGGGGATTCAGTTTGACAGATTAACGACTCAGGTAATTTCGTCTACGCTATCCATGGCTTACCATCTGGTAACCTTGCAGAAAGAACTGCTCATAAAACACCTGATTAACCATATTTGAAGCCAACCGTCATAATTATTTGTCAATTAGTAGCCACACAAATGTATGGAAGTGTGTCCTTTCCATATGGTTCTTCAAGCTGTTGGATGTTTTGGGGCAAATTTTGATTTCTTTGCTGCTTTTGACAGAAAAGCCGATAGCGAATACTATTTGATCTAATGGTGGTGCACTGGCTTGGCTGCATTGCCAGGATCATTTTCATGGCATAAAGAAGAATTGTGCTGATTTCAAATACCATGGAAACCAATGTCATTCCAGCTATCAAATAATGAGATCAATTATCAGTGGTTCCTGTTACAATTGTGGTCAACTCAGACTCATTTCCATGACTTTAAGAACCTGTTTTTAGTGCATTGTTGCAACTGACATCATGCAAGTTGCGGAAATATGCTTGAAAAAATAGAGTTGTAGCAGTGCAAAGAAAAAAAATTGCCTTGCACTGAATCATGCTTTTGCATGGCAGGACACACCTGTGAAAATGTACACAATGCAAGTAACTATTATAATGATTCTGACACCCTTTTCCTAAGTAAATATAAAATGCATTGCACCTACAAATTTTTTTTATAAATGTTTACTGTTTTACGGTAAATCATGCCTTTGTATTGCAGACGATATATGTGCAAATATGTATCGCGTACATGACGGCGACGGGGATTAAAATGGAGATCAATAGAATGAGGTGCTGCTACTTTTGCCAAATGTCTATTTTCATACGATTATGTGAGACTTTCATATCATGCACAGGATTGGAAGACACTTTCAACTCAAATATGTTGAATCAAATACTTGAAAAAATCTACCAATGTGAGAAGTGTTGTGTGTGTACTTTGTCACAATTTTTTTGTATTATTCACTATTCGTTTGGCGTGTAATTTTTTATAAATGTTATGTGCACGTTCATGATGTTGGTGCATGAGTCTATGCATGTTTCTGTGTGTGGTTGGGGGATGGGTGGGTACAGACTTGGATGATGTATTACTGGGAAAACATCAGATCAAGATTAAAACTGCAAGTTTAAAAACGTCCTAATCACGTTGATGAGTCAGCACTTTTATTGTTGATTAACATATAACTGGTCATGTGTACTTGTTAAAGTTTTGTGTGGAATCTTTGAAATTAACATAGAAAGCACGTCCGGTATGCTTGTGGACGAATATTCAAATACGATTTCTAAAATTTACTTTTTTTGGTTCATTTTGTTGAGAAAACCCAAAATTAATCGGATTTGTAAAACACGTAAAATGTAAATATTTAATTTAATATGATATTTTACATCAACAGCACATGATTTATACAAATATGGTTTGATATGTTAAATTTGGTCATAATGCTGTGGGTATTTGCACAAATACCACTTCTTTATATCCTTTACCCTACATAATTTTGAAGTACGTCAGTTGTGTTATTATACATGGACATAATGGTATTGAAATTCATTTGTGACATATGAGTGCAACCATAATTTGGTTTTACAACAAATCTTAAAATATGCCCAAGATATGTCCCAAGCTGAGGAAAAGTTCGAACCGAATGAATACTGGGGGTGGGGGTGTGGGTGTTACCTTTTCGCTTAACTAGGCCTTTTTGTGAGAATCATCTCTTCCACTAAAATGTATCTGCTTTTCATGAAAAATTATAAGTACTTTTCATCACATGTATTAAAAGTTACTTACAGAGTTTGCACGACGGAATAGGGTAACGACGACTAGGAAGTGTTTCTGCACCAAAAGACGCAAGTATAATAATTATAATAATAATAATAATAATAATAATAATAATAATAATAATAATAATAATAATAATAATAATAATAATAATAATAATAGTAATTATTATTATTATTATTATTATTATTATTATTATTATTGTTATTATTATTGTTGTTATTATTATTGTTATTATTATTATTATTATTATTATTATTATTATTATTATTATTATTATTATCATTAAACCATTGAACCATTCTTTTTGGAATGGGGATTTGGTCGAGTGGATATGTGCGTTTCCCATTTCAGCTAGGCGACTGGTGCCAAAGGTTGCAGGTTCGAGTTCCGCTCGTTCCGAACATGAAATATATATTTTCGGCATTTCCTTAATGCTGGTGGATTTAAGTCCCCGATTCTGGAAATAAATGCCGACTCAGTAAATATACTGCATTACCGTGTTGATATGGCACTCGCACATAACTACCTCCATTGAACCATTCTTTTTGGAATGGGGATTTGGTCGAGTGGATATGTGCGTTTCCCATTTCAGCTAGGCGACTGGTGCCAAAGGTTGCAGGTTCGAGTCCCGCTCGTTCCGAACATGAAATATATATTTTCGGCATTTCCTTAATGCTGGTGGATTTAAGTCCCCGATTCTGGAAATAAATGCCGACTCAGTAAATATACTGCATTACCGTGTTGATATGGCACTCGCACATAACTACCTCCATTGAACCATTCTTTTTGGAATGGGGATTTGGTCGAGTGGATATGTGCGTTTCCCATTTCAGCCAGGCGACTGGTGCCAAAGGTTTCAGGTTCGAGTCCCGCTCGTTCCGAACATGAAATATATATTTTCGGCATTTCCTTAATGCTGGTGGATTTAAGTCCCCAATTCTGGAAATAAATGCCGACTCAGTAAATATACTGCATTACCGTGTTGATATGGCACTCGCACATAACTACCTCCATTGAACCATTCTTTTTGGAATGGGGATTTGGTCGAGTGGATATGTGCGTTTCCCATTTCAGCTAGGCGACTGGTGCCAAAGGTTGCAGGTTCGAGTCCCGCTCGTTCCGAACATGAAATATTATTATTATAATCTTTATCATTATTGTGGATGTACTTTTATTGACTGGTGAAGTGAATTTTTGAAATACGATGACTATCAGTAGGAATATATATTGACATAGTTACTACATGGATACTAGCGTACATGCAGCTACAATTAATTTCCTCCGAAAGCGTAGGACAGACTGGCTTCAACTGGGTAAGGGTATGTATGTTACCTCGGTCAGTCATGCACAGTGGATTAAATTGAAAATGCTTCAGTGATGTAGAAAAACGGGGTCTTTTTTGTTCATTTCCGAGAAAATCTTTGAAAAAATTATTTCCTGGGAAAGTGCTTGGTCATTCGCTGTGAAATTTCAAATGATACTTAAAAAACGTAATGGGCTCATGCTCTTAATGTCTGGTGTTTTTAGAGTGCCATGGCTATCACAAAAAATATATATTCGCAAAACTTGTTGCAAACAAATGTTTTTGTAAATCTCTTTATCGGTGGTTAACTTAGTAACCCATAAGCAAAGTCTCTTCAAACATGGTGGGACGTAAATGGTTAGGTTAGCTCAGAGCACACCATTGTGTTTTAATAATGTGGTACTATTTAATACCCGCATGCCAAACAACAATGTCTACTGTTGCTACACCTTATCCTCGACATAATACAATTTAGATTTTAATTTAATCTTAGCAGGAAGTTACAGATTGAGTCAACAGCTTTTCTCGGCGCATTTAAAGTCCAAACCACACTAAAAAAACTGTATATAGGGTCCAACACTTGGTGCTATTAATTTAGGGATAGGCACACCTGGGATTGGATTGACAGTCGGTTTTTTACAAGTGTACAGAGCATTTAGCCTATAGTTTAAAAATGTGAAATTGTCAATCTCTATTCGTGTGTGGGAGGAATCCATGTGTGAAGAGCACACTTAAAAATTTACGTCACACAAATAAAACCTGTACGCCACGAAATATAGCGAGTTTCACGTAGTGCACCTTCCTGCTTCATGGATTTGGTTATGTAAGATATAAATTCATATATAATCTAAATCATGCTGCATAAATCTGAGAGAATTGTCATAGGGAACACACTGATTATTAATGTAACAATGAATTAAAAAAAGAAAGAACAGAAAATTTTTAAGCATGAAATGCATGCGCCATTTCTCTCTAATGTATAGACTTGCGTGCTGGAGTGATATTTTAAACTGCTTCTCACATCAAATTTTAGAATGGTTATGAAAAACAGGAGCATGTTTATAAATTTCAACATTACATCCGGGGCTTGCACCTATGAGCTTTATAACTGTTACTTGGAGAAGGAGCTTATTTAGATTTTTTTTTGACAAAGGTGACGGGATGATTATATTCTGGCAGCAAAGGGAATAATGTGATGGAGGCGGTCTGTCTCCTGATGGGTCTTCCGGCTGGGATGGATGATTTCACGCTAAGTGACACCTGGGAAACGCAACATAATTGCTTGTATGACTACCCTTAGGTCCTCATCTGAAAAAGAATAAGTCTTACCGGACATGTGCTTGCCCTGTGTGTTAAAAGGTGGTTTAGATCACGGTTCGAAGCACATTTTGGCCTGACTGCGACAAGGACACTTCCGTACAACGGGTTGTTTGACTATAAAATATTTTTTTTTTTTCAAAATATTTATAACTTCAATTCAGATATCTAAAATGAAATACATGATCAATTAATAAAATGATGTTTAAATATATAGAATTTAAGATATTTTTGATTGAAAGGCTGCTGTCTTCTTTTGAAATAAAGATATCTTAAAATGAAGTAAATTGAGCTAATATTGAATTTGAGATTTATTTCAGTGAACTAGAGCTTTTTTGTAATTGTGTTGTTTTACTGTACGACGCACGTGGCCTTGCTGACATTCCGTTGAGTTACACTAGATGTCCCCTTGACTGTTGAGCCAATCAGGGATCCTCATTATATCGTCCTTCATATACATCAACAGCCCGGTCAATATGGTGGCAAGTCTCAGAATGATCAATGATGTAAGCAATGCCCTCGAGATTGCGTTTGCCATCATTGAGGTGGCATCTTTCAAAAGAGTGCCAAATTTCTTCTGAGTACTTTAAAGACCAACTAGGGTGCAGTTAACATCATTAATCTGTTCCCCTGTGTAGTCTGTGCCTATGAGAGTGGGCTAGTTTTACTTGTTTAATCTACTCAACCTTTCATACCATGGGAAATCCAGCTGATTTCTCACCTCTCATGCAACCAAACGTCAGACGTATTGTTTCATTACGTCCTAAAAATGTCGTTTGATGAATCAGAAAATTTGAAATCTTCCTCAACATATAGATGTAATATGCTAAAACTAACCCAAGTCATGGTAATATACCAAACTCCAATGAAGTATATTTGGATTTAACCCTCTCTCTAAAAGGTGGCACAGATAGACATTGTGAATGATTGCATTACACATCAGGGACATTATGGTTGTTAAATACAAACACACACACACACACACACACACACACACACACACACACACACACACACAAAATGAATGAATGAAAGTTACTATTACTTCACTTAAAATTTTATGTTAACTTTCTATATGCCACCAGTATACATTTATAAGCAATCAATATTTTTCTTTTACAGTGCTGCAATTAGAGGATGGGACCCACGCAGCATCGTTTAAACTTCCAGACATCACACCTTTGATGTAGACGCACGTAATATAAAAATAATGAGAATGGTAGAATGATTAAAAAACGTTGGTGCAGCAGCTCAGATGAAAGCAACCAAGCCTGATACCAGTTATCAGCCTTATGACTGGAGGTTTTTAATGTGCAATAAAAGTTAGATCAGGGACGCAATTCTATCTGGTATTAATCATTTAAGTCACCGGAAACAACTGAGGTTTGGTTCAAAATGTAAAAATATGTCTTAATATATATCTGTTCACCATGTGAAATAACTTTGAGAGATAACACGATCAAGTGTGCATATCTTTAACAATTCCCAGAAAGGAAGCAATTTCATTTTATTATTACTGGTAGTACTAGAAGTAATAGTCGTAGTAGTAGTTGCAGATGTAGTGGTAGTAGTAAAACCTTAAAATGTGAGTATCACATGTCTTAAGAACCAGCTACACAGTTCAAGATTAAGGAATTTTCAATGCAAGATACGTCCTATTAGCTATGTAACAGCATTACCTCTCGGCCACCATTTCCCTAGACCTCTGTGTCTGGGCCAAATACCCATGAATCTAGTTAAGTTTTGACTCCTTTGATCTGAAATACTGACGGTTCTGTGGCGCCACCTGTCGGTTCTTGTAGAACTAATGGTGATTCTTGGTGCACATGCTCCCCTTGTCATCCTTCCTCTATTGAGAGCCATTTCTAGCTTGCCTTTTGAGTTGAAGCTCCATGAACTATCGTTCACACTTACTGTAACAGTGTTTTAACTTGCGCAAAGTCTTTTCTCAGTGGTCTGGGGATCTACAGAGAACTAGATAGCTATTTTTTGTGATGGGTTACCACTGAAATAGTAAGTGCAAAGCTGGTCATTTGGCTTGGTACTTAGATTTTCAAGATGGCATCCTAGTAAACAGAATGCAGAGAGAGGGACAGCAGTGTACACCAGGCTATTGCTTTTTTCGGAGGCAGTCCATGGGTGCTGATCCAGTGACCACTTTATCTGCATACTCTGTCTTGTTGGATGGGGGACAGAAACTTGACTCATGGAACTACTACATGGCAGCTATGACCATCCTGACTGCTGGTTGTCACCTGGAGTTGCATGAAGTTTGCTCTTGTGAGCGAACTTGCAGATACTGCCATGATTGGGTAGAGGACAAATGGCTGCTCTGTGAGCAGTCACAGAGAAAGTCTGACTGTAAAAGGTGTAGGTGGCAGGGCACAAATGCTGCTAAAGGCAGGGCAGAGATGACTGAGTCTGGTGACCCCTGACCACAGACCAACCCTGAGAAAAAGCATAAACTTACTTTGGCTCATCCACAGTCTCATGAGGCTGATTTGAAAGAGTGTAAACTTGTTTCTGCTCACCAGTACTCCCAAATGATGGATGTTTCTATACCTGATATCCCTTGGGAGAAGGTGACGAGATATCAGAGTCATAAGTCAAGTAGCAACAGATCACCACATGGGGATCTTGCGCTGAAGACTGTGCCCCAAACGACCACCACATCTCCTCTTGGTACTGACCCAAAGGTTATTCGTGCTTTGGAATCTATATTACAGAGCATGATGATGCAGGCTGAGATGTTGCATGCATTGCTTGCCTCCCTCCAGCAGGCTGTTTCTTCTTCAGACTCTGTGCCAAAGAAATCCGCCAAACGTAGATTGCAGCTGTTGAGATATCGGTCCTCTTACTCTGAGCACTATGAAAAGCAACAGTCACATAAAGTGGTGCATCTGGAGTAAAACCTGTGGGTTCCCACCCAGGTATTCAAAAACCTCGGCCAGTTGAGTCCAATTCTACGTTCGAGAAGCTGGCATCCCAGCCAGTCCAAGTGCTCAGACCATAACTCTGTGGTGGTGACTAAAGAACATATCCCAAGGTCCCACATTGGAAAGCTCAATTCATAAGCATAGGTAAAAGAGAAGTAGGATAAAGACACTCAGACCAGTGGGAAAGCCTTCTACCATTAGTGAGTCTTTGGACCCAAATCAGTTGGCACCTATGGTGCCAGCGAAAACTTGTGTTCCCTCAGCAGCAATACCCGCAGTCCCTTCCCCACCTCAGGTGGCCTTGCCCCAGAGCAAGCAGTTGGTGATCCCGCCTGTTCCTACATTTGAGCCAGGTACCCTCCCACACTCTCTGGAGCAGCAACAGAACTGGAGCTCCATGAGAACCAGTGATTGTGTGAAGAGGCTCTGTCTTCTTCTGCATTGGCCACCACTTCTGTTGCCAAGTCCGAGCAGACTCTGTTGGTGGAGCAGGTCCTTCTGCCTTAAGCCAGCTCTTGCTCAAACCTTAGGCCCGGGATCTCTCTGAACTTGCTGCGGACCCTTTCTACCTGCAGATTTCTCAGTCAGTAGCAGCCAATGTCCAGGATAGTGGCCTCAGGGAGATTCAGCCACATCCCACCAATTCAGCAGACTTCTCAGTCAGAGGCCTCCGAAATCTTGGCACATGAGCCCCCTTGCCTCCCGTCCCCACATGGGGAGACCAGGTTGAAGCAGCATCTATGGCAATGTCCACTTCTGAGGTGCTCACGCCGGGCATGGAGACAGATCCCCCCTGCTGTTACAGGTGGCTGCTCCATGGCTCATGGACAATACTTTGTTAGATGAGGCTTTGGGCAATACCGCCGGCCCCTAATGAGTTCTAAGTCTTCAGACCTGGACACTGAGGCAGAGGAAGAGCTTTTGTTGTTGGATTTGTCTATCAGGAGAAATCTTGACCCAGGATGAGGCCTCCCTGCACACGCTGTTTGCACTCTGATAGGCACAGAGAGATAGTGGCCCAGCTCCCATGGACACACCACCTACCCCTGCCAAGGGCTTTGACCATGTCAAAGCTCTTATTTAGATGGTAACCAAGCTGTGGTCCCACCATCGGAGGAGAGGTCTCAGATGTCAGCTGACCAATATGCAAAAGAGGAAGGATGAGATTGGGAGCATGTGCACCAGAAATCACCATCAGTTCCACAAAAAACCGAGAGATGGCACCACAGGACCATAAGGTTTTTAGATCAAGTGAGTAAAAGCTCAATTCTATTGATGGGCGTTCTATCTAGACAAAGAGGTCTATGCAAATGGTGGTTGAGAGATAGCTGAACTTACTAAAACTAACATTACTCCAAATATCTTGTATTAATTGTAACACCCTTGTGCAGTTCTTTAGTCATATTGACTTTGTGTGGTTATGTATGTACTCCCATTTTAGATATGTTGCAGTTGGTACATCCATTTCCCAATTTCTGCTTGTTGATTGCTGCCGAATATTGCCAATTCGAAACTAGGTCGTCATGAGGTCACAAGCATATATAATAGTAGTGTGAGACCATAATGAGTCCTTATCTTAGTCAAAAATCAGTTCTGGTTGAAAACTGTCAAAATCTTGACCATTGTATCAACATGCAAATCAACAGATATAACAGCAAGGCTTGAATATCTGCTAAGCAATTCACTATTCATGTATTACTACTACTACTACTACTACTACTACTACTACTACTACTACTAAAAAATGGCATTTGGCCCCATTGGGGTGTATATATGCAATAAACGTATTACTACTACTATTCGTTGAACATCTAAATATGATAAGATGCCATATTGAAAACATAAAGGTAATGACTGTTATGAAAAATAGAAACGCACAACAGTTTTCAACAATGAGCCAAGTAGGACCATAGTATCTAATTGCATTATATTTAATAGCCACAAGGCTTCAGAACTGGGACAAAACAGCACAAATACACCTATTTGCTAACACTGAAGAGTAAATCCTAAAGGCCTGTGGCACCTTGTACAGTGAATACCACCAATCATTGGGTGCATCTTATCGCAGAGAATTTGAACTTCATTTCTTTTAGGAGGGATAACTGAAGGTCAGTTTAATGCCCTTGCCATTCAAATTATGAGGGAGGAACCTAAATGGGTTAGTATCAAACAAGTTTGTATAGTGTGTTTGAGATGTATAATTCGGCCATCTCCTATGTACAATGGGATAGGTCCCCTAACCGATGAGTCCAACCAAAAGATGATCATTATGATATGCAACACAATGGGAGCCTACAGTATTGCGTATCTTTAGGTGAATTTATGTTGTATCCTCAGTGAGTCATTTAATAGTCGAAATGTAAAACTGCAGATGGGCCTGACCTACAACAGCCCTGTACCCACCCCATGTATCCCGAAGCACTCAAATATAGTATTTGCCAAAACAAACAAAGCATATAATTTTGACTATTGATACAGCACCAAGAAGCATGTAGGTGAGTTCTGACATTGTTATGCATGACATTGCGACAAATTTTCAACAAATATATTATATATTTAATATATTTTCAACAAATATAATGGACGGTATCACCATAAGATATAAACTTTACCACATAACAATTCATTCTGTGTTAGGTGATATAAAAATGTCTAAATCAGGCACATAGAATCCGCCATGGTATCTTTTACAAGGAAATGCAATGGCAAAGAAAGCCAAAAAAGAAAAAGAAAACAACAACAAAAAAAACCAAAAAAAAAAAAAAAAAAAACCCAACCCCCCCCAAACCTTCTGTCCGCCACCCCACCAGTGATGGTCCGTAAGATGACCCAGAATCATAGATGTAAGCCATATTGTAAACGAAGAAAAGGAACAAAAGGTAACACTCAATCAATTCATCCCTGTTGCCCTAATGATTATAGTTATTATTATGCATATCTTACGAAGCTGATTATAAAATACCACCAGTCATATGAAATAAGATAACTTTGTACTTTGGACAAATTGGCATTGTCCATCATGATAACTTATTTCACTTTGACATGTATCGTTTGATGACTGTTATTTTTTCTTGTACCTTATAGACACAGAATTCATTAAGGGACTTTTTTCTGTTCGCCATAATTCAAAAGCGATATCATATCATTGATGGAGTATAGGTCAATGCACGATTTAAATAAAAATAAATTAAATAAAAAGTATATCATGGACCATTGTGCACTGAAATCATTATTGAAGCAAAGTCATAATGCAGATTATAACACTGACAGAAATTTTAAGAATTCAATCTTCATCATACATCTTCATTGTATTGCTTTTGTATAAATGAAGTGTAAAACAGTACAAGAGCAGTGACGGCACACGCCATTCAGAAATCAGGTACTGTGAGTAAGTTTAAGATGTCCAGGTTTACGTAGGGATCCAGAACAAAACTGTACTGCATAAACAACTACGTACACTGGAATGTATAAGAGTTCACATAAGTTTGCAAAGCATGACTGTTTTAAAATGATAAGCACATACCTGCTATCTTGTACCGATAATAGACAAGGTGTATATTGTTTCAGAGTGTGTAGATTCTTGATGTTTATGGATGACACACTGTAGTCTGAGAAACTTGTAGCTCGTGGTGTTACATATTGACTGTTGAATTGTTCAATTTGAAATTTGGTTGTTTGAAACGATGGCGCAGCAGGTCACCCAAATTGGCAGAAAGAAGCCATCTGTGACAGTTTTTAACACGATTGCATTAGAAACATGAAGCCATTTTGCTTGTCCTTCCTAGATATATCTCTCTAAATTTGCGTTGCGAGCCAATGATACTAGCAATAGATCTGATGCACGGTCGCCATTTTGAATAAATTAGCGCCATGTTGGGAAATTGCATTCTGGAATTAATTGTAGTACGCTGCTGAGATCAGTCTGAGGAGTGCATTGGTATTAGATAGCTCGCCGTGATAGGTTTCACTCGTTGTTTAGCGAGTTTTTCACTAATTATGGTCGGACAAATGTAACATACATTTGGTTTCTGAAGATGTAGTATAGAAACTAATTTGTCTCCAAAAACAATGTGGAAAATTTAAGTCTTTAAGGGGGAAAATAAGTTAAAGTTAAGGATGTCCTTGAGGCTTGAGCAAGTATCATCAATTCACTGTGGGGTTTTTTGTTTGCTTGAATCCCTACTGTCACATCTTTTTCTTTCGCTTGTGGGTAGTTTTTTATTTTTCCCTTCTTTTTCTCCATTTTTCCGAGTTAACTGTTGCGTTTTGATCGTACTTTAAGAAGTGTGATTTTCTTTGACGCGAAGGTCTGCCTTTCAGTGAGAAATAATCCATGGACAAAATGAACATAAAAATGCAACAGAGAGACCGCATCCATCTGGTTGAGCACGGGTTTCAATGATCTTTTAATGAGGGGAAACCGCAAACTCGTGGACACATCGAACATAGCCAAATGTCATTTTTGGTGCGCTTAATGTCAAACAAAAGGCACAATAATACTAACGACAACTTGCACAAACTTCAACAGTTTCTCTTCAAATCAAGAACGTACACTTGCGTTAAGACATCCGTTTAGTAATCAAAAGGTTTGAAAGACATATACAAACGAACAACCTGTATTTATCTTTGAAAAATCAGTAATAAAGGAAGGAAAATTTGTTATTTTAGGGAGCGTAATCTCTTTCTTTCTTTCTTTCTTTCTTTCTTTCTTTCTTTCTTTCTTTCTTTCTTTCTTTCTTTCTTTCTTTACTTTTACTTTCTTTCTTTCGTTCTTTCGCTCGTGTAACTACTAACCTATCTATCTATCTATCTATCTATCTATCTATCTATCTATCTATCTATCTATCTATCTATCTATCTATCTATCTATTCTTTTATCATTGGCCATAGTGTTTAGACGTTGGTTGCAAAACACACAATACGATTTGGTTCCTAAAGAAATATGATTCAGATGACAGGGTTACCCAGTTGGAATGGATATATTTAAACTAAACTGTATAGACTGATCGCAATGTGCAAATGTCATCATTCAAAGTTACACGGCAAACGTCGTATGACGAGGTCATGGGCATGAATTTACACAATTTTTCAGTCCTTTCCAGGACAGGAATTCTTCTTATCCATTGTTTTTCCCAGTTTTTATTTTTTTGGCAAGGGATAAAATTTACGTTGTTTGCCGCAGGAATAAGTTGAGAAGCACACAGCCAAGTAACAATTTAAACTTCTCATGGCTACATGTGTAATTTCATAGTCGACACAGGTATCGCCATAACGGCTCGCATACTACAAATAAGTCCAAAATGCACTGCGCGTCAAAAAATTTGGCGCATGCCCTGTGTCGCGAGCATAAGATCTATTAAAGCAAGATTTCATTGACTGTAAAAGCGTTTGGCCATTTGGTCAACAACAAATTGACCTATGCACTGTTTCTATTGTAAGAAAAGATCTCTCATACATGAGACGGGAGAACTTTGCACACTTCAAAAATACAAAAATATATATGCTGGGCTCTCAATGAAAGAGTATATTCTCGTGCGTATAATTACACGGAGTTTGGGGTAAGAGTATTTCATTTTCTGCTCCGTATTGTTGAACGTTGCGAATCTATTACCCTTTATGAGAACTGCTACAAAGAACGACTGTGCGAAGGTCTATTATTTGTGAGAAAGGCTTTTGTGGAGATATGCATGGAAAATACAATACACCTGTCCCGTGTATTTATTCCTATTGTTAAAATCTCCCGTACGTAGATATTTTTGCCCAGAACCAAATATTTATAGGTTACTTCCATATACCTAATACCTGTCTACAGTGAACACCTGTGTATTGTGTATTGTAGACATTCGCCTTGGTATCAAATGGTTAATTGGCCTGTCCATTTTGGACGCAACATATGATTCATAGCTTCAGTGTATAATCAAAATAATTAAACCCTATGTTGGAAAAGAGATGCTTAAATTCAATGAAATGATAAACTTAAAAAACATACAGGAAAAGAAAACTGTACAACGACAATTATAAGAATGATGATGCTGGAAAAGTCGCATAAAATATTGTACATTACATTCATTCGACAAACTAACCCTCCCTTAACAGTAATAACAAATATATTTTGGATACTACCTCTTCAAAATATCCAATCGGGACTGAACCCACACGGTCTTGATTGACATTTGGAAATTTGTGGATCCCGCATCCAATGGTTTGTAAATAAGAATAGTGATTTGACGATCTTTGGGGGGTTTATAATATACGAAATCAAAAGTATATATTTTGCAAATATTTTAGAACGTCGACAATGTTATGATATATGCTTTCTTATGGTGTATATTATTTATGAGGCCTTTTACTATCTACCAATCCTAGCCAGCAAAATATTCGCAAGCTGCACCATGAATGAACGACGATCGTCAACAAACAGTGTAAGACCATGTGTCAAGGATTATGAGATCAAAAACGATCGTGTTCAAAATAGAGTACATTTGATTAGGTTCAGTCCACCTTGTTAATTTTCATCCATGCACATTACAAAAAGTACTGAAAACAAGTGCCTCTATATACTTAGATTTCCGAATCAAATGTATGTTTATGCAACTGTTCCACAATGCATTGCACCATGTTCAAAATGATGCTCACCAATACGTGCATGATTTGTCAGGCTATCATGTCGCATTTGCACTTGTAACTAGCGATGATACCTGCTTCAGACACAACCGAGTAGGCAGATTAAAGTTTAGTTAACCAGTCACGTTTTAAAAATACTTAAACGACCGTTTGTTCTGGTAACTCGTGACGGACACCTGGAACCCATGGAAATATGATGGTAAAGATCATGGAGAACCTATAGCCAGGCTGGGCTATCATGTTTCACCGACCGACTCTGGTTTTATTTCTATGCTGTTTTCCTGGTTCACGTTAACACTCCGGACAAATTGAAATAGAATGCTGTATTTGAGTTAACTTTATTGCAAAACAACGGCACACGACGGCCACTTTCTTGATGAAATATTTCAGGGCGGATCAATTTTTGTTATGGAAGGGCACTTTCAAAAGTTTTTTACTGGGGCACAGCCAGAGGCACTTGTTTCTTTATAAAAAAAACTTGTGCGGTTTTAAAATTGCGAATCCCCATGATTACAAAAACCTCTGAATGTCATTTATGCTCTATGTTGCAGATATTTAGATAAAATATTTTGGAATGAATAGTGGTACTGTTGTTTCATCATTATGATCGTTTTTCCAGTTGAATGAAAATTAAACATAGATACAATTGCGACCTATGTGACGAAAATATAAATCTTGTGCGAAGTCTGTCCTGTATTTAGCAAGCTATTAAATTTGAAACAGAGAATAAAATGGAGTATCGTTTTGAGTTGAAGGATATAAAAAGACCTGCAATAAGCAATTCACTTGCCCACTGCTTATTAATTTATTTTTTTCAGATTCAAGTGCTCTCATCAAAAGGACAGCCACTAATTTTGTGTCCTTATTTGCATTCCACGGTGAAATTAAAGACACCAAAAATTCTAATCTTCAATTAAAACTGCTCCTGTGGTTAAATAAACGGAACAGCAAAAATGCTTCCCCATACGCCCGCTCAGCAGGCCATTAAAATTGAGGGAGCTGTTGTAATATTGTTTGATATTTGAATGTTAGGAAAGAACATAAAAAACATACAAAATTGTATTGCCAAGAGAACACAATTTTTACAGAAAGGTAACAGAAAATAGCAAGAAATTAAATACCGGGTAAGTTTCAATATCAAGAATACCGTAACAGGGATTCTATTGCTTAACTGATGTTGCAACTTTTTAAAAAATTAGTTTTTTTTTTTTAAATTCTGACATTAACTATTGATTAGAGACTTATATGCGAAAAGTTATATAAATAGGAGCAACAGTGTCACATTATCCGTGTAGTTTTCAAACCCCCTAAAAACCACCATCCAGTCTCTCTATGCGCCATTGCCAATCCAGTCACTGCCCTTGTGTAAACAATAAATTAGTTATTATATTGTCACGCTCGATTAAAAAATTTAGAAAGTCCTAGGTTTTTTTCAGCCAAATGAAGTTCTAAACGGGTCATCAGCGGGAAACCATCAAGCATTTTTCGCAGTCTTAAATTCAAGGACCTGCTTTTTATTCTGATGGTGGCTAGTTGTCTTTACCTTGTATATGGTAACAACGAACCCACTTAAATATGAGGAACGTATGAACTTGAAATATCGTCAAATTCATAAATAAATACTGTTTAACTAGTTCTTGCTGGTAATTAAAAAAATTGGAGAATTTATATGAACTAGTATATGCAAAAATATACGTAGAAATAGCAAAATTGAAACTTAAAATTACTGTCAGAAGCAGATTCCATAGATATTCATTTCCTTTCTCTGAAAGGGCAACAAAAGAACAGCGCAACGCAGGGGTACTGGCACAGAAAGACTTACTTGAGACTCGAACGCACATTAAAGTCTCACAAATCGACCTGACTCCATGCATTCACTGAGAAATGAACATTCAAACTAAGATTCTTAAGAGGCTGCTCTAAGAGCAGGATTCTCTAAGAGGCTGCTCTCCTTAAATCGAAATACTATATAGTTACATAACCAGCAAATGTATAGCATAGAAAAAAAAGCACAAACGTTCCTCTGTTTTCCGTGAAATTTATCCAGACATTTATAACATAGTGAAAAAGGGCGTTTCAGTTGTGGTCTATTGAAGTAATTATGCATTTGTGTGTTGTCCCTGTATTTTTTAATTTGAATATTAGTTGAAGTTTGCGCACATCTAGCCAGGAGGGCAATTCGAGTAGCTTTATACTTGAGTTTATGAATAGAAACAAAATAAGGAATTCTTAATTTGAAAGTGGAAATGAATTCTCCTGTCTGATACCCTGTGCGGCTTGGACCAAGCTCAACATTCTCCCAACCCGTCGTACTTTCTACTGCACACAGAGAGGACCAGGCATGCCAACGTCACAATTTGGAAAGCAGTCAAGCTGGTAATTCAACATCCCATGGATATTGATGTTTTGGGTGCAACAAGTCAATCTGAAAACCTTGGAATTGAAGAATCCAAATTTCATGGCAATATCACGCTATTTGTAACAGAATTAATTGAAATACATCATGAGGCGCACTTCGTTGCTCTGAAAGCAAATCAGCTTACTTAAAAATAATGCACTATATATGTAACCACTACGTTCATATATATTACGTTCAGGAAACATATAAATGACTACAGCAAAATTAAAATCTTGAATGGTGTAATATATTTTATTAACAAACCATTGTTAGAACAATGCACATCTATAACACGTATTCGTTACCTTCAGTATTAGAATACCCCAAAAAGTATATCAGCAGGATCAATTTGTGGAGCTATTTGAATGAAGTTTTTTACGCTGCTGCAAGTAATATCGTCAATATATCCGTCATTACATGATAATTTTTTAAGTTAAAGAAATTGGTCTTTAATTATTTTCTCCACGAATTCATACTCAATCCAAGAAAGATATAAATCAACTGGTACAGGTACACGTAAGCAATTACCAGTGATTACTACCTAGGGGGATTACTTTGATGTTTTGAAATATAAGTGGTCCAAATTGATATTTTGCGCCATCATCAATTGAAAGATGTAATTGTGACAAAACGTCCACCAGCGGCAGCAATGAAGACTTTAATTTGTGAAATGCAGCACATGTTGTTGACCAAAATTATAGTGAAACCCTGATATTACGGAATATTTAAAACACCATATTAGTTCAGTAAAACTTGATTTTTAATTTTAGTACCACAGATTTTAATTGTAATGCAAACAGTTTTTGATGATGACATTGTTTTCATACCAAAAGAAGAAGAAAAACAAAACAAAACAAAAAAAAACAAAAAAAAAAAAAAAAAAAAAAACATAATTGACAAAATCCTTTGGGTCCAACCAGTGTATATTATAAGATGGACGGATTATACACGACCTATGTGTTAAGTGAAGAAAAGCTATCATGAAAATATCGATACTACCGCGTAATAGACATTCTAGACATACATCTCATATTTGAAGGTGGTTGACCTCCAGAAGTGTTTACGCTAATGCATTTTGTTTCCCTGGAATGCTCCCACTACAACAACTTTAGATGATGATGATGATGATGATGATGATGATGATGATGATGATGATGATGATGATGATGATGATGATGATGATAATAACAGTTTTTGTCCAGTGTGGCTGTAACTCACAGTAACACGGTAGGCAAAAAAAATATATATTTTTTTAAAATTGAAAATTTATAAATGTAAAGAGTGTAGCATTTACGATGTATTACCACTGGAAAAAAACGGGAGGCGGCTGGCCGACATGGCTCACAAATACAGGGGAAATGCCACTTACAAGTGATGCATTACGTTTGTGGCTCAAGAAAACCATGTCAGAGTCGGGAAATAATCACATATTTGTACATGCAACATAAGCCACTCTTTGAATTTTTTACATTGTGCCTCTTTTGCTAATTATAATCTGGTGTATATTGTAATCCTTTGTTTTACTTTATGTATGCCTTTATCACGAATGACACAATACGATCATAACAAGTTAGGGTGGGGTAGCCAACACTTTACCACAAATCCAGTACACCTCTTGACAACCCTGAATAGCAAACTGCAACCCTATTACATCTGAAAGTAGCTTCCCTTGCGTCACTTTTTCTGTCATGCATATATTTTG
This sequence comes from Hermodice carunculata, assembly GCA_964020975.1. Lineage (NCBI taxonomy): Eukaryota > Metazoa > Annelida > Polychaeta > Eunicida > Amphinomidae > Hermodice > Hermodice carunculata. The sequence continues at coordinate 29,433,813 of OZ026619.1, forward strand.
CAAGATATTTAACTTCTTACGTCCAATGAGGATAGACACATTAGATGTCAGCATCATACAAAACACAGCAGTAGATTAAGCTGTAGTCAAATCAATCCATATTGATTCGAAACCTGTTACTGCCTTATTATGCCGAAAATTCAGCAGAATCAGGCACTAACAGGTTTTTTACTTTTTTTTCAGAGAGTTGAACTAGAAAATCCCGCGCGAACATGAAGCATGTTTGTGCTGCAAGAGCAAATGTCCCACGACTACTCCATACCATCAACACATTTTAACAAAGAAAAGATATCAAAAATCAGTATATGCCCCGTGCCCCCTGCCTATCATTAAAATATATATTTTTTTTTTTAATTTCAAGTTTGTTATAAAAGGACGCGCCTATATGAGCCTGAATGCCTATCACCAAAAATTCTCTTTTGACAGGCAGGTGGTCAACATGCATCTGACTAAGATGTGTTTATGTGTATATGTATTTGTTTTAGTTTTTGTAATTGTTAAAATATGCATGATATATAATGATTATGTCTTTCGACACATTGCGCATTGAAATCCTACTGGAAACGACCAGATTGTGAGCAAAATACTAAGTGTATGAAAAAGTGACTAATTTGAATTTGATATGAATATGATATTTTAACACTTTTAAACAGTAGCAGCTCCCGAAATGTATTTTGGTGGTTATCCACAGAAGGCCTTTCATTATATTTCAGGTTGAAATAGCCTTTTACAAAATCGACGTGCTAAGCGCATTACTAGAAAAATTGTAATACAATAAAAAAGCTACAATGTTTCTTGTACTTTTTATAATTTACAGTCAGAGTGAAACGATATGACATGGAAAAATGGAAATGGATATACAGATTTCGGTGTTGATAAAATGGGAGTATTGCTGGACACTTTTTAAGATAAATAAAATGTGCATGTTTTCACAATACATTGGTTTCTTCTCTTTAACCTTCTGAAACACAAAATAAAGGATTTTAGGCTTTGCACCTTGTCGCTGGAGTATAAATTGTTTGACAATGACTCCGTTTACCATAAAATATCATATTTGACAATGACTGCGTTTACCATAAAATATCATAAACAGGAAAGAAACACTCATATCAGTTTCCTTTTTTTAAATTGAATGTAAAGGTTCCTTCATTTTAAATTCAATGTTCAGAGTTTATATTGAATTGAATACTTTCCCTTTCCGATGTTGCAATGCCGCAGTCGCCTTCAAAATATAAAACAGCCATGTCATTTCGACCAAAGAGAGTGTACCATGACACGCGTGAAATTCGTATATAATTCATGTCACCTTGGCACATAAATTTCTTTTCTACTAATACAAACTTTAATATATATATATATATATATATATATATATATATATATATATATATATATATATATATATATACATATACTCCTATTTGAGAAACCTCCATCTACAAATAATACGTCCACCTGAAGCTAAGACCACAGGAATGAAGCACCTGATACCACGAATATCATCAACTTTATGTTCATCTACGTGACCTCACATTGAGTACATTTTGACCATTTTTTAATTTAAATTTAATGGACCTATCTGGATCGAAAATCGCGTGGATGAACAAAGACCACGCCTAGAAGTGCAAGATCATTTCTCGCAAGCCGCGGGAAAGAAATGTGTCAGTAGTTGAAAGTGTGTGTGATACTATGGTCTGTTCTTCGAGGACAACCATGAAAGATTTGCATTTATAATTTTTTCAGGTAACCTTGGAATAAATGTACATATTTTATACTGCATTGCTGCATTGTATGTAATGTTTTTATCTGACGCGCCGCGGGTTCTGCCCTACCGGCAGGCGCCCTCGCTGTAAAAGGGTAGCTGCAAGTTCAGTAATAAATACAAAATAATAATAATAATAATAATTTTTGGTGTCCAATGGATATTACCAAGTATTTAACCGTGTCTTAGCTTTTACATAAAAAACATACTAAAATATAATTCAGATAAGCTCTAAAAGTTAAACTACAGTCCTTGCTGAAAATTTGAGGAAATTGTATGTAGTGAGAAACCGTGTGTGTGCCAATAGTATATATCCTTAACAATTACAAATATGATTGTTGAATTTGGAAAGAATGGCAAATTCAAGAAACAATAACAAGACACATTTGTGGATGATATTTTGGTTCCTTCTGCACACCTCAAGTAATATCGAAAGGCAAACTTAAATCAGGAGCAAGGGCGTTACGATATCAAATTATAAAACTGCATTTGTATTGGATGTGTGAAGTTCAGCTATATTTCTTTGGTCCTTCCATATCCATACATCTAAAAAGGAAGGATCGTGCATTGTGGATAAAACAAAATTTGCCTGAAGGGTAAACCAGCGCTCATACGTAGAAGGCACTCCCCAGCGCATGGCGCTTTGAGATAAGTGCCTCTTTGTAACAGGCAATCTTGCTGTCAAGTTAGGTGAAAGGTTTGTTACAGTGGGGAAACAAAGCGTTGTTATCTATCGTGAAGTGTTTACATGGTACCATAAAGAACACACTTTCTGCTTCTGTTTTTTTTTTCGCTTGTAAATGATTTACCTTTTCTCACAAAACTCAGATCACATACGCACATAGAGATCGCCAATAGTGGAATATACTTCCTTTGGCCTAACCTTTAAGGTCACCGGCCTATCCGCAAAAATGGGTATTCTGTGAAACAACTTGTTACGGATTTTACAAAATATGCCGTCCCTATATAAGTTGACAACACAATTGACAATGCTCATGCAATGATTTGAAAAGCATTTAAAATAATTTGAAATTCAACATGACCGTGCCATTTTCACTCTGTGTGTTTGTGTGTGTGTGTGTGTGTGTACGTGTGTCAGTGTGTGCTATAATTCAAATTAAACTTGCGGCAGACTAGGACACAAGATGCTTCATCTTCCAAAATAAAAATGTTACAATTTGTTGTTTAACATCCGTATCTGTTTGCTACATTATGAATTAGAAATTTTACATCTGGCAGACTTAATAAATAGAATTCTCATGTATATGATTCTAATACGGCATCCCGTGATATACCCAGGTAATCCAAACTGAAAGGGTGACACGAACATAAAATCGACAGTACCCTGTACATTATACACAGTGCATATCAGATTCACAAAATTATATTTTACGTAGCACCCCTTGCCTCTGCATTGTTTTTTGTGTTTTTATATTATGCTTTTAAAATAAAATAAAATGCAAACACATGTATTCTACACCATTACAGTTGGATGAATGTGGAATGTTATCTGTAGTTGTAGACCCGCCTGTGTGTCACTTGTCTAGAAAACAAGCTCTACAACATAAAAGAAGTGCAATATTTCAAGAAAAAGCAAATCAGATTACGGTAATTACAAAATGCAGATGTGCAGAGCACAGTCAAATGAGCACTGCCCAAAGGGTTTTACATGTTAATGGAAATTAACATGTAAAACGTCTCAGGTGATTTGCTTTTTTGCTACTTGACAATAAATTCAGTACTGTTGGCTTCAAAAAGGGCCTGGTGACTACAAGAGTGTCATCCTAAGGATATCTTTTGTCACATTTACAATTAACTGAAAGGTTACAAGACGTGTGTGCCTGGTCAGAGGGCCCCGAATGAAGCAGTTGTATAAGTCTCCGCAGACTCAGGATACCTTTAAGCGAAAAGCACTAGACACCTGCAAAAAGTAGCATGCATTAATTTCTAACTCTGACACATGTTAGCCTCGTCCAGTGTAAGCTGGGGAAAGGAAAGCAAGCACTCTTGACACACCTGAGATTTTTTGTTGTTAAGATAGAAAAACGGTTGAGAATGAAATGTGTTCAGATATGAAGAATGATTTTAAATTGGAGGTCATTTAGGTTGTTTTGGAAGTAGACCTTGCAAGAAGAATACACATCGTTAGGTTTTCGGTAAATTATGCATCAACATAATCGCTTTTAAGAGTCCATTTGTGGTCACTCTTTATATCATTTTGGGCATGGGTTCAGCAGATACTTTGAGGAATTGATATCAGATCTGTTTGTGCGATGAACATCTGTCTTTTGATGAAATGTTTGTCTCGCGTTTCTCTAGTGGCAAACAAACTTTCATTTCATAATGGTTTTGCTCTCAATAAATCTATAGCACACACACTTAATCTTACAATTATGCATTTCAGAGGTCAGCAGCACAGGCGCTTTCCTTCCACTTTGTATGGTAGATGTTAGAGAGATACCTCACGAGCGATTGGCCAAATAACTGTGGAACGTAAGTCTTTTTTCTGCTGTATGATCAGCCTTTTTTATTTCATATTATGGGATGGTTTAAGGCTTTGTTACTTGTAAGTGGAGTTATAAAATGTCATGTGTTTTACGAGGTACAAACTCTATCTCGTGTGATGCGAGATTAGGGTTACAAAAATTGGATATGACTGTATCGTGCCTTTGCAAGTCATTCCCTGGTAGGGGTGCCTATGTGCTAAGAGTGACGCATCGTGCCACTTCACGCCATGTTCCGAGAAGGGCTGCATATATGCTACGACTCAGCACTAAATCGGTGTTTAATTCAAATTTTTGCAAAATTAACACAGTCAGAGAAGACCTGACTTTAAATTCATTACTTAGACGGAATCTACATATTTACACTGTGAGGTTTTATGTGCAACTTCTTTCCTAGTCCCACAGACAACTATATTGGCAAAGCTAAAAAAGACACCGCATCTGGGTTCCTATTAAACCTCACTTTGACATCTAAAAGTGCCTTTTCCCATATACCACCATTTAATCGTCATAAAGCTTTTGCATTGTCTTTGCTCTTGTGTCATAACAAACCCAGCGGAATATAAACATAGAACTTGTGAATGATTTACAACTCAAATTGTGATCGCATAATAAGTGCCTTGTGCATCCTTAAACTTTTTGACAGAAACAAAAGTTAACTATTATGAGATGTATTGAAATATAAACCTGCATTAACGTGCTGCCTTCTTGGTCTCCTTCCAGCCGTATTCACTGTCACTTTCTTCATAACTACAAATTCCGGACCAGTCTGAAAGCCAAATATGGATTACATTTCATTCACGTACTTTTCATAGCGAAGTAAACAGTAAAATAATGTAAACCAAAACGGAAAGAAACGCTCAACCTCTTATGTTGGCCTTGTTTAACATTACGCGCTGACTAATACCAAATTGTACATAAAATTCATCCTCATAATTATATTTATGTATGTTGAGTGCTGGAAAATGCTTAACATCTCGGGCAACTCGATGGGCCTCATATGCGCGTAAAGTGATGAAATAGTTAGTACTACCTAAGAGTTTGTGATTTATGAAGGGTTGTATTTACTATGACGAAGTCGGACTCCGGTGTTTCGGTTTGCAGAATTGGGCCGTCCTCTTCAAAATTCAGCCACGGCTTTAGCAGATTAATAAAAATGTGTCCCAAAGTCTACTCTTGATCCTTTGTATTGCTGTGGGTACCATAGGAACTTGGGCCATGAGCAAACAGCAAAAATATAACTTTTCTAGTAAGCTACTGCCTTCAAACTGTTGACATATCTGCGATATTCTCCCTATAAAACCAAAACCGGGATTCATTTACAATCCCACGCTCAGTTAATGCATTTCAACCCAGCCCGAGCAAATTAATTGGTTATAATGTGTTAAATAAAAGATCACATGGACCAAATTCCAGCTACAACACCTAAAAGCTTTTCATACAACCAAAGTACTATACAGTGGAACCAGCTATTCCAGCCCCGCATCCCAATGCCGTTGTAACAATGCTTAGGTCATGCGATCTACAATGAAAATCTACTTTTCAATGACACTTTAGAAAATGAAAATTCACCCTGAAACAATAACAAAATTGGGTACATAATGTATTGACGGGATATGGGAGAACACAGGCGAAAAACAAACATTCTAACCTTATAACATCAAAAACCTCGGTCTAGCTTCTCCTAAAGACAACGTAAAAAGATCAATTTTATCAATTTATGTATGGCAAACTGTTGATTTAAGTTTCCTTTCATCTTGCCGTGTGTTAGAAACTGAAAAAAATATGCTTTACGGTTGCGCAACATGAAGCGCCGTAAACAGTTCCCTTATAGCTACGCGGACAGTACATACCACACACACACACACACACACACACACATACATACATACATATATACATATATATATACACATATATATATATATATATATATATATATATATATATATATATATATATATATATATATATATATATATATATATATGCTGTGTAAACTTCAGCTGAAGATACCCAGCTAAAGGCCATTTCGTAGGGTGGTTTTCTCTCCCATTTCTCCATGCAAGTAAGGAGGGTACAACTATCCTTGTTGCAGGCCTTGGCTGTAGGGGTCAGACTTGACCTGCATTTCAGACAACACCTGGTTACTCAACATAATTGCTACTATATAATCAATGAGATAGCACTTTAGTCAATAGATCAAGGGCTTAAATTATTTTCTTCCAGTAGCCTTGTTTTTTAAAGTTAACCAAAATTGTGGTGATCACGTTAATTTTCAGATGGCATTATAAAAACGGGCAGACAGAAAGTGAACTTTTTATCTTCTCTGTACCATGGAGCAAAGGAAACAGGACACAAGCAACTATCCTGGTACTTACAATATTAAGAGAAAATGATACACAAGCTGGCTGACAGCGTGTGCGCAATTTCTCCACATCATGTAGCATTGCGCAATATATGACGATTTAAGTTGTAAAACAAAGGGGGCGGGGGTAACATTTTACCTTCGAATCACGTATAATAAAACACACAACATTTGTTGGCCTATAGCTATGAAGCAGCATACATTTAAAAGTTATGGGTACCTATGGAGCGTAGTTTTGCCAATAATATCTTTATTTTAAGCTGCATTTTATGTGCTCCAAAACGTCAGAAACCGAAAAAAACCGACTCGAATTTGATAGATCTTTTACGTTTTTTACATGAAGGAGTCAAACAATGTAACTGGTATAAATTTTGCAGATTGTGATCAATTTGCTTTAGTTTCAACAATGTTTTGTGTTTCCTGAACATATTTGGGGTCATTTTTTCTCAATAAATCAGTGTTTGGAGTTTAGAAAATATACACAAAGCGATTCTTCTTATTTGTGGCTATAAAACATACCTACCGCTAAAATGAACAACCACAACCATCACTTTCTAATGTCAAATTGAATAACCTATTAAAAGTGGCTTGTGGCTTTTTGTACCGTGGGGAGGGGTACCCAAACAGTTGAGACCTTGAACGTTAGCCTAATTGTCATTTTAACAGATATTTTTTTGGTTTCTATTAAACCTATGTTGTCCAAATAAAACATCTATGATAATGACAGTTTTGGGTATGTGGTCTTCTGTCAGGATTGACAAAATGTTTAAAAACTTGATACAAAGCTTTGATGTAGCAGTGGTATAGCTTATTTGTTGCTGAATGAGCTGCTTGCTGAGGTACTGTATCACTGCACACTATGACATGTTAACTCAGTTTCTAAGAGACCAGATTTTCAGGATTTAATAATCGACAATACCAGATGAAATAGCAGCATGCATATGGATGCATGTGATATTAAAAGGACTGTGACCCAAGCCACAGCGTTGGTATTTATAATTCATTTTAACACGTACATGCCGATTTACCACTGTGAACAGTTTGTATCCACGGCTTAACTACCCCTGCCTTCCCTTGGAATGGTAATCTTGAACCCTTCTTCTATATCAACATCGTCCCTTCACCGGCTTCTCTAATGCTTGGTAAGCTTTCAATGTGCTCTTCTCTTCAACCCCTCTACCCCACTCATCCTCGTGTTTTCCTGCAACAGCCAACATTTGTCTTCCATGTTCTGTCAGCCTCATCTGGCCTTTCAGGGCATATCTCTATGCAAACTTGTCAATGTCTAGTACCCACCTCGGCCGTTTTTTAACTGCCTCAATATACACCTTCCTGCACCACATATCCCCTCCTGTCTCCTACAAGTAGCCCTAATAGCTGAACTTTGCCTTTGCTAATCTATCCCGGACAATCAACCTTCCAAGTTCCCCTAATACTGCTTCTGCTACCACACATCGTGGGCCCCTGGTATCATTTTCTCATCTGTCTCTCTGGGCTTTCTGACCATTCAAAATTTTTCTCACTCATTGCATCAAACCCATATGGCATGGCTAGGACTGCTACCCTCTCCCGAAGCACCCTCCCTATGAATGCTGTAGTTAAACTATTTGCTGTTGTTAGTGTTTTCATACTTATTGTTCTATTGACCTTCTTCCTGATTTTATAGACACAATATCAAAGCATTCTTTGACCTGTAGCTTTGGTCCTAACACCCAAATATTCATAATCATCTACCTTTCCTATCACAATGATCTTCTTGTACCCCTCTGGAACCTCAAACTTCCAGCTATCTGCTTCTCCCTGATTCAGAATCATGACCTTACTCTTTATCTCACTGCTTTTTGCAGCCTCCATTTGTTCCCATAGTCCCGTGCTATCCTGTGTCGATTTTGTAATATGTCTTTCGTGTTAATCATAAGAACAATGTTATCTGCAAGAAACAAACCTGGTATACTCTGATCTCCTGCCTGAATACCTCGTCCACTCTCTAGTACATGTTCACATAACTCACATAGATGTAATGTGAACAAAAACCGGGAATAAAACACAACTTTGTTCTAACCCAACACACAGCTCCGCTTCTTCCTATTTGATATCCCTCAGACTCGCCGTACACTTTACATTCGCAACACTTCCCAACACTTCTAAAACCTGCCCCCAAAGATTTAAAAACAGGTAGGTGTTTTTATTGATGCAACTCAAATGAGAGAACATTATAAGATAATATAGGGTGGTTGCTTGTTAATGGTCACTACTCTCGTGTCTTTAAGGCATAAATGTATTGTTAGAGTACCATAGGGAGTTGTATCATGAGAGATGTATAAACAGTTCGGAGCCTAAGTGGGATATCTCAATCAGATTGAAACAAACTTTAGCCACCAACAAGTACCATCATTTAATGAATCACGGACATAAGCGCTGCAACTGCAGTGTGATTAGTGTCTTTGTACCGGACCATCTTGTGAACATAGTCATTGGAATCACCAGAGGTGGACAAAACTGGTCATAGAGCAGTCATCTGGTACCTGCAACTGAAAGAGCTAGCTCAAAACACAGATACATGACGACATGGTCTCCTCTTTAGGGTATGGTGCGTTTCCTTTTCAACTGTTAAGAAGTGGGCTGTGGAATTCAAGCATGGCAGAGAGAGTCTTGACGATGACGCACATCCAGGAAAGCCTTCAACAGCAACCATTCCCAAAAGCATTACCCAGGTGCGTGACATGATGATGCCTGATCGACTATTGACCACTCGACATATCGCCATTGTTATGGGCACCTCTCATAAGAAGGCTGAGCACATTAGCACCAAAGAGTCTGGAATGACAAAAGTTTCTGCAAGATGGGTGCCAAAGCTCTTGACAGCAGATCAAAAAGGTGTCAAAAACTTGGTGTCCCGTGACAATTTATGTCATATTGAAGCAGATTCCGATGATTTTTTGGCTCGATTTGTAACCCTGGATGAGACCTGGATTCATTAGTTTGAACCAGAAACCAAAACTCAGTCTAAACAAAGGGATCACCCCCCCCCCCCAAAAAAAAGAAGCCAAGTTGGTTCATTCTGCTAGAGAGGTGATGGCTTCAGTCTTTTGGAATTCAAAGTGCATTCTGCTCATTGACTAGCTTGAAAAAGGCCAGACTATCAATGGAAGGTATTATGCTAAACCTACTGAGACAGTTGGATGAAGTTATCAAAGAGGCGTGAGAATGCTCACTAAAGAAGTCCTGTTCCACCAAGACAATGTTCCTGTTCACAAATCAGTGGTTTCTCTGTCAGCGATCCATGATGGTGGCTTCGAACTCATCCCTTTATTCACCCGATTTACCTCCGTCGAACTTCCACCTGTTTCCCCAAATGAAGAAGGAACTACCTGGTTGCCATTTTCCTAGTAATGATAAAGTCATTTTCTCAGTGAATGATTTTTTTAGGGTGGCTGAAGAAAATTGCTTCTTGACAAGCATCCAAACCTTGCAGCATCACTGGCAAAAGTGTGTTAACCAGGGAGGGGACTATGTAGTGAAAGAAATAAAAACCATCGATTTTGTTTGTGTCTTTCACAGCTAGGCTTAGAACTTTTCAGCCAGCCCTCGTATTCCATATCAAAAGTCATATGTATAAATGCCATAAGTTATTGGAGGTTTATCAGACCCAGGAAGGTGGATTGAGACATGCACAACCATGTCATAACCAACACCTTCTGTACATATATATATATATATATATATATATATATATATATATATATATATATATATATATATGTATATATATATATATATATATATATATTTTAAAAATGTTAGTTATCACGATGTTGTGGCCTAAAAACATTTTATACACAAAACTTTTTTGAATAACATATATATCTTTACATTTATAAATAAATTCAATTTATATGGCTGTGAGCAACACAATAAAATGATCAAAGGATGAATTTTCATGAAAATTCCACTGTCGACAATCATCGTAGTTTCATTACTTGCGCCATTTCCATTAACCTGCCTGGAAAACTGTTAACGTCATATGGAGAGAACTGGTTTCCAATTCAGCTGTGAAATTTTGCTTAGTAAGCAACTGCACTTAGGCTTTTTATCATTTAGTTTCTTCACTGAGTGCATCTTGCATATCAGAAGCCAGTTTTTGGTTCTCTCGGTCAAATTTTGTAGGACCTATGAGCTAAAGCTTTATTTGAAAAAAAAACTATTGAAACTTAAATGCTAGTCTTTGCATTTGTGGCAATTAAAAAGCCCTATCACCCCCCCCCCCCCCAAAGCTAAAAAACAAAAGAAAAACAAAGAACAAAAGGAAAAAAATAACAAAATGGAAAAGAGAAAAAAAAAACAACCACAACAATCATTTTCTGATGTAAAGTAGGTATATCTCAAATAAAAAACACGTTGTGCCTTGTTCCCCTGTGTGGAGGGGTGTCTCCTTAACTGAGCCTCTTTTGGGGTGTTAATCGCAATGCCAATAGTCACCAATCCCATGTCACGTCTGACTCGCACCCACAAACTGTCTGCTTATTAAGTGTACACTACCTCTGTACGGTCTCTTTGATGTGATAGACCGTTTTCTATGAGCATGTTAAATGTATCTCCCCAAAGCATAGAACGTAAAAAAAACAAAAACAAAACAAAAACAAAACAAAAACAAAACAAAAAAAACAAAACAAACATTATTTTCGTAACTGAAAGGCTGCAATGCAAATTAAATTTGGGATCCTAATTTACCACCTCACAAGAGAGGTTAATGTATGAATCTCCTACCCACCTTTACGTTTGAAACGACTTATGTTTAACCTAAGTGCATTTAATTCATTTGATTGAAGCAATTGATTGAATTGACCTGTGATTTCGAAAAGGTCACATCAGGAAGGAGCCTGAAAGCATTTTCTAAATACATTTTGAGTCTTATGATCTGAACGTTACTATGCATCCAATATCTTATTCAGTAATTTACCTCGAGGACAAGTAGCAGATGAGCTCAAAGCCTGTTGAGGTAAGGTAAACCATCAAATTGATATGTTTCTTCCGAAATTGACATGCTTTATTCCCAACTATCGAGAAATGGTTTAAGGGGAAGTGAAGGAGAAGAAATTGGAGATCTCGGCACTTTGGCAAACTTGAAGTACAGGTAGCTCAGTGCAAACTTAATAACAGCATAAAAATATAGTCTATGACTCTCTGCAGCCTACTTTAAGGTCCTGTTTGGTGTGTTTGTATGAAAGGCAACGTTGATGTAGTAGAGCTCTGTGTTACAAAAAACATTGCATCAACACATGTCCAATAATTAGGTTAGTGCGGCTCAAATGTTTTTTTTTTCATTATTCTTACTGCACATTTTCGAAGAATATAAAAGGGATAAAAAAATTTCGATATTGACGCTTTTCCTCCTAATTTCTCTACTGATAATCCTTTTCTCTATATTTTGCTCGTTTGATTTTTTCAGTATAGAGTATACAGCAGCATATTAGGTGTATTTTAGGTTAGCAATGAAGAAGAAATAGTCAAGAGAAAACATTTTAATAGTAAGCGAAGCTTTATTTCTATTCACATTATTTCACCCCGTAGATCGGGGCATAGTTATATGTTCTCGAGAGACGTTACAAGCTACCGTTCTGTTTGTTTATTGCAAAAAAGCGTCCGTATTTCTGGACATAATCAAGCTAGGAAAACAACATAAAATGAATTCATTCTGGTTATATGTTGTCCCTACGTAAGCATATTTTTTAATGTCCTAAATATGTCTCAGTGTGATCATTATTTTTTCAATGTGCTTCTACACAGTGCTGCCTAATTGAAGGCTTTCAGTGTCTTCCTGGTTGATTCAATGTGCTTAAGCATTGTGCTGTCTCACTGAGAGCTTTCAGTGTGTTCAGATTGTTTCGAAGTGTCTAAACAGTGCCCTGCCTAATTGAGAGCGTTTAGTGTGTTGCAGGTTGTTTCAATGTGCTTCTACACTTTGCTGCCTGTTTAGGGCTATCGCTTACAGGATTGAGGTCTTACCCTTATTGGTGGAGCCACTGTGTACAGTTGATATCATCACGTGCAGAAAAAAAGTTTGGACTATATTCAAAGGAACAATGAACAAAACGTGTTCTGGGCACAGTCTGATTCTACTGCTGGTAATTATGCAACATTTAACATGTGTTTACACCTTAAACCATAATGTACTCCCGTACAATAATACCCCATAAAGCCCACGCACTGAAACCTGAGATAAAAACCCTGATCTTGAACACTGTGGAAAGCGTACGGCTATTACAACAAAAGTGCCGAATAGAAAACTCCCATGATTAATTTGAGAGAAAAGAGGCCGAAATGATGATTTCCATGCCCTGTCACAATTTACATAACCCAGGACACATGACCGACGGTCCACTGTGCCAATTCGGTCAAACAATACCCCCAAAACAGCGGTTTTTTTTAACTGTATTGCGTATCGAACAAAACATTGCAATTGCAAGGGTAAGCCTGCTTGACTGTCTACGTTTAACAAAGAAAACAAACCTGCAGCAAAGGCCTCACAAGGTCATTTGAGCTGCTGAGGGGAAGAAGGGAACTGAAAATTCAACTGTAAATATGTACATATTATTAGCTTATAACTGTCAGTTATGACTATAGTGGCAAAATTAAACCTGATTACACCGGATTGTGCCATCATCCTGGCTCTGGCTTTCACTTCCATATTATAGACATGTACGAAAGGTATGCTGCTCAGTCTCTACTAATTCATCAACATGAGCGGAAGGTTCATTTAAAAAAAAATGATATCAGTTTAGTGGAATCTCGAACTTCATTGGCAATTGAACCGATGCACGTTACGATGAAAGTGTCATCTCATTATACATGATTCAGAACAACTTTTATTTGGTGATTAAGGTTGTATTACTTTGTATAAGTATTGTGGTCCCATGTTCATAAATCGGCATTGCATGCACGCTGAACATCAAATGATTTTTTGCCCATAAAACTGAGAACTGACCTGCTACATTGCTTGTGGATAATTTTACCAACCTTGAGTATTGCATGGCATTTGCACGTAACATTTAAGCCAGACGAACGGTTACCTACTTCCCTGAAGTATTCTAAATCTAAATGAGAATTAGATATGAAACCACATCATTGTACCTGAAAACAACTATTTCATGAAAATTCATTTTCTTTGTTAGAGCCATGCATACCAACACTAAGTGTAAAAAAAGTGTTTAAAACAAACTGACACATAACTAAAGATAACAGTGTATCAGCACTCTGCTCTACGTTGTGTTCTACTGTGGCTGTCAATTTAAAAAACAAAAACAAAAAAAAAAACAAAAAAAACTTTCTATTCTTGATACGGTTAACAGTTTCCGGTTTCATTTCGCAGAGGCAGTGGCTGCAAATGTCAAGTTACATCTTGAGCAAATACTAAGAAATAAATATTTATAGCAGTTTGTACCCACAATCAATGTTGATAAGTGTTCTTTTTCAAAACCCGCAAATTTTAAAATGGTGATCTAGCTATAATTGAGCCCAAATTTACTCAGGCACTTTGAGCTAGTAGCGTGAATTTTCCTACGCAAACAAGTACGCACCCTAAATGTGACATCACCAGTCAGGTGTAGGTAGGAAAATGATTTGCATGTCTGGTTCTGTGAAAGGAGTGAGTTATGCCCCATCACTACTCTGCCCTAATCTACTGCGTCTCATATTTTTCCATTGTTTCACGATACTTAGGTGTGGGAAATGGGAGCAATACGCTTCTATAATATCTATTAACTGATGTCAGTCCTTCTGTTAAAGTGTCTTTATTAGGTAGTCAACTTCACACGTTGGTGATTTCTATTATCCCCATTACATCTCTCATGTGTACGGCGTCTGTGTCCCTTCATAAGTGTTCATATCCTGTCAGGTTTATATATAAAGCAGCAAATTGAATATCTTTTTCAAATTAGGAGTAAATCAGAAAATTAAGAACTTTAGATGAATAGCCTGTCGTCAAGTGTTATATGTTTACTTTATTATCCTCAGAAACTTCTGACCATTGGGAAATCACTGAAAGTGCAGAAGAACATCTTGGGATGAACATGTTGGAACTCATCCAGGGCTTTATATATTTAGGCGCTTACATTTATTCCCCTTAACTGTTTCAGTGCCAATTGCGACTGAAGTGGGACTACCACAGACGAACTGTCCCCAATTTTATTGATGCTAGATTCGGGTTCCATTCGAAAAGACATTTCCTTTAAAAACCAACATGCCTATAGTTCCCAGGAATGTAACTGTCAAGGTCAACAAATTTCCTATGCGCGCTTTGGGTTCACTGCAAAGCGTTCCGAGAAAAGCTCTTACCACAATTGACCCTGAAAGAGTTAAAAGACATGTAAAAAGGCTGAGTTCACAGGTTATTCGGGCAGCGAGATTCTGTAAAGCACCAGTGACAGTTTTTCTTCAACTTGGGAATGGTGTCCCGTATTTATCAGTGTTTATTGTCCATTGAGGAAAATACGCGATGATTTTTATTCGAAAGTATTCAGATTAATATTGCCATTAGCTTGCATGACATGTTAATAACATGCACATGGACACAGTGCGCTCATTCCATTACGCCTACTCGGTTGTCATTGTCACCGTCAGTGCTGATACGTTTTCACAACACCACAAAATATGGAAGAAATGTCGATGTTTATGGCAAATGCAGGTACATTCCACCATTCTGATTCATGAATTGTAGGGTCCTCGTTCTTGTGACGACGTGATACACAATCGCGCACAGGAGTCACATTGATATAGACCTCTTTTTGGGCCTTTTGAACATTATAAACCCAACCCATACCAACAAAAACTGGTAATCAGAAGCAGTCTAACGTTATATTTCTTGTCTCCAATTCTACTGACGGGAAATCAAGGTACACACATTGATTTGAATATAAAAAAGTGCATGAATGTATGTGTAACATTTTTATTTGTAACATAACTTTCTTAACGCTTTGTCATTATAATATTTGTGCATTGCTTGCCACAATGATGATTATGTTCAACCCAAGACTGATAGATAAATTTAAAGATATCCTAAATAAACACGTAGAAGCTTTATGGAGAAAAACGGACTACAAAAAGCCCACGTTCTGAGTATTCGATTTTTTGTCTGCCAGCAACCGGACGGAGGGAATCAATTCCTGACCCCGAAGAGCAAAAAGCACGAAAAAGGCCAGCAGTATATTAACCTGGCAATTTAGCTATGCTACAGCACCTGCAACTGAATGGAGTTTACTTGCATGGATCTCTGGAGGTCAAGCATTGGGTCAGTCACATACCTTACTAATGACTTGCTGTCATTGTCAAGCAATTGAAGATCCACTAAGTTGGCTCTCGACATGAAGTCTGTTTTCATCCTGGGAAAGAGGGATGTATGTTTAAACACTGCAAACCCCTTAGATCAGATAAATGTGTTGTGAGGATAACTCATTTCTTCATAAAATACGTGCTTGGGGGCTATCTTTGGCACACACTTGAAAAGAAATCTTGTTGGAGTCTAGTTTAAGACAAAGCTACACGTAAATCATTTAATTTCGGCTTGCAAAAGGAGTGATTTTTGTCAGCACATACATCCAAAACTTCTAGCAAGAAGGCGACAGGGAAGGAAAGTACTAACTGAACACAGAGAAAAATTTTAAGTGATGGAGAGACCAACTGCCTGAAGTCAAATCATTGAAATATTGGACAGCCGGTTTGTTTCTAAGAGTAACTTGTTTTCTTCATAAGCAGATGCTCTGCACAGCCCAACATCAAATACTGCATTACATATATCCCTAGTTAGCCCATATGAATATGACAGTGAATACTCTGGCAAAATCAAAGATTACATTGTGACAACTTGATCATCTGTAGGCCAAAATGGAAGAAACCGTTGCAAAAATATTATTACAATACGGCCACAGGCAAGGGTTGAATTGGATACACCCGATGTATTTTTTTGGGGGGGGGAGGGGGGTTGCACGGACCATGTCTATATTTTTCTATCTAAAGAAAACAAAACAATGCAGCCACATAAAGGACATGTTAGGTTAGCATCAACTTTATTCTTTTTTATGCATAAAATGTTAAACACATTTGGATACAGCCACATCAAATATTACATTGCCTCATGAGTAAATGCAATTAATACTACTACTACTATTGCTACTACTACTACTACTACTACTACTACTACTACTAATAATAATAATAATAATTTGTGGAAAGAACTCGGGCCGCAGCGGTGACTGACCAACGCCAACTCGCTGGTCCACTGAGCACCCCCAATATGTATCAGACCTCTAATCTAAGAAGTGTTAACATCGACATTTCATCCATATTAATTTTAATAACAAATTATTGTTATAATAACACGAAGACATGTTCTTGCTTGTCAGCCCCATCCTGCTCCCATCCGACGTTTGGGCAAAAAGGTCGGGCTGAAACTTCCGTCTGGCGAAAGCCCGGGTTGTTGGTTTATGCTAATATATCAAATAAGGCCCCAAACGGTGCCCACGGTGGACAAGCGGTTTGTCTGTCATCTCGCCCACCAGCTGATATGCCACGCGACCCGGGTTAACGAGGTCGCGCACTTATATGCACTGCGGCTAAATAGTTCCTATGTATCTTCGACAATAATTATTTTTCATATGTCTAGATGTTAAGTAAAAACAGCTGGTTGAAATTGCACTAATTTTTAAAGAAGGACCAAAGCAAAATATAAGTCAAACTGACAGCCTTGATGACAAATTGGGACTCCAGTTCGAAAACCGAGACATCCAGTCCAGCTGTGACTCTCTTGGCTCCTTGCTGAAGGCCTTAATGCCATGTGGGCAGTTAAGTATACAAAGTGTGGGGAATGGACATGTTGCATTTGTCAATTGGGCTTAGATCAAAGAATAATAACACCATTGGGAGTATGCAGCTCTAAAGGTTCCAAAAATGGAACATTAAAAATTGAACCTTACCAAACGCTTGACCAAGATCAAAAGGGAAAAACCAATTTCTGAATGACACGGTCCCGGCACTGCACATATATGGACTAACAAGTACTCTCCTCTTGCAGAATGTAAATACTCTCATCTTTATGCAATATTAAACCATAATGCAAGTGCAGTTTGATGTATTTTTGTGGAGCTATCAATCAGAAACGTGAGGATCACTAGAAATTACCCAACCCACCTGCACGTCATACTTTCAAAATCTCAGACAATGGACATCAGTGATATCAGTGGCTGGGTGAAAGCAGATTTTGCAAACATGGAGTCCAAAAGTACGGACATACAATCCTTCTTTCCCGATTGATAACACCACAGAATCGTCTCACGCTTCATTTCCGGGTACGATGGCTGAAATTTCAATTCTGCCTCGTTATGAATCTTGCTCGAGACTTTTCTGCCTGAGCTTTGATGACATTTAAAACACGGACTCTGTTACATGCGGGATAATGTTTATTAACGCTATAACCAATATAGGTGGTTTATTGAGTATTTGATTATATATATATATATATATATGTATAATCCTTATATGTATGTAAAACACTAAATAGTGTTACGTCATTCTGTTCTTAGTATTGCCACAGGAAGGTATGACCCTGATTTTTGGTGCAAGTTGTGAACGATTGAACCACAAAATATGCAAGCATTTTTCCAATTTGCACTTTTAAGAATAATGCCATGGGGAAGCTCCTTTCGTGCTGCTGCTACCTGGGTCGAATGAGCACCTAACTGAATGGTATCTATTGTGGCAAACTTCATGACAGTGTTGATCTATCCAGACAAAGCATTTCCCTTTACAGGCTTGTGGGATTTTCAATACATTACGAGGACAATTGAGTTTTGAAGCATACCAGTTCAATGGTTTCTGTTGTTCTTACTGTACGGGAAATAGGGCTCAGACAAGCATTTACTCTCTCGGGTTGAAGGTGAAGAGTAACATAGTTTTGGTATGTAACATACCACTGTCCTAACAAGTATCCTCTCGCCACGTTCGGTAACCGCGGGATTCACAGAATATGTGAAGTGTTCTCTAAGATGGGGGTCCAAGGACAAGGGAACCGTGATTTAATTTTCATATGTATGACAATAGTACTTCTATGTGTATATAGGTGAGACAGTGACAGGTTAGCTTATGGAGTGTCGAGACTACAGACTAAGGAATCACGTAATGACCACCAGGTAATGGGTCTGGGAGAAAAGACACAAATACAACATGTAACACACAACTGATCTAAGAAGTATCCACAAAACAAATTTGGTATCTGTAAATGTTATGGTATGGGAATATATCAGAAACAAGCAGTTTCTATGATGGGGTTAATGGTCAGGTCACAGTTACCTGATATTAGTGCATTGTACACTCCTTTCCCATTATGTACCTGCACTGAAAGTTTCTGTAAGCATCAAAGTAAAAAAATTATAGCCTGTGCATGGATACCCTATTATACGATCAAAAATCAAAGCTAAAAGCAGCAGTGACATAATTTTGATTATATGGACATGTGGCCCATTCCTTTGTAGAAGATCAATACACCAATTTCGGTATCTATAAATAATATGGCACAAAGCATATGGCCCAATGAAACATTTACTACAAAAGGGTCAAAGGTCAGAGCCACAGTGACATCATTTAGCTCCGATACACACCTATCCTAAGTAGCATCACCACATCAAGTTTGGTATCTCTAAATATTGCAAGATAGGAAATATGGCCAACTTTTTAGATGACGGACAGACAAGGACGGCGGGGGGGGGGGGGGGGGCTATTGTGTCTCCCTTAGTCAAGTTTCAAAAATTTTGTGAAAGTACGATGGATTTTCTTTTCTTGTATGTCTATTAAAATGTGAGACCTTTTCGCTTTTCGTCCAAGTATAAAAAGCACCTTTAAAGTATTTAGTTGTCTGAATAGCTTTTATTATAATTGCTACTATAAGTACCAGGGGGTATATGTTTTCCTGTCTTTTTATATGTCCAGCTTATTCACTTGTCTGGCTTGAAATGAGGAAAAACAAATTGTCAATTTTGGGAGTGATCAGTTTGAAGCTGCGCGCATATATACCTGTGAACTTGAGGACTTTCAGTACCTCTCCCTCATCGATGTGTGGTTCTGTTTAGGCCGAGAGGGGTGACATTCGAATATATCTTTCATAAATTTAACAACAAGAGGATGCAATGTAGAGAATCCATTATTGGTAGCCCATTGATGATAACGCTGGGATCATGACCTATTATGTTTTCACGCAAATGAAAAATCCAACAACTCCTGATCCCAACGTTAACCCTAATGGGCCACCCAGCCCGGATTTTCTTTCTCGTTTTGTGTAAAAGGTGCGAATAGCAAAGTTTTATCGGATAAATTAGTTCGACGCAATTTTGAAAGTGAGAGGAGTCTGTAATTTATTAAATTCACCATGGCCTCTCATTGGTTTGTGTACTACTTGAAACGAATAAGTGACCAACCAAATGAAAGATTACACTTAAAACCTATCCTTTATACCCATGCAGGATAACCCATTCAGGATAAACTTCAGAATTATGAGAAAACTGCAGTAGCACTGTGGTTCCTGCAGTTGCACCTGGCCTCTTTGCACGTGGACCACTTGATAAGAGACAAACAATCAGTAACTTGTCCTGCAGACGGTATTTTTCGCAGTGGAAACGGTGGTAACTACAGTAGCACCTAGACTCAGGGATGCAGGCGTGGTTGACCTATAAGTTGACTCAAAAGGACTGAGTGCTGTGGCTGCATATTTCATAAACCAGTAGGAGTTTTGATGTCTAGCCCACATGCAATTTGCGAAGCATCCATGGAATTAGACTGAAAGGTGGAAATACAAAAAGTTTTATTCTTTCTAGTCTATTATTGAAGCATCAATGGCAAAGATCCCAGAGTCAGGTTGCCAAAGCAAAGCCAAATTTAGGCACTAAGTGCTTTGTTTTTGCAGGGACGTGTTATAGATGGACTGCCAACGGGAGCGCTAATCCCTTTAGAGGTCAACTGGGCGCGACGACTACAAAGCGTGTTCAGTAGCGCCGCTCAAGTTAATCCCCCCTGCTCAGTGCGATTGTTGTTCCATCTATGTTTCCGCGTTCGGTTGTACCTGGTTACTTACATCGGGTGTGCTATTGTACCAAGTTCAAAAACGGAGAGTTTTATGCGTGCGCAACCAGTCTCATCGTTTGAATCAGAACCGTGCGAGTCCATCGATGTGTTTTTCATTGAAATCGGCCGATAAAAGGGCTAGTTTTTGCATTTTTTCTGTCTAAAATGATGCAAAGTTAGACAAGTTGTTTTCGTAATAACTCCTTACGCCGTAATCAGCAATAAAAAATGTAGTTTTACATGGATAGTGTATGCCAGTAGAATCATGATGGTGGTTTCATTTCTTGTAGCTGAGTCCGGCATAAAACTAAATTTTCACTTTAAAATGTGGAACACGGTGAAAAAATTTGCACATTTCAGTCGGTGACGCGATTATTCTCGCCTTTCATCGCGTGACCTGGCCCACGAGACTGCCAGCGGCCAGCGCGGACCGTGGAGTTGTGTTTGTTCAGCACTGAAGGTGCTCGCTCAAACACCCGATCACTTGAGCAGCGGCAACATAGATGGTACAATAGTAAAACCAGCCAAGTGGAGGAGACGAGTCAGCACACTGGCCTCGTTCCCGCGGCGGATCACTCCGAGTGCTTGCACGAGGAGTGATCCGCCGCGGGAACGAGGCCAGTCCGCTGACGAGTCTCCTCCACGCGGCTGGTTTTACTCTTATCCAGTAATTATAGCTGTAATTATATTTTCATCGTTAAATACAAAAAAGACAATTAAAAACAGTTTCAACGTTTATTACATCAAACAAGGCTTTGCATAGTTTTGCGTATGAATAACTCTAACGCAGGATCCAGTAATTGGGTCATTTGAAAACTACACGCTTGACGTGCGCCTACTACAAGAATTTAGAAGGAAAGTAGTTCTCAGTGACCTTTGCACTGTGGTGATACGGATTGACCTTTGCACTGTGGTGATATGGACAGGGTTATCACCCAGTCTGTATCTTCCACCTTTTCTTGATGATACAGCTATAATTACTGGATAAAAAGGGGGCCCCGCCGTTGGTAGTCCATCAAAAGCACCTCCCTGGTTTTTGAAGCTTTGAGACCTATAGTCATATTATACGTTATTCGTATGATGTGATAAGACAATTGGTATCTGGAAGTGGCATTACGTCAGTGTTTTCTACTTTATGCTAACTTTAAGACAAGGACAATAACCAATATTTTTCTCGCGCCGATATATACATTTTCTCACTCTATGTGAATAACCCTCCTGCTGTAAGGGTAATGTTATTCTGTCAAAAACCATATCATCTTTGTGAGACATTCTTGGAAGACTTTGATTGAGTCAATGGTCGATTTTAACCTTGTTTCTGAGATCACCAAACTGTTTCTGTTTTGGGTTGTGTGAAAGCGTCATGTTTTTATCAACATTTAGCACGGAAGATGGATAGAGTATTAATTTTGTCAAGTTCTATGCTCCTTTATTACCGTTTCCTAAGTGGCGCTGCCGGGAAGCAGGCAACATGGATGCCTATAAGTCTGCCTCATATTTTGTGAGGAATGTGTTAAAGTCTAATTGGTAGGTGAAGATTTTCAAAATATGTAACACTTTTTCATATGGTAAACTGATCTGCAGGTAGGAATGCAAATCAAATAAACATCACATACGGTATAAGTTGTTGTATGGGAGAACCACGTATAGGCATACCACAAGAATCCCCTTGCTAACCTCATAAGTTTGGTCAAATTGAACTACCTGACCATTAAACTTATGCGGTGTAATCGTTCTGAAACTTTGAATGTTTCTGACATTCAACAACCTTGACCCATAATATATGGGATCTTTTTGTGAAGAAAACTAACTGTAGAACCCTGTACGCGACTGCTTATTTATGCAATTGCAGCTGAAGTATATTTTTGGGGTTGGTATGGTCATGAACTACAGATTGGTGCAAAGATCAAGACTTGTCCCGGCCTAATTGTTAAGCAAACACAGTTATATTGGAACGGTCGGTTTTAATGCTGTGCATGTTTATTTGTCTTCCAAAACAGATAGTAAAACTGTGAAAAAAATATCGCTCTGCAAAGTAAAAAATCTACCTTGTCAAAGAATAAACGAGAAAGTCGGATTTCTTAAACTAAACACATGAACCACAGAACACATGGCTAACTTTTGTGGATAAAATTGTTAGGAATCAGACGAAACCATTTGTTCAGTTTTATCCTTTGTTCCATAGAAGAAATAGACGAAAACAGCATAAAATCCAATCATTTCATTGTGACTGTGTTTTTTCTTTTTGGCAATTAGGCCCGGGCAACGATTGATCTCTGCACAAATCTATAGTCCATTATTAATCAAACCCAAAAATATATATTTTAGCTGTCTCTGCATCAGTAAGTAGTAATTTATCAATCTCTTAAGTTGCTTTTCTTCAAACATAGTCGCATGTAATTAGAGTCCTTGACTGTGCAAGTGCTAACTGCGACAAAAGTAGAATATTATAGTCTATCTGCGCTGAATTATCGTAAGGATACTGCATTCATATTCCTTCTCCAGACATATTTCCTTGAAGTACCAACATGCCTATAGTTCCAGACAGAATAGTCCGATCAAGAGTTTTTCTGGGTAAAATGTGCAAAGAGGGCGCTCAGAAAAGCAGCTGCCTCCGTCCAAACGTGGCCCTGAGAGAGTGACGTCACTGTTATTTGCTGAGTGACTTTTCAGTTAGTATTATCTGTTGCAGTTTTTGCCATTTTGCTAATGATCTCAAAGGGTATGTGTGATGAAGAGAAGCTCCGCAACCGTTTTTTTTTTTCTTTTGTAAATCTGCATTTCCCTCGCAATATTGTGCGCAGGCCAGGATTTGGATTTTAGTAAAGATCTGTCAGTTAAACATAAGTTGAATGCACTCAATCTGGAAGACTGTTTGCCGCGTAAAATAAGATCCTTTGCGCAGAGATCGACACGATAAAAGGTCTTTAAAATGTTTAGGGCAAATCGTGTTTGAAATTGGAATTGGACGAAAATGAACTCATGAATATGAAAACTCTTATTTTCATTCATATTTCTAGCTTTAGAACGTATCTGAATTACCATAAGGATGCTTGAGTCATGTTCCTTGTAAAAAAGAAGACCTTTCACGCAAGTATCGGCATGCCTATAGTTTCAAAGCATATCGCCCCTGTCAAGGAAAAACCTACTATGTGACAAACTTGTCGAAATTGAGTTATCGTTGGATTGGGATAAACCATCAGCCTAGGTATCAGTATTTGCTGACCTTGGTTCTCAAGGTCATCCCAGAATTCATTAATATGTAATTTCTAAAATGGCCTGTGTTACGACTGGATGAAAAACCAGCTATGTAATTTTTGCAACTTGCATAAGAGATTTTTCCCGACAATGGCAGCATAACATTTTGCGGAACAACCACCTAGGTGGATTTGCTTCACAGCTATTCAGAATGATCAGGCACATCTAGACGTCTCAATTAAGAGGCCAGCTATTATGACTCATGAGAAAGGTTTGTGAATTTCTATGAGGACAGACCTTTTAATTGTGTTATGAACGTTCTGGTCCCTAGGTCACTAAAAGTTTCTATGTAGTGCCTCATTAGGCCAAAGTGGTAACGACATCTAATTTTAGGCTAAATATATTCAGGCCTGCCTATTTGTAAAGATATGCCTACCATTAAGTATTAAATTAAAACACTATTATGCCTATACACTCCTGCACTTGGCGTTAGGCTCATTTGTAGGCCTGAAATTAATATAGGAAGTCCAATAAGTCAAACGTTAAACAAAAGGGCTTTTTATACCAACAGGTAGGCCTTTCATCGCTTCTGTATTCCTCATTCATTCAGTTGGCAGTTAGTGATCAGAATTAACTTCCCTGCAAAATCTAGAAAACGCCAAAATGTTCTGCTTGCAGCAGAATAAGCACATGCAACAAGAGTTTGAACTGGCTAGACAGATATGGGAATGATCCACACGAATCTGACGGTGATAGCCTACATAGTTCTAGGCCAATATGTTCCGTTTATAGCATAGCAATTAGGTTTAGTTTTCGTATAGGCCTAGGTGCCTACGTATTTATTAGTGGGTGTTAAAGGGTGCTCAGAAATATGTGAAGTACGTCTGCATATTTGTTGAGATTGGAATTTGCGAAGTAGTCTCACCACTTTCGTTTTGAACGGCACACTAATCCTCGTCTGATTGAAACCAAGGCAAGCAGCGCACATACAGGCCCTAAGCTAAGGGATCTATTTTTTAACGGGATCAAATGACGTACGATTGTGTTCTATTTTATTGGGCAAAAAAAAACCACGTGTCCTTGTTTCGATAAAAGCAATAGGCTTATTGCGGTTATTGCTGTGGCAATTAGGCCTACATGCACAAATAATAATAATAATAATAATAATAATAATAATAATAATAAAAAACACGAATTTTTCTCATAAGCTTAGCTAACTACGAAGCGTTTCTACGAATATTGTTTTGTCAATTGAAGAAAATAAAACCAATCAAAGAACAGTGATCGTACAAGCCTAATGAATACGTTACTTCACTGTTGTGGACTCATAGATGAAATCACACTCATTTTTGTATAAAAAAATGGTGGGCCTGTTTTGATCCCATTCGTGCCTGCAAATTTCTGAGTTTGCTTGATACGAATTGCGCGGCGATGCTGCAAACTTCCTTGTACGTAATTTGATCCCACTTATGAAAAAAACAACAAAAAAACACCCCCCCCCAAAAAAAAAACAAAAAAAAAAAAAAAAAAAACAAAAAAAAAAAAACCCCAATCCTATCTGACAGATGGAATTTTTTGTTTCCCAAGCCTTAGTGACGTGCTTTCGTTTCACACATACAGTTCCCCTTCCTTCAAGGTAACCAGACTAGCCTAATACAATTCAAGTTTGAAAATATACTTCATCACTTTCTCATATAGCCAACAAAGGGAACATCCAAAGATTACGAATTCCAATGTTAAAAATATAAAAAAAAATTAAAAAGTTTGGACTCCTGAATATGGTAATGACTAATAGGAAATGGTTCTAACGAAAAGACACAAATACAAAAGTTTTAACTGTTCCAAATCCGATCCCAAAGACTAAATTAGCGCGCTTGGAAATGTGATGTAATTAAAGTTTTAAACATACAACGTAGGGGCATATGTTTTGTTATGGGAATTCATAGTAATACATAGGCTTCACTGCGTACATTGCACTTGCGCTTCTCTCTTTTACAAATAGTTTTTTTTATGTCGTGGTTTTACAACCTGTATAAATTTGTTTTGTAGTATTTATATAAAAAATCCTCTGTTCATATTGATAATTATGTTGTGCTTATATAAAAAATAACATTTAGAGAACGAATTACCCTTGGTGTCCACATTCTTTTTTTCAATTCTGCATTATTTTTTGGAGGTTTCACAGGTGCCATAATACAGAATAACCGCACCAAAAAATTGATGACGCTGTGATGGGTTCTTCTTGAGATATAATGATAACAAGATTGTCCACTTGTGTGCCATTTAGACAGCCTTCAAATAAACAATTTAAAAAGTTTCATAAATTTGAAAATAATAAGAGGAAGTTGGTTTTCAGTATGAACGTGGCCGATTATAGTGTGCATCTCTGATAAAAATTTGGTGAAGCTGCAATGCATCTTTGTTGAGACATTATGATCGTTCCCTTAGGCGCAACTCAGACGGCCTTGAAATAAATAGTCCAAAATTTTTATTTTAGATTATTATAAATACAAAAAGTAAGCTGTTTTAACAGGAACAAGGTGTGTCATAAGATGCAACTCTGATAAAAGATTCGCTATAGCTACTGTGAATATATTTTTAGATACAATGTATCGCGGTAACGTCGCTAGGCCTGATGCCACTCGGACAGTCTTAAAATAAATTCATTAAAAGCTTTATAAACAGTTGAAAAATAAACCAAAGAAACTGGTTTTCAATTGGAACCTGGTCCATTATAAGGTGCATCTCTGATAGAAATTAGGAAAAGTTATGGTGATTACTTTTTGAGATGTTGCGGTAACGTCGACAAGACAGACAGGCAGACCACCATAATAGATGGTAAAATGAAGACACTTAACCAGCATGTGACAATCAAGTTATATTCAACAAACTTTAAAATTTTTAAATCAAATATAATATAAAAATAATGAAGTTTAAATGTACTATTATCCTAGAACTATACGCTATTCTTCCAACATGTATATCTCACACTTTTATTATTTGCAATGGTCTCTCATTTTTTTTTACTTCGAAAGAATTTGTATAAAGTGAGATTCTTATGCAAATAGTATTGGGTATCTGCTAAGAGTTGGTAATATGTATATGTAATCATATATATATATATATATATATATATATATATATATATATATATATATATATATATATATATATATATATATATATATATATATATATATTATCACCAGCCCTGTTAAGAATAACCAAATATTTAATGTAGGGTTTTCTCCATTTGTTTTCCAGATAAAAATGTATATTCGAGGCAAAAAAAGAGAAATGGCCTTTGCAAAATGAAGAATCGTCCTCAAAAGTCCGAAGACCAAAATTGCCAGTTGCGCAAAAGCCTAAGGGTACTATAAAATATCAGTTTATAGCTTTGTGATTTAGCTCTATGAAAAAAAAAACTGTAGCCATTTACTTTATGAATGCAAATTAAGCACATAATCCAAACATCTGTTGTGGCATTTTTATTTATTTGTGCAAATTAGGCATATACGCAAATTTGAAATCTTGAAAATCTTGAAAACCGTCATACATAAAGGTGTCACTCTATCTTCAATTTATAGATTATGATATAGCGCCATGCAATTGAAAGTGAACCAAAGTTAAAACTTTTGAACACTTCCAAAACTATCGTAGGTAGAGGTGCCTATCCAACTTCAGTTTATAGGTTTCTGACACATGTGATTTATCCCATCTTACAGATAGTGAACCAAAGTTGTAAACATTTAATTTATGCAAATTGGGCACAAACACAGAATTTAATCTAAATCTTTTGTTATGGTAATAACCAATATCATGGAATTGATTACTGTGAGGTGCTACCTTCTGGGCCCTTAAAGTTAATATTGCAGAAAGCCGGGTCCTAAATCCCACTTTTAGCTATCGTCTCCATGACCGCAAAACATACCACCAAGGAATTTCAGTTGAGTATAACAAACAAACAAACAAAAAACAAAATCAAAAACAAAAACAAAAAACAAAAAAAAACCAAAATCTATGGTCAGTAAAATGTTTCTTCGATGTGTGGTTGGCATGATTGCTAGGATTGTAAATATGACTGATCCACGTACACGGTACACCGGTGGTCCCACTCCTGCATCTCTGAAAATGTGACCGGTAAGAAATTTTATGAAAAATGTGTGACCAGATTTCAGGTCATTGACAGGCATCCAACTTACATATCTTTTTCAATAAATTTAAGCTGAATATGAGGTATTTTGTGTGCATGTCTTGTATGGTAATGCTTTAATATATATCAAGTGGGCTGGCAAAAGCGCTTTGGTCATTATGTGCGAGATGAATCCAATGTTTGTATTTTAAAACGTTGGACTTGTATATGGTCATTCAAACTTTTTACCTTTAAGATCAGTCCACTTGACCCCACTTTTCTCCATTGAGAAAGATTGGGGATATGTATTTGTAATAATCGTGGCCACGTGGAACTACCACCTGTTTTTGTAGCAATTAATCACGTTCAGCTTCCACAATTTTTGCTCATTTTTTGTAAATTTAGTTTCAGAAGGGTTTCCTGTGTTAGATATGAATAATGTTGAACTCAATTCAGTGATCCTTGTTATATTCCATTTTCTGCCTTTGGTGACTGCATGCGCTTTTGGGGGGGGGGGGGGGGGACAACAGCAGTCCCACCTACGAGGACTCTTTGTACATCAATCAGTTTCAAGTCCCTGCTTTGAACAAGCTTATTTTTCTTCAGTGAGAGTCTTCCCCATACTCCGGCATTACTCTTTGGGTTTGTAACTGCCCAACTGTTTGCACAGATAAACTAATTTCCCCGTAACCTTTTTTTTTTTTTGGGGGGGGGGGGGCACTGAAAAAAAGACCACTGTCCTAAATCTTTAAAGTGGCATTTTGGCCATCCATTCATTTACCACTTGCCGAACTGAGCTAACATCCGGCTGCATCAGGTCAAGTCAGTTGTCCGTTTGGCCTGGTCTGTCTTTGCTTTCAGACCCCTGTTTGCCATTATACACTTGCGATTTTACCCCTTTTTTGTTCTTGAGCTCTTTGTTGGGCTAAACATTAAGTGTTCCCATCAAAGCCTTTCTCTATCAGAGCGTATGACTACCTATTTGGCGCTTCGTAAGGTCCTTCCTGATCCAAGTTTCCAACCGATCTCCTGTTTTGTCTAGCATATCATATGCATCCTGTACTTTGAAGGAGAGGGCTTTCAATCTTTTAAATTCCTTAATTTTTGTAACAAAATGTGAAGTCTTGCACTCTCTGCCTAGGGGGCAGATTTACTTCGTTCCATCTTGAAACACCTCTCCCTCATCATAGTCAAGACAGTCTTAATAAGGCACTGTCCGTCTTCTAAAAAAATGCTGAAAAATTAACATTACATTTGCTATATGATTCATTTTTTCATCAATCTTTTGGTATATTTAAGAGTCTTCATTGTGATTCGGCGTCTTGCATTGAATGTTAACCTTATGTAGCTCTCCGAGATTACCAAGTTTATACAAATTAAGGTTGACGTCGATATTGGTGGCTACACCTATAGTATTAGCCACCGATAGTATTATAGTATATTATTCAATACATGGGCCAATATGCGGAAAAATCTTGATATTGTACGAATCTTGAGGCAAAAAGACTAAAGTACCCTGATATTTGGTGGCGGCACCTACAGTATTTCGCAAGATAGAGACCAAAGTGTGTTTTTAAAAAGGCATTATATTCAGTACATTGCGAAAGAATAAGAACTAACGTGGTTGGTATACAAAACTCGTGACAAGGATTGAAATGCTGCTACAGAATTCATACTAAATATGCGTTAGGCCATTGGTAACATTAAAAAATGGAGCATTCAGAAATGAATTCCTAAATATGCGTTAGGCCATTGGAAACATTAAAAATGGAAGGCATTTCAGAAATGAATTTTTACTGGCCATACATCTTGACGTTTGAATTTATATCCATATAACGTAACAAGAAATTTAGACAGAAACTAGTTTACGACTTCTGAAGTCATTGTGCCGCCCCCTGTAGTATTCATAAGAACTAATGTCATAGGTATTACAAGCACATTAAATTCATCATTGTAATAACAAATTGAGATTCAGCTACACAATGTGGCACCTAGTATGCCTCATGCAAGTGCTTTTGATTTGGTAAAATTTGTGGGTGAACTGGAAACACTTTTTAAAAAATAATCAACACTTTTGCAAGGGACACTAAATTCAATGTGGTGAGAATGAAAGAAGTTAATGATATTGTACCACAAATGTGTGTCATGTGGTTGACCTTATAATAGTTCCTCAAGGTCTTCCTGATATATGGTGCAGGTCATATCGTTCATTAAAAAATGTAGGCGACTGCCCAGAAAAGCCTGTACTGCTACGACGTGGGGACTGAATGACATTTTGTGGTAACATATTTCCAAAGAGACGAAAGGATACACGAATGGTATGTTTGTATACCACAGATAACCTGGTCATGCTGATCTGACCTCGCTCAGACTTGCGAGACAGTTTGGGCTTTTCACAGCGTTAATCAGTGGCGCTAGTTGCTTAGTGTGGCAATTTTCTAATGTTAAAAGCTTAAGGTTACTACACCGATTAGCTTCCACAGTGGATTGTCTCGCAAATCATGATTACCAGACCAGAGTTAGTCGCAGAGGATAGAACGGGTAGCTTTGGAACATTGAAAAAAAATCTCATTACGTCGTGAAACCGATGCGGACATTCACTTAGGGCAACTTCATTCTTCAGTTTTATGAAACCGAACAATCCGTACACTTGATTCTTCAGGCACTTGAAATGTTACGAGCCCCAACTCCCCAAGACAAAAATCACAGTTACACGGCACATTCTTTCTGATTATTTATAAGTTGTGAAATACAGAACATCATGTTTGCTTTTTGACAGGGTAAATAAGTGTCCACGGCCAAACGCCTGCAATGATACATGGTGCTATGTCAAATAGATATTCACGCATCCTCAATGTGGGTGCTGAAGCCATACTTTTAAATCACATTTTACCTGCATGCCACGTCCGAAATAAAACTTTTTATCGCTCTACTTCTCTGAATAATGCAGGACCTAAACCCGCAATATATCATATGAAATTGATGCGCTATTTTAAAAATCGCCTTATCTTCACTCTATTTATAAGTCAAAAAGAAAAAAAGACAATAGATTTTTCCTTTTTAAAATCATGATACCATACCATGGATTCAAATAGTAAAAATTTAATTTCAGACTCTGTAGCAGTATCCGGGTGGATTATGGCTCTTCAATTTAAAACGGATAAACTTGGTGTTTAGCTCAGCTGTTAGTCCGTCTGTCCGTCCGTCTGTCTGTCTGCTCGTCTTTGTTCACCTGTCAGTTTCGACTTCTCGATGATCAATTTTTTTAATATCTTTTGGGACTTTGTGTGTGTTGTGGGAAGGTTAAGCAAACTTCTTCACTCAGCGATGATACTCTTGATGCCTAAGGTTGAATGATTTTTTTCAATCTGGATACATATCGGTTAAATCATGCAGCATATTGATTACCATGTAAGTGCCTGGAGATGGAAATGGAAATTCACATTATTTTTACTTCTCCAAAACCATATCCATTTGATACTTCTTGTAATGTACCTTAGGTGGATTTCTACAATTCTGTTTCAAATAGTACGCACTAACGACTAAATTTTTGACGATTATTTTTGTTCATTTGCTTTGTAAAATCTACAAAAGACTTCTCTAAAAACGCTGACAATACAGCTCTGCGATGGCATATGACACGTCTGGATACTTCAAGACCCCGATTTGTTCAACAGGGGGCACTACAATTATTTTTCGCCTTTTAAGGAATTAGTTTGCCTTTCTTCATTTCTTGACTTTTCCTGCAGAAACTTAAGCTAGATCTTCTTCAAGTTTATTTGGAATGTGCATTGACTTGGAACAGCGAGGTGAATAGAGAGAACCTGTTTCAAATGGTTGGTTTCTCACCATTTAACGCCTCCAAAGAAATAACTGGATATACCTCAGTCAGAGTGCCGGCATAATTTGGCCTATTTGAGACCTACGCAAGCAAATCAATTCTCCCATAATAAAGAAACCCAGAGAGTGTATTTACGCAGCTCAGCTATTTGGGCTTTTATTTCCTATTATCACATTATCTTTAAGAGTTCCAAACGTACCTGACTTTAGAGGACTCTAACCTTCCAAATACATATGTCAACTAATTTTGCGCAGCGTCTGTGTTGATTCGGTTGTAACTAACTACATTGCCGGACACAGTATGGTTTTACAGCAGTTGTAACAGCAGGCGTTTGAAGGTCTAGTTGGTCGTGCATATATATATATATATATATATATATATATATTGTTACGAGGTGGCTTTACTCAGCACATCTTGTGCCAACCAGGCCCTCTATAACAGAAAGAAATATAAAAATACTACACTTTATTGCAGCGAGCAGAGCACAAATACAGAAACTTTTGTTTAAATATATGTTCACTCACGTCATACAAGAATACCTAGCAACAGCAGAAACAGGTAGTACGTCTTAAATGGCCACGTTGGCTGATTTTTGACGAAGTGGTGAGTCCTATGCCCTGTCTTGGCCAGTCGACCTCAGGGCTACAACTCAAAATCAAATGGCAGTATTAGGAAAGAAAATAAAAATATGGGAACACTATCTTGTAATTTGTGGGAAAACTCTATTTTTAATTGTGACGCCGTAACTGTGGTCTAGTTTTCAATTTTATTACACCTGGTCTTGACAGTCACCGGACATAAAACACATAAATTTTAGAGGATTTACTCTGTAATCTTAAGACAAACACTTGGCAAATGTACTGCACAAAACGGCAAATAGGAGAGCTCATAAAAGTTTTTAAAAATACACTCATACTGGTTTTCTCGTCACAAATGGATTTCTTAAAGCCTACATTCTTCAATTGGTGAACTGCCCAAGCTTCACTGAATGCAAGATATAATGGAGCATGCACGTGCTTAAAATGGCTCATTAAGAAGCCTACATTATTCAACTGCTGAATCATACCTAGATTCACAAAATACAAAATGTATCAGAGCTTATAACAGGTCAAAATGCCTTATTCTGGAAGCCTACATTATCCAATGGCGAACCATACCAAGGCCCAAAAATTTAAAAGTATTAGAGCAAATAAAAGCTCTCTACAAGTCAATACTTACATTGGTAAAGGCCAGGTCAGAGCCGGAACCCTACCATAAATTGTACGTACACCCAGGTATCTAGGTGCATGGGCAAGACAAATTCGGATGTATAACCCGAATCAGCAGCACCCGGTCCTTTTTCACCCGTGACACACTGCCCCTAAAGTTTAATCCTATCCCCGCTGTGATCGCCTTTCACTTACTGAACCCATCAGGTAGGTACTTATTGACCAGTCAAAACTAAACAAGAGCGGCGATCACTCAACCACTTCCTGGCATGCTGACACTTGGCATTTAACCTTCTTATGTCCCAAAAGTGCTTTTGCTGCAACTTAAATCTGCAGCTACTGTATATTTGATACAACATATTAACTTGCATGTTTGTCTTTTATCAGCATGCAACTATATATATATATATATATATATATATATATATATATATATATATATATATATATATATATATATATATACATATATATATATATATACCTCCTTGGTTAGATAATGCACTTGTATTTTAATCTCAATAAAATTTGTGCCTTCATTTGTATTTTGCATGCATTTGTCCTGCAAAATCTCCTCCAATGTGCTAGGTAAAGGGGGTCTTTACCTTTGTCTCACTAGCCTTGCACTAGTGTCCATCAGTTTCAATCAGCTAATATAATCTAAAGCCAGATGTGAATGGGTGTTAATCAAGGTGAATTTTCTTGTTAGAAAGAGCAATTATACAGTTTATTTGAGGGGCTAGACGTTAGACCATGGAATAGCAAATTGTTTTCTGAGACCAACATACTAGTGGTGTGCCATCAAACTATTTTCTTTCTTCGCCAAGATGAAATTAAATGTACCGTAGTGTTTTGAGTGAATCAACCCCATTGGTCGGAAACTGCGGCAAATATTTTACTACTAGGAAATCGACAAAGAGGCACAAATGTAAATATGACCCTTATGCAAAGATACAACATTGGTGCACGATTGGAAGAGGCAGTTGAAATAGTTTGGACAGGAGATCAGCTTCTTGGCTGCGGTTGAATGTCAAAACTGCATGAACCTATACAAGTCACTTATATTCCTGGTGATACAGGAGGCAATGCCTTTGGCTCAGATAGTACGTCGTAAGTGGATACACCTGCTCATAAAGTGCTGGCGAGAACTTCAAAAGGAATATACATTTAGGCACCAAATGCTTCTTTGCATTATGTCACAATCACTGAATGCGCGTGTGTGCTGGTATGCCCACACTTAAGAACACGCATCCGTACAAAGTCCTGTGTTTTCCCTATTGTTTCTTTCCTGTAAAACATCATATCCCTACGATGAACGTTTATTTCCCCGGCATCGGTCGAGCGATTTGCATTATAATATTTAAATAATGATTGAATGATATATGTGATGGGCTGAATGGCATTTAATTTAACATAAAGTACAATACTAACAAATAGCAAAAACAAAAGAAGGCCCTGGCTAGAGGTTAAAAAATCCAAAGAGGCTTATGGACTGTAATGTGCAAAATAAAATTATCTAATACACGAAGATATCGACAAAAAATAGACAAATTTTTACATGAGAGCTTAGAACACATTTGTCAAGTTGCAGCAGGTGCAAGATGTGAAATGTATAGTCTTTGTTCAGAGACCATTCGGGTGATGCAATTTTTTCCAATATACATGTCTTACAGATGCATTTTTATATAGAATAAAGAATAATCTTTTCAAATATAATGGTAAGTTTTCCAAGCAGTTGATCCGCTTTAGAATATAAAAAATTGAGCACGGGGCAAATTGCATGTAGGAAAAGGGAAATTGAATGTTTGTTGCAAGTGTATATTTCTTTTCAAATATCATATCATAGACCTCGATATATTGACCCCGCCCCCGAAGGTGGATAGCTGACTGGTCATTGCGCATGCCACACTTTGCATCGACCGGAAGTTGTTCAGTCCGTGCACAGCTTACTTCCGGTAGTCACGTTGAACGGCAGTGCCGGCATTCTACTGTCCGACACCAACACCAACAACAACACAGCGTATATTTATTCTGCTGCAGTACTGGTGTGCTCATCATTATGCCTGGGGCAAACTGCGCTATTGTTGGTTGTTCTGCCTGTAAAGGCAGAAACAAGGGTTTGTCTTTTCACTCAGGATCCTGTGTGGCGATCAGCATTAATGGCAAAAATTAACAGACAAGACGCTGGCTTTAACGTAGACCGGGCAACTATATGTTCCAGACATTTTAAGCCTTCATGTTTAAAGTTTGGTAAGGAATGGTTCAACAATTTCAACCAGAGACTGAGACACCATATTCACTGTATTTTAAGTCTCGGGTAGAAACAAGGACCCTGTAGTAGGAACTAGCTAACATATGCACCAGCAAAGGCAGCCGTAAAAGTTATGGCAAGGTGCCAATTTACCACGGAACAAACCCAATATCTTTTGTCCGGATAAATATTTGATAACCACTGCAAGTGGGCTAATGTATTGTATTACCAGACACAGCCGGCATAACACTGTGGTACCCAGGATAATGTAATCATTATCAGATAAAGGGTACAAGATTGACTCAGAAACATTGGGATATATCAGAGTTTCAAAAGTTAAAAAAGAACCATGAGAATACTTCAACATTGGGCCCCAATGTTGAAGTATTCTCATGGTTCTTTTTGAAATTTTGGGGTTGTTAACAGGGTGAAGGGTGGGTGGATTCTTGATAATTGGGCCGTTCCAGAAAGGTCCACTTTGAAAAAGACAAACACATATGCACTTAAGCCTGTGTACTTTCCAAACTGACCTGCCCTGGTAAATCAAGAATCTCTCCCACCCTATACACCATGGCAGGGAGCAGTCTCTTCCTAGCTACATGGGCATAATTGATGTTGAATGGTTAATCTACCTCAAACAGTGTCAGATATATTGGTCATTTTTTCCCTCCCTTAATGTACCCATTTGAAAGGACACATACATGTCTGAAAAGTCAATTTTAACATCAAAAAAAAAAAAAATAATAAATAAATAAAAACCTAATGATTCTTTGGCACAAATCTAGACCTATAGACAGATTACAAGAATACATGTACAAGTCTAAACATGGTAAAAAATGCAATATCTTTGAAAAAAGGTGCCTATGAAAACATACAAGTGCATACTTTAAGATAAAAAAAAACCTTGAAATTGTAGTTTTAGCTTGCATAAACTAATCATCTGCAAATTATTTTCCTTTTCTAGTGTGGCAGCTGGAGAAGGAAAATTTTGAAATTAGATTCACAAAGTACAAATAGTATTCGATAGATTACACTCAGATAGTGCGAATATATTAATTTTACTGGTTTTTGCATTTAGAACATTTGGGTTTTAACCAAAATATAAATTCAAAATTTTTTATATAATTCATATCACTGCTGCATTTTTGACTGAGTTCTTATGTCACTGTTTTGAATCAGCTACGAAATAAGCGAAACTTAAAGCACAGCAAAATTTAAATAGAAAGTTTGTATTGAAATTGTTTGGTTGATACAAAACATTCTGTAGGTCAAAGTGGTAAAGCGATGCTGATACCAGGTAGCATTCCCACAGAACATATGCCAGCGAAGAGTGTGGAAACACAGAGGCAGAGCAAGTCAGAGAGAAAACTTCCAGTAAGGATAATTAGAACAGATATGTTACTATTGTTACAATTCAGAGGCTCCAACTCTCCCACCTCAGTGGGAGATCTCCCGCTTTTCTGACTTTTTTACAAGGTCTCCTGCCCTTCCTCTTTTTGAAAAATGGCTCCCCCTTTTGTGAAAATTTCAAGAAAGAAATAAAAAGGTGCATTTAATGTGCTGACAAGAAATATACATGTACATGTATCATTGTTTACTTTTGTCCAATACAAGGTTTCCCCAAGACTTGAAAGTAGAGAGGCTTTAAATAGGATGACATCTAATTTAGTCTTCTTTTGGGCCAATTTTGTAACACATGTTACCAAAATGGCATACATTTTCATTTTTAAAAATGTAAGGTGGACCACCTTTCTGCTTATAATGTGAGGAAAACACTGAAATGTAGCAGCTACTCAATGATTATGTGCAGTATGGATAATGTCTTTGATGATGCCTGAAATGGCTGACGATGCAGAAAATAAAGGTTAAAATTTCTACAATTTTGCAGGGGGGGATGCCCCCCAGACCTCCCTAGTTGAGTTTCTCGCTCACTAAGTAAACCTCTCACTTTCCAGTAACTCAAGGAGGGAGATCTCCCACTTTGTACCTGAGTCAGGTTGGAGCCTCTGCCAATTCATGAAAGGATGCAGAGAGAAAAATATCTGCCTTTGTTGAGATGGGCTTGCATTCCATCATGCAAATTATTTTTTGTGTGCTTCATGAAATGCAAAAATAAAATGTGATTCAGTGACATTATTTTGTTATGTTGAGTTGTTGATCTTTATTTATCATTTGTCAGGGCACCACAGTTAAATTGTTTCCCATGTCCCTGAGCCAAAAAGAAGGGCTGGTCAGGGAAGTAAGACCTTATGACCTGAATTTATTTGTGCCTAGTCAAAAAATAAATGACAACATCAAGTAATGTGTACTTGGAATTTTGTTACTTTTTATTCAACACAAATTTTCATGTAGAGATCACCACAGAATTTGGGATGGCTGATAAAGAAAAATATTATTATCCCATGGTTGGAATCCACAAATAAGGTGGATCAGGATGTGGGGATCCCCAATTTAATATTGGTGCCTAGATCAACACCATCTACTATAACTGCCATATCAGATCATCGGGGGGGGGGGGGGTTAACTGTTATGTATTCTTACTGTATTTGTAAGTTTAAATTGTGTGCATCAAAGTAAAGTACCAACCTTGCTGTATGCATTCAGATAAATCTTTGCTCGATTTAATTTCACTGAAGAAGAAGGCGCATCCAAAGCACCAAATTGAGTCATGCGCAAAACTTTGAAGAACCACACATATTTAGTAAACAAGTACATGTATCTTCCTGTACTGGCAATTATGTACTATGGTACTATTTAAGACTGCCCCTTCAGTCAGCAAAAATTTGGGTATCCTATTGCATGTGGTCTTGAACTGAAAGTATATTTCACAAGGAAATACAGCAAACTTAAGGGTTATGCAAAGAGCAGTCTCAAAAGACCTGCAATTTTAAATTGGAGCTGGTCTTTAGAGCAGGTTCCACAGAACTGGTGTCCCAGATATATCAATATCCCTTAGCCCCAAGGGCAGGCATGTTGATGTTATCATGTTGATTGTATTATCACATCTGTGATCATTTATTTTTCAAGGGTCCACCCTATGGGGGGGGAGGGATCCTTTGTGTTTTGGGGTTGTCCGTCCAGATTGCTGTTCAGATGTGCACACTTTCTCATTACCACAATATTTATCAAATACCTCAATGGCAAGATAAACTGATTAGATTTTGGTCGCAATATGACTTTATTTAGGCAAATGGCAGCTTATTTAGATGTTTGTTGAGGCTTGTTATTGCAATACCTGGCCCCTCATGTGTAATAACCGGGGCAAAAGTTGGTAAAATCCCCCACCCTAGAATCAACACTGAAATGTATCACACAACTAGACACGAGTTTTCCGTGTGCAAAAGCCATTTACGCATCCCCTGTGCACTCAGTTTGACCTTTCAAGGTCAAATTTAACAACACAAAAAGTAAGCCCATAGGTCCGTTCCTATTCATGTTCAATAGTTACCATGGGCCTGCGATCAACCATACCAAAGATCTATAAGGAAAATAAGATTTTGACCCCAGTTTGACTTTTCATGGTCAAATGTAACAACACCAAAAGAAAGCCCATAAGTGCTTTCCTATTTAATGTTCAATAGTAACCATGGGCCTATGATCAACTGTAAGCAAGATATATAAGGGAAAATACAAATTTGCTGGATTTGCTCGGTCAGCAAAAAACGAAAAACTTAATGAAAAATTAAAAAATCAATGGATTGACAGACCGTATATCAGAAGAATTCCCCAGCCCTGTACAATATTTGAACCAAAATAGAACTTAATTAGTAAATTTGCCTTAGAGTTATAGTAAAAATAAGATTTACGGCAGTGGCAGTCCTTGAATCCTACTAAACCCTATATATATACAATGTATATGTTTGTGTCTGCATGGTGGTCGTGTTTGCTTCCATCATTTCCAGGGGAGCTGTGTAGCTTCAAAACAAGGAGTCCAGGTGACCATGGCTCTGTCATGATGGAGGAGTTTTCCTTGTGAATTTACAAGAGTTGAGACTGTCATATGACAAATCTGAGAGTGCGAGGATAATTACTGAAACTGCCCTGATGCAAAATGGTAGTGCATCAACTGTACTTACATGTGTCAAGATGAAAATTTAATCATGCGCACTGTAGTCTGAATGAACCTTTTCAGTGCCAGTTATATCGGTCAAAGGTCAGACAAAATAAGTGTAAATGTCTAGTTCAGCTACTTTTGGTGCAAACTACATTGACTGAAAGCTCAGTGCAGAAAATGTCGCAGTACAGAAAAAGTTCAAATGGGGAAACAGGCTTCATTCCACTATGAACACTCAACATAACACACAGTAAACCAGTTTGATGATTTAAAAAATTTGTCTGTTGTATTTTTTTTGCTGGGTCTGGTCCTTGAAAACTTGATTTAAGTGCTTGAAAAAGTCCTTGTAAGTCCTTGAATTTACTTTTCACGAACCTGTATGAACCCTGATAGGGGGATTACCAGCTCCAAGAAACATTTATCTGTATCTGTAACGTATTATAAAACTTTTAAAAGAAGTCTAAGATTGAACAATTATTAAAATTCCACCACTGCATTTACATAATTTGATGATGTACAATATCAACAACATTAAACCAGCATACTGTATGGACAGCTGTAGAAATTCTCCCCATGGGACTTACACACTATTGAGACCCTTTGAATACATTAATGCCACAAACCTGATATGTAAAGTATTGGATAAAAAACACTTTTGATGTGTCTGTATCAAATGTCAATCAATTACATGTATCAGAAAATTGTTTCTTCTTTTGTACATGTCAGGTCTTTACAGGCTAAATGTTGCTTTGGGACCCAAATCAAGTGCCCAACGTTCAGACTAGATAGGGGTTAAACCTGCAGATTGCATGTGCCAACACCTTGCTGTCCTATCATTTTACATACAAAAAGCATTGGGACTCAAAAAAAGTATTTTGGACCATGGGTGTTCAGCTTGGAAGGTATTGCTGTAGAAGGCTGACTTGGGTTACTGTGTGCCATTTCCAATCATACCTGTAGACTCAATCATACAAGCCCCTTTTTTTCCTACACACATGCATAAAAGATACAGAAGCTTCGATCAATAATTTCTTATGTTTTTATTTGCATATATGGTTGTGATAAATACAGTAATAATATGTCTATAAATGCTCTCTTCTGGTTGAAATCTTGTAACATTAAATGTTTTTTATATTATTGCTCATAACTTGACTATTTTACTCTTTTGATTACAGTTTTAATTTTAAATGTTTTTATATGATTGATTCAGCTTTCAACAATGTAAATGGTCCTGTGGATTTTTTTTTTTTCAAATAATATTATACCTCTTAAAGAAGTGAAGAGTTCACGCAGGTCTGTTGGCAAGCCTTAATCTGCAGCCAAATCTCCACATATTTGGTTGATAAGTTCAACAGTTATCTGAAAAATACAGCATAAATAACATTCATTCACCAACTGAGCACCTGCTGAGTGATGGAAATTTTTGATCTGACTGGTACAGCAAAGCAGTTCGTGTTCAAGCCCCCCCCCCCCCCCCAAAAAAAATCACATTTGACACTCTATCAGTAACAAAAGAAATAATATACCTTGAGTGGTAGCCTCTGTCATGAAAGCTACATGTATATATCTCCTATTTCTAATTGAACATTTCAAAGCAACATTAAAATGTTATCAATAGTCTTCACAGTGGTTTTTGTGGTAAGGGCTCACTGAAATGACCTATTAGACTTAATCATGTATGCCTGACATGTATGACTGTTATCATCACTGTCATAGACCTACGCATTGAACAGAAAAGATAGCCAAACCTGGTTCTAATGGCATACTGTACTTGTCCAGGAATGGCCAAGTATGCGCATAATGGTATAAGTTTGTTTACCACTGTAACAACCACACTTTCAAGTAGCAAGATAATGAAAAAAATTGTTAAAAATCCTGTTTGATATTTACTTGATCTTTTGTAGCAGTGACCAACAGAGATTCAAGTTCAACACTGTATCATAGCATTTGTATGTTAAAACTTGCCTCTTTTTCACCTTGCCATCCTGTTGCTGGTGTTTCTGCTGCAGCTGGTAGGCCTATGTCATCAAACAGCTCTTCTTCCTAAAATAATAACAACATGAACAATTGAAATGAAAATTACCTGTACCATTATGGCTGCTTTCATGAAAATGTGGATTTGCTCAGGTCTCATCAAACCATTACAAACCCGTGTACTGATGTTATGATGGATTAATTACAAACCATTATTATGAATTCACTTTATTAAAATAGTACAGTATGCTTTGACTCACCAAGTATGAATGCATACTAAGGTTGAAATTCAATGCGGGTATCACCATGATTTGACAAACAGTAGAAACTATCAACATGCCATGGTCTGGATTGAATTTGTTTACAGCTACTGACGTCATGAAGAAGTCATGTTATTTAATGACATCATGATGACATACATAGATCTACAAACCCAACCTAATGCAAGGCCCACATTCTCTCCTTGTGTGTCAAATCATAGCCATTTCAGAAATAACAGGCTTAGATTTAGTGAAAAAGGCACATCATGGCGCATGTATAAAAAAAATGATCGTTTATTTTTTTTACACTTCTTTGCTCTTCACTCAGAAATGACAATGGCTCTTTTACACACACACACACACACATATCATACTGTGTATGGTGCGTGTAAGGTTACAAGTTTTGCTATTTTGCAAAACACAAGAGTTTGAAAAATGCACCTTACAAACTATGATTGACTGATTTGGGAATTTAAGCGGCTGGTCGGGGCAAAAAAGGCGTTACAAGCTAGGCTTGTTGGGCTTTGGGGATAAAAACACAACAAATTCGGCCTAACCGTGTTGATCAGGCCTGTTTATCATCATTTACGTTAGGCGAATGTGCCGATATTCGGGCGCTGTCTGGTAGATTAAAACCTGTTGAATCGTATCAGAATTCATGTAGATACATTATATGGTGTTTGTAAAATGAGCTAGTATCAACAATACATACTTGCAAAATGCTGTCTATTTCATCCATTCTGTCAGTTCGAGTAACAGTTGACGTCTCCTTCGCAGCCATCATGACCATCCAACCGGAAGTAAGTTGTGCACTGAAATACGCTACCTGGCGGCGAAGGGAGATAGACCAATTCACGCTGTGTGAACCATGACCAGTCAGCTATCCACCTTCGGGGGCGGGGTCAATATATCGAGGTCTATGATCATATGTCACTGAAAACTGGGTTCACTTGTGTGTCAGATTTACATACACATAACACTAGGTCAAGCAGTTATAATTTTTTCATTCCATGTGTAGTAAATACGGGCTGATCCCTGTATTCTGAAGTGGGCTGACGTCACCGGAAGTGCTTCCAGGAGATCGACCCCAAAAGAGTTTGCTTTTGCCGGGAACCTTTGAAGTGGTCAGACGTTATTACAGGTGCGATCCCGTCTTCGTTACCCCGGCAGAAGACATTAACATTATTTCACACTGGGACTTGGTGTGACAGGTGAGATTCACTATAAAATGGTACCAGAAGTGATCATTTATTGAATTCATGCAGGACGAAGTTGCATACAGACTTCAGTGTAGTTGCGTGAATTAGTGTGCGGGAAAAAAAAAAAAAAAAAAAACCAGAGAGGAAAATTTTTGGGAATCACGTGACTGATTTGGCGCCAAGAAGAAATTTTTCTTGGTCGAAAATTTTGGTAGATCAAATACAAAAATTTAAGTGATTGTAGGTGGGTGATTATCTGAACACTCTGTAAAGATATAGTTTTGTGGAGTTCACTGGTTCAGGTCGGATTTTGAGATTCTGGCTTGAATTTATAAATTGATCTGCATTGCACAGAGTGGTTTAACAGTGTGCACGCATTGTTGTCACACAGTCACTGATCATAAATTATTTCAGACCTTTCATTGTTTGGCAAAGAATTTTGAAGGGTGAATTTATTTTCCAGAAGCGATTTTTGTACTGATTATGGTCGGTTCTACTGGCTAATTAGTATAAAGATTGTTGTGCTCAGCTGAAAGATCCACATTATGACAGGGTAAAAAAAAAAAAAAAAAAAAAGTTGATTTTTGGTCGGTCTATCTGGCTAATCAACGAATATTTTTTTTTTCTTGATAGAATCAAGAGAAGTAGGGATTCAAATGTCATTTTGAAATTGGAAAGTGGATCATAGTGCTATTGTAAATTGTTGAAGTCATTGACCCAGGGCTGAGCCGATATAGGGTATTGTCAGGATTATTTTTTTTTGTTTCTTTCAGATTTACATGTCATATTGGTTGAGCATTGAACTTGCAGTTGTGTGTACGTTTAGTGATAGGGGAATTTAGTTGAACATTCTATATTACTTGTAATATTGGAAGATTTTTTTTTTTCTTCTTCTAATTCCACAATAATATTCCACAATTATATTGGATTTTGTTGTCAATTTCCAAAATAATAGGAAACAAGAGGTTTTCATTAAGAATACACAATATTTTGGAATGTCTTGTGTGCATTTTGGCTTGACTGTGACATAATTTCATAACATATTGTCAATAAATTTTTTTTTTTTTTTTTTTTTTTGGTTAACTTTTATTTAGCTGCATTTTGTTAAAAAAAAAAAAAAAAGGAGATGGAAAAAAGGATGGGATTAGATTAGGCAATTAGTTGTGTTTATCCCGTGTTCATTTATTCCCTGTCCCATTATATGTCACACACACGTGAGATTATATCTTTTCCTAGTCTCACGACACATAGTTAAGGTATTTGATCATAGAAGTTTGAATTTTATGTGTGTTGTCACATAGACCAGAACGGTAACTATGTTCACTATTTATACAATGATCGTACATAGAAATATGTTATAATTAAATGAGTGTAACATGTGTGATTTCACAATGTAATCACATTGTACAGACACCGTTATTCCTTTTTGTTTGGGTGTGAACATTGAGTAGCATTTATATCACTCATTACTGGGGTGTATTACTAGACTGGGTCAGCATGGCAACGGTATACATCAACGTGGCTCTCAAAGAAGA
This sequence comes from Hermodice carunculata, assembly GCA_964020975.1. Taxonomy (NCBI): domain Eukaryota; kingdom Metazoa; phylum Annelida; class Polychaeta; order Eunicida; family Amphinomidae; genus Hermodice; species Hermodice carunculata. Next base: position 29,478,202 of record OZ026619.1, read on the forward strand.
GTTAATGTCAGTGGCCAACATAGGTGAGAAAAGGGCAGAAAGAATTGTGTCTTTGAGACAAGATAAGGGCACTCCCTTGACTTTAGCTGATTTGCAAGAAATTGGAGGAATAGATTGGGGAGAAATGGAGAAAAGTGGGATTATATCCTTGGAAATACCAACTGTTCTACAAAGAGAGGAAGCTAGAGCTTCACCAACACTGAAAGATTTGATGCAGATGCTATTAAGCATAAAAACAGAAAATGAACAAAAGTTCAATACTTTGTCTGGTAATTTAAAAAAATTGTCAGATGAGCAAGTACAATTAAAGAATACAGTAGAGACTTGGAAAAGTCCATCAGTTAGAAGTAGGAAAAGTAGTCCTAGTCATAGTGAATTTGGGGCTGAGGAACCTTATGCAGTACCGGCAACAGGAATAACAGAAGTACCTTTGATTGTAAATGCCAGGGTTGATGACATAGAACCATTGGTTAATAAGGTTAGGGAAAAAGCACCCAATGGTGTTTACCGTGGACCGGCAGATAATTCTGATGAATTGTCTTTGCCTCCTGTACCTTTTAGGATGCAATTACCAGCACAGGGTCAACTGAATCCTCAAGTTTCAGTTTCTCAAAATACAATCGTTAGTGGCTTAGCATCACAATATGGGGTAAGTGATTCCACATACATGCAATACAGTACTACTGGACATGCAGTCTCAGTGAAGTCAGAGGTGGGTGTTGCTGAAAATCCCATTCACAGTACCTCTGTTTTCAGAAGGTCTAAATCTTACAGTCCAGATTGGGGTCCTAGTACTTCCCAGCATAATGATAGTGTGCAATTTCCAGTGACAAGATATGGTATTAGTACTATGGCACCTTCAGTTCAGATGGTGTCTGGAAGTATGCCAGGACAAACGTCAGTGTCGCATTTGCATACGATGGCTGGACAATATATAATGGGTGTGCCTTCTGGTTTCACTCAACATATGGATCCTAGTTTAGTTCCTAATTATTTGAGGCAATCATATCCACAAATGCCACAAACTATTCCAGTTTATACAACACTGGGATATCAAATGCCAACACAAATTCCTATGGGCTATACTGGATGTACGTCAAGGGGACAAGTGGTAGGTCCTTATCGGGAATCTGCTGGGGCGAATACTGTTAGCCATAGGGGTGCATCCACGGTATCGACTGCATATTCACTGCCACATTGTGTATCATCCACGGGAATGGGTATAGCAACCTCATCCAGTGGTACAAAGGGTGGACATAAACAGGTTAAGTCTAACAACAGGGACATGCCAATGTCCAAATTAGCTTGTTTTAATGGATCAAGAGATTGGAGGCCATATTTTCTTCGTTTTGATAGAATGGCGAAACGCTATGACTGGAGTGATGGAGAGAAATTAGATAGGCTTGTGGATGCATTGAGGGAGAAGGCATTAGATTTTTATGGAAGTTTGGATGATTTTGATCGAGATGATTATAGCAGGTTAACATTAAGACTCGATCAGAGGTTTGGTAGGAAAGACCCACCTACTAGTGTCAGGAGACAACTGGCAGATCTCAAACAAAAGGAAGACGAAACTTTGGACGAATTTGTGGAGAGGTCACAGAGGTTAGCAAAAGACAGTTATCCAGATTCAACAGTCGACGCAAGGACAATAATTGAATCTATGGCTTTGGATGCATTTTTGAGAGGGTGTATACACCAGAAAGCAGCATACCAGGTACTGAACAAGGAGCCTAAGACTTTGGCAGATGCTGTGCACTTCATGAAGATCCATGTCCAAAATCATGAAATGGTTTTCAGACATGCCAAGAAAGCTGTTAAATCCGTTACATTTTGTGAGGATGATTCAGATTCTGATTTAGAGAGTTATGGTGTGAGGTCAACTGCAATGTCCAAGAAGATGGAGAAAAAACCATTTGAAGAAAGGGTAGTGAGTGCAGTGTCAAAAGGAGTGAAGGAAGGTGTGCAGAATGCCACCGCATCCATGGAAAAAGCAGTAAAAGAAACCCAACAGGCCGTAAAAGAATTACGTGAACAACTGCAAGATTCCAGTAACTCCAAAGAGGCTATTGTGGCTAACAAGATTAGTACTCCACCCCGACCTAGTCAGATAACTTGTTTTAGATGCACAGGTTCGTATGCCTTTTGGGTTATGCGGGGCTCCGGCTACATTCATGAGGGCTATGAATTTAGTCCTAAGAGGCCTAATATACAAGGAATGTCTAGCTTTTCTCGATGACGTGGTAATCATAGGAAAAACATTCCAAGAACACCTAGAAAACCTCAGAAAAATTGTTTCAAAGGTTCCGTGATAACAACCTGAAATTAAAGCCACGGAAGTGTCGTCTCTGTCAGAAGGAAATTAAATTTCTTGGGAAGCTTATTTCAAAACAGGGCGTGGCCATGGATCCAGACAAGGTGAAAGCTGTGGTAGATTGGCCAGTCCCTACATCAGTCAGGGAAGTGGAGTCCTTTTTAGGATTTGCTAATTATCACAGGGATCACATCCAAGATTTTGCAGAAATAGCTGGGTGTTTGTATAAGTTGACAGGGTCGAAGGCAGTTTTTTCTTGGGATTCTGAACACCAGGAAGCATTCGAGAGATTAAAAGTTCTTCTTACCTCAGCACCAGTCTTGGCCTTTCCTCAAGAGGAGGGTACCTTCATTCTGGATTGTGATGCTTCAGATGAGTCCCTTGGAGCAGAGCTATCACAAGTTCAAGATGGGGTGGAAAAAGTCATTTCCTATGGTAGTTTTATTCTTAGTCCAGCGCAGAGACGTTACTGCACAACTCGCAAGGAACTCTTAGCTGTAGTACGTTTTACACGTCAGTTTCGACATTACTTATTAGGTCGTAAGTTTTATGTAAGAACTGACCATAGTAGTTTGTCATGGCTGATGCGATTTAAGAACATTGAAGGGCAATTGGCACGTTGGCTGGAAGAACTGAGTCAATACCATATGGATATTTTGCATAGGCCAGGAAAAAAACATGTGAATGCCGATAAATTGTCTCGGATTCCTTTTCCTGAGAAAATCTGTGACTGTTATTCTGCAGGTGTAAACCTGGAAAGTCTTCCGTGTGGTGGTTGTAAGTTCTGCTTGAAAATACATCATCAATGGGATAGGTTTGAACAGGAAGTGGATGATATTGTTCCCTTAGCTGTTCGGTCTATATCGCAGAATATGCATGAAGGGGAAAGTGATAGTGAGGTTGAAAATTCATCCGAAGAACAACAGGTTGAAAATGAGGATTTGTCTGCAAAGTATTCTCCTGAGGAGTTAAGACAGAAACAGCTGCAGGATAAGAACATCTGTTCTGTGATTACTTGGTTGGAATCCTTTAGCGATCCGGCTAAGGAGGAATTGTGGTTAAGTAGTCCAACCATTAAACATCTGTGGTCGTGCAAGTCACAATTAGAATTGCATGGTGGGGTGTTGTATTATCGGTGGGAAGGAATGGTTTCTCGCAAGTGTCTAGTTGTGCCAGAAAATTTGAAACAGGATGTGCTTTATCTGTGCCATGATGTTCGGCTTGCTGGACATCTTGGTGAAAGTAAAACATTGGACCTGTTAAAGAGAAGTTTTTTCTGGCATGGCATGCAGCAGGATTGTAGTTTGTATGTGAAGACATGTGCCAAATGTAGTCAGTTTAAAAAACCAAAACAGTGGCCGAAAGCTGGTATGACCAAGTATCATGTCAGTGCTCCTATGGAACGAGTCCATTTTGACATTCTCGGACCGTTTACTCCCAGTGCTAAAGGTAACATTTATGTGCTCTGTATTGTGGATCAGTTCAGTAAGTGGTTTCGAAGCCTTTGCTTTACCTGATCAAACGGCTGAGTCAGTTGCTGGTAAGTTAGTTGACGAGTTTATTACTAGATTTGGCTGCCCATTGCAGGTGCATATCGATCAGGGCAAAAATGTTGACGGTAAGTTAATTAGTGCCATCTGTGAGCTATTACAGATCTCCAAGACTCGTACAACTCCTTATAGGCCTAGAAGTAACGGTCAAGTGGAACGATACAACCGGTTGTTGTTAGGTATGATCCGATGTTGTTTGGAAAAAGACAACAAAAACTGGGATAAGTATTTACCACATTTGTCAGCAGCAGTAAGATCGATGGTAAACAGGAGTACTGGTTTCACTGCAAATATGCTTATGTTGGGCAGGGAGGTGCTCAGACCTGCAGATTTATTGTATGGTACTGGGGAGTTAGATGAGTCAAGCACAGTTCCCAATTATGTAAAGAATTTGCGGGATAGGATGGTAAAGGTGCATGAAGTCGCCAGGCAACATCTTAGGACAGCACAGAAACGGTTGAAGAGAGACTATGATCTCCGGTTGTCTGAAAGTCATATGAGTTTGGTGACATTGTATACAAATTGGAGTCTGCTGTAAAAGTGGGTCAAAGTCGGAAACTGAATAGAATATGGAGCGGGCCATATTTGGTTGTTAAAGTGTTGTCTCCCGTGCTGTTCAGAATTAAAGGGAGAAAGAGAGAATTGGTCGTGCATCATGACCGTCTCAAGATGTGCAGGGATAGACAAGTACCAATATGGTTGAGAAGAATGCGCCATAACATGTTGGATTTAGACACCACAATCGCATATGACCAGGAAGAGTTTGATGAGTTGGAGGAGCCGCATCTGCAGCATCTTTTTACACAGGATGAAGAAGACCTGATCACGAGCACTCCAGTGCCAGCGAGGGAGTCGGAGCATGATACCGGTTATGGAGAAACTGGATCAGATGCAGAAAATGAGCGGCTGAATGACCAGGAGCAGGTGGTGGATGGCAATAGTACAGAGGTTGAACCAATTAGAGAATTAACAGACAGACCTGCAGTGCTTACTAGAAGGGGCCGCACTGTCCGTCAGCCTTCACACTTAAGGGACTACAATGTAGATTAGTATGGGATACTTGAAGAGTATGGATGTATATAAACAGGGTTGTAAAAATAATTAACTTGGGTGTCATGAGTTGGTCGGCTTGGTACTGGCTTACATGAATGACACCAGGGTGAAAATGAGTTCATGTGAATTTTATGTGTATTTAATTGATTGGTTGGTCAGTCTAAGTGCTGGCTTACCTTTGTACATTGGTATGGCTTATATGTATATATTGTGATATTACTTTACTTCTGTTTTCCCTCAATATGAGGTTGTAGATATTATAATGGATCGAATGGATGACAAGGAATTCCAACAGTGGCTCAGATGGGATGGATGGAGTTCTGACGAAGAATTAATAAATGAGAAGACATGTTCATCTGAGGTAGTGGCTGATTCACACAGTAACAATGACAAAGAAAATGCATCTGTGAAGGTTACGATTGATGGTGGGTTCCAACCAGATCCAGATGGTACAGTGGAGGACAGATGTAATGTTATGGTGTTGTCGGCTGGACAGAAAGAAAATAGGAGAGCAGATATAGAAGATCAGCAATTGTCAATAGCGTTGGGAAAGAAGAACAGAAAGAAGCATCGCACTCATCCTTGTCCCATTTGTACAGTCCGTGACAGTCATGCAAAGAGACATGTGCTGAAATTTCATTTGCCCTGGTATATTTCTCCACATACGACTTGTTGGAAGTGTGGCTATCAAAGCAGTCAGCTGGGAAGTATACATCAGCATATACAGCGACATAAAGAGGATGGGTTATATCATTTTGCAGACGATTATTTGTCTTGGTGGGTGATGCTGATGTCGGGGTTATTGTACACCTTAGCAGAGATGTTAGGATGCGTAGGTCTGAAAGATTTGCTTCAATTTGTTAGGCAGCATCATTTGTATGATGTAGGGTCCGTATGGACAGAAGCAGAAATTCATTTGGTATGTGCCTATGAAAAGTATACTGGACAGGGAAGTAGGAAGCCGTCAGAAGTAGTATCCGGAGTTCCTTGTGCAGTGGCAGATTTGCTACACTGGAGGATCATCGCTTTTTTAGTGGCAAAGCTGTCTGATGCAGAGCAGGCAGAAATAAAGGTGTTGGAAAAAATGGTAGTGTTAATGGGTGACCGCTGTAGCACCATAGGGTTTAGGTGTTTGTCCGAAGTTCCATGGGTGATAGATGCACATTGTCATTTGGGAGAATTATTGAAGAAAACTGGGTGTCATGATCTGTTCAAAGTTCTGCAGGAACAGCCGACATCTGGTGTATTCAGATTGGAATGTGTTATTTCAAATCAATGTTTCAGAAATGAATGGTTTGATGGAAAGGGCATGGATAGGTTAAAAGAAGGTCAAGGTGGCAGAGTAAAGTTTACAGTTGGCGCACATCCTCGGTTTGTGCAGGAAAGAGATAGAGCAGAGCTAATTGCTAAGGTAGAAAAATTGCTGCAGGAAGATGATGTTGTAGGAATAGGAGAAGTTGGATTGGATTATAGTGCAGGAAATTTGTCAGACAGAGAGAAGGTGGAACAGCGGAAAAGTTTGGAGGCAATTTTACCTTTGGCAGTCAGATATGATTTGCCGGTGGTAATCCATTGTAGAAATGGAGACAACAAGGAAGCATTTCATCACTGTTTGGATATTATGGAGAGGACATTAAACGGGGAACATAAGGTTCATGTTCATTGTTTTGATGGCGACAACGAGGATGTGGATTTGTGGTTGGAAAAATTTCCAAAATCAGTTTCTGGTTTTGCAGGTTTGTGTCTTAAGGAGAACAAGAAAGGGAAAATGTTGGAAACAATACGACACATTCCATTACAGAAGATTGTGCTTGAGACGGATGCACCATATTTGGTACTACCTAAATATGAGCGGTTTGTAGGTGTGTCCAATCCAGGAATGATTTTAGAGGTGGCCAAGTTTGTAGCAAAAGTGAAAAATCTGCCTGTGAATGTAGTTTGTGCAGTAACTCGTGGAGTCACCAAATGCTTCTATGATTTGGAAGAGTGTATATAGAGTTTGGATGAGCCAGAAGTACTTGTACATAGAGTTTTGTATTTATAGGCTTACATACATCTATGGATGTGTGTAGGGGGTATCTGGAAATGACTGGTTTTGTTGGGGATGTTTTAAATATATACTTAAATATGAATACAGTTAGTGAATATTGATGGTCGGCTAAGTCTGGCTTTCTTGTTATTTGAAATGTTTATTTGGTGGTCGGCACAGACTGGCTACTGTGTACTTTTACTGATCAAGAATGAATTGCACATGAATACCAAATTGATCAGTAGGAATTTGGGGGGGTTTTGAGTCTCAGCATGAGAATGGTCGGTCAAGCTGGCTTTTCTCATTGTTGAGATATTGGAATGTAGTTTCTGTTTGCTATGTGTGACAATTTCTAGGGAAAAATATAACCTTAGAATTTAAGTGGTAAAAGAAACAGTAATGTACATATATGATGGTGATGGTAAATGGCAGTTTTTTCTAGATGTGCTGGATATGGTTTCATACTTGCCATGTGGTGGTGTAGAGTTATTTTTGACTGTATGGTGGAAGAAACTAACTTTTAACCTTTTCCTCTTTTGCATTCAGGTTGCTAACTTAAAAGAAGGGGGAAAGCAGCATCAGCATGAATGAGCACTGCACCTGTCCTTTATTTTTGTGAACTTTACTTCTCCATATGTAGCCATTCTGATGTCATCACTCTGTCACTATAAATTTGGTTGATGTGTTTTCGGCATATATTTTCCTCCCACAAAATTCAAAATTAATTCTATTCTTTCAAAACGGGGAGGAATGTAGTAAATACGGGCTGATCCCTGTATTCTGAAGTGGGCTGACGTCACCGGAAGTGCTTCCAGGAGATCGACCCCAAAAGAGTTTGCTTTTGCCGGGAACCTTTGAAGTGGTCAGACGTTATTACAGGTGCGATCCCGTCTTCGTTACCCCGGCAGAAGACATTAACATTATTTCACACTGGGACTTGGTGTGACAGGTGAGATTCACTATACATGTAAAAAAAAAAACAGCTGAACACAAAACCCTTTTTCCCAAGCAACAAGATTTTGGAAAAAATCACCAAATAAGATTAAAAGCTACCAGTCAAATTCCATGTTTTAATTTAATTTAAAGAAGCATCTGAACTCAAAAATGGCGTAATTTTTCCGTTACTTGCATTACAGTGTTTTATTAGATTTTATATTGTATAGCTGTTTGTATTTAAGTAATACATTGGCTATTTTTATTATTTTTATGTTGCTATGACGGAACCCACTGGAAATATGTCCCTGTAACTTTCGTGGACAATCCAAGCACCTTAACTGCTTTTATCTTGTATTTCACCTTTTCTATCTATCTATCTATCTATCTATCTATCTATCTATCTATCTATCTATCTATCAATCTATCTATCTATCTATGTATCTATCTATCTATCTATCTATCTATAGAAATAGTAGGCGGACCATTATTTACATATCCATGCATGATAATTCCACATTCATATTTATTTATCTGATCCATGTCTAAAATGTTTAGCATTTAAAGTAACGGAGCTGTACTTGATCTGCTGTCTGACAAATAAGTGAGGCCTAAAAGTTCATGTCACAATACGAGAGCATAATTACTTGCCCATACATAAATACATTATATCAATACTATTTATCCTCAATGTAGTTCTTCCAACACAATTTTCTATCAATTACTACCCCCTCCCACAACATATCACCTTGTTTACTTGGTCAATGTCATGACAATCAAGTTGTGTCAAATGTCACGTGATCAGTTTTGTGAAAATTGATGACTAGTTACTAAGATGAAACCAGGCACTAGTATTACACAATTGATCGGTATTATTTTTTTAAAATTTTGTCAGGTACAAATCATAAGTCCTTTCTATAACAAAGGAGAGATCCCAATAAGCAGTGCTGATTTAGGCCAGTTGTTAAGTCTCTGTTGTGTGATTTTGTTGATCAAAATTAACAGACAGCTGCCTTCCTGCTATACATTTTTGTAAGCCAGGCTACTGCCGCGAAACGAATGCAATAAACTTTCCATTTTTAAATAGCATGATTTGCAATATTAAAAGCGTTGTTAAATCCACATACCCGTGTCACGGTACAGACCTACTGCCATGAAATACATTATTTATTTACGTATGAAACATGCATTTGTTACAGCTATGGAATGTCCTTCACGGAACCGAAAGTGAAACTTGTTAAGAGTATTTATAAAATTCTGCTGAAAGCTTATGTTCGTGCAGAATTAGTTCAATTCACATTCGGTCACTCTTGAACAGCATTGAGGCGTTGCCGTTGGACTTTACGCGATCTCCTTTGGTAAACACAGCACATCAAATATTTAGGATCAGTTAACGCAGAAAAGTCCAGACACACCATCATTACAAGAGTAGGATAATGTATATATGAAATAGGATATGGTTGATTTTGATATATTCCGATTAACCACATACAGGCGCAAAATAATTATTATGCAATATATGTGCAGACATTGACAAAATGCCGGACTATTGATGGGCTGATCAATGAAAATATGTCTCTTGATGATTCCTAATAACTACAGGACTCATCCACATCCATTTGGACATTATCTATTCTGTACCTGGATAAATGTACATTAATAAATTACGCAATAAAAGCCGTAAAACTGGAAGAAATCTCAGAGCTTTCAAAGTGGATAAATAATGGGTTCACAAGTGACAAAGTAAATTCAGCGGTAGTTTCATTCATTCATTCCCATTTATGTTTTTGACAGTGTTATGCATATCCTGTGCTATTTTTGTTGGACTTTCGTGTCCCAAAAAGTAGGCACAGTTCAAACATTCCATTCTACAGATAAAAAAAATAAAAACATATTTACCGTTTCTTTCTGAGCATAAAATACATAAAATCCAGATTTATTCTCTTCAGCCTTGGCACAAACATATTTTAGTTTAAGCATGTCGATCGGAACAGGGATTTCCAATCAAAATTGCTTTTGAAAAAAAATGAATACACATTATGAATAAGTATACAACATGTACAACACAGGTCATTAGCTTAACCCGACATACCAAAAAGAAGATCTAAGACACAAGCAGAGCTTGCGAAATGCACGAAAACGATTTTAATAATACGATAATAAAGCACTATAATAATAAATCAGGCTCACAGTGTCCGGTCAATCCATCATGGAAATTCGGTGATAAAATGTACGAATGAAGCCCATGGTAGGATGAGGCAGACTGGCAAAAAGCTTATATGTAAATCAAATATCAATGTTAGCGTGGGAAACATAATACATTATGGGTAAAAACTGTATTAAGGACAGGTTAGACACCAAAAAATAAATCCCACTTTAATCAATCCTAGCTCAAAATGTATTTGCATTAGGATAACATATCATATATGTGTTTAATCGTCATACTCCAAAGAATTTATATGTATCTTATTTGGGTGTCTGTGATGTTAATTGTTGAATAAACAATTGAAAGTTGACCGCAAAGCATCCACCCCATTTTTTGGTTTTGGGTCTGGTCTTGCGCCCGTATCTCTTTATCCCGTTTTTAGGGATAGTGTTTTATTGTATTTACTTCTATCTGTATACTTTATATAGTTAGCTTGTTAGACTTGTCTTCACACTTTACTCAGTTAGCTTATCATTATTGTGTAGTTATTATCTCAATTAGTTTCATTTCTCTTTCGAACCTGAGTTTTGTAACTCTATTTTGTGTGTTGTCTCTTCTGATCAAGTTTATGCTTATTTTGATGTGTTTATTTGTACTTTTATTTCCTCATCCCTGGGTTTCGATAAAATATTATTATGTACGGGGGTATTGTTGATTAAAGTGCCAGTTTTTTTCCCGCCTGTCTTTAGTGTGCAGGACCACTACGGTGGAACAACGTCTGACGATTTCCGCTCCTCTTGAACATTTAAAGTCTTCCTTCATTAGTACGGAAAACAAGCAACATAACAATAAAATAAACCACTAAGGCTGTGATATGTTAGCATGTTTGCATCTTTTCCCTGCCAACAAACAAACTTTCGGCATGCCGCCTGATTTAGCGTTGCCGCGTGATACCACTCTCCTTTTGCCAGGGGCCGTTGCTACCTGCAGCCATGTGACAGGTTGTTAAGTATGATTGACGGGTGACATTGTTCCGTTTGGCGGCTGAAAACCAAAAGTATGACACATGGACCTTCAGATGTCCACATGCCTGCATTGTTTTTGGCGGTTACTCATATTTGTACTTTAGTTAAAAGCTTGAAATTTTGACAACTTATAGAAAGGACATTCATCTTGTAAAAAACGTAAAAATATCAAAATTGGTCATGCAAAGGTTTTTGGTGTCTTACCTGTCCTTAAGAAGATTACCAAAAATTATAAGTAAAACGTATGGCTACAGATGGTTACAAAACGCTCTTTGAGTAGCAACAAATATTAACTAAATACAAAATAGACATTATAACCAGCCTAATATTTTTCAAAAGTTGTTGTCTGCATACAATACAAGATTGGCATAGACTAGTAATAACAGTTATTGTGGACACATCAAAAGACCATATTGAAGATAACAGTCGGATAGACCCCTAAATTTACAAAAAATAGATATCAAAACGAAAAATAAAATGATAAACACTTGGCAGTAAAGAAGCTCATTATGTTATAGAGCATGCAATAATCGAAACGAAATCGTTTAGTTTTTAATTTCACATACTGTGATTCTGTGGTGCAACTGCACCATTGTCTTAAGTATAAGTTTTTTTCTTTAAAGCGAATGCTAAACTAACTGCTTAAACTCTACGACAAAATAGTAAACACCTTTATATGCCAATACCAATGCGGACGGCCCCTTCGCCAGCATTGCATGTCCTAGATTGTGCACAATGTGAGACAGTGGTTGCAAGAACTTGTGGAAGCGTATAATGTAGATTATTATTACAATAACAATGATGGTCGGTTGGTTTTAAACCCCCAAACTCCTAAAAAATCTGTAGTGAATTATTGATGAAATGTAGCATAAAAGCTAACATACCTGAAAAAAAACGACGTGAAGTTCGAATTAAAAATTGCTAAAGATTTCTCATGCAATTTTATTGATGTGCAGTTTATATAACTACGTACAACAAAGTAGAAAAAAAACGAATAGTGCCAGTTGATATTGTGTCTTGAAGGGCACAGAAGTATTTAAATTGTGGCCATATTACTATTTTCAGCGTGTTAGTCAGATACGACACGTACATGTGGCCAGGATAAATGACTGAACCTCAACCCTAGTGTGAGACCAAGAAAATACTAATCTTAATTACGCCCATCTTTCATCTTCCACAAAAAGCCATACTGATCTGTAATTTGTAAGGTTCTCGGTAATCAGTAAACCAAAAGCCATTTTCACTCACCCTCAAACAGCCGTGCCGTCACACCCAGTTACTCTAAAACGTGGCTACGATAATGTCTTATTTCACGTGGACCGAAAGAGCAAAGCAATGCAACCCTCCATTTCATTCAGCTGTAAATTGATTCCCGTCTGGGCACGTCTGGATCTGTAATCATTTGGTTTGTATTTTTCTTATCACTGTGACCAGATAGAGGTAGATTAAAAGCCAAAGCCGAAAACTCATTATAGGTCCATGCAGTTTAAGAGGCTCATGCTCAAACGTAAGGGATTGTTGGCCAGGCGCGCGTGTAACTGTTTACTTCTTGTTCTGTCAATCTGTAGTGAAACTAGCCTTAGGCGAATGTTTGAGTTCCACACCTTGGTCCCAACTTTAACCTTAGCCTTTCATTCATTTAAATAAGTAAGTAGGCCGAGTGTCTTTCAGTTATCTTTAATTTTTGCATTAAGTTTGAATGCTTATGAATAAACTCCCCACGTTTGATAAGTCTATTAAAAGGTAAACCTGTATCAAAAGACAGCGGACGCATATGATGAACTTGTTCAATATACATTGTGTTCTTTAGACTTTCAAGGTTCATTCTATCGGAACATAATTGACAAGTTGGAGTTATTCGTCACAGCACAAAACGAAACACAAAGTCAAAATTGAACGAGAGTCCATATCAAGTTTCCCCAACGGATTGTATACACTGCACGGTTGGCGGAGAAGTACCCTGCTCGCCTTTTACCTCAGTGTGCAGCTCGGATTCGATTCACGGCTGTGAAGCAAGTGGGAAGAAGTTTTACCACTCTGACACTGTACGGTGGTTTCCTCCGGGACCTTCGATTTCCTCTCCCCAACAATTCGGCATGAAAATTTGCACCAAAATCTGTGCCATGGAGAGCGATAGGCTGGGCCTTTTCCTCTGTCAACTTTTTTAATGTATGCCTATGTTAGAAAAGTCAGCATGACGTATAGGCCTATCCACCATGGTTTGTGGGGCACTCTTGACAGCGCTTTTACTTTTCAAAAATATTTATTGCACAGATTGGAATCTTAGAGTAAATTACAATAAATTCAAAATAATAATTTTCAATAAAGTTGGGCAAAAAATTAAACAAAAGTTTACATTAGGAATTGAACGACTGGACCTGTCAATAGTTATTGTTATTTAGGTATCGAAATCGGTGCTTTTGGCTCATTTAACCCCGCTGTAAAGAATATTAGTTCCTATGCTACGTAAGCTACAGCAAAATTAAGAAGAACTCTTTGTAACACTAATCTGGACACATCTGTGGCTAAATCATTGTTTCGAAGACTCATTATACCAATTTTGCTTCATGCATGTGAAGTCTGGGGACCATTCATGTTTCAACTAGAAAAAATGGTTGGCCTCTTCTGATGTTAACAACCGTACCAATGCTAGTTTGGAAAAAAAAAACATCTCAGTTATTTGAAATTTTGCCTCGGTGTGAACAAAAAAGCATGTATTTTAGCAGTTTTAAGAAAAATCGGCCAATATACTCTCACTGAAAGATCTCACGCAAATGTTGAAATGCTGGTTTCGAATAATAAAGCTAAATCCTGATTCAATGTTATATGATTGCTTCCTCTGTAATGTACACAATATGAATTCTGGGAATCTTCAATTGTTGAACTCTGCAAAACGTTTTTCATGTGACTCACTTTGAAAATATGTGGAATAATGTTGGTGGCAATAAAGACGATTTTCCGACTAGACGTTTCAAAAAAAAAAAAAAAAAAATACAAAAAATATTTCGAAATCAATGGAGCGCAGCTCAACTTGAAAATAGTAAAGATGATCAAGATAAAGAAATCAAGGACATATGTAAAATTCAAACATGATTTCGGACCAGAACTATACTTATATTTAGTGAATGATTATGAAATTAGAAAAAGTATTACTCGATTTTGGATCAGCGCCCCTAATCTTAAAATCGAAACTGGGCGGCACAAAAACCCCTTTGGAGAAAAGATCATGCGAAACATGTGGGCAAATTGAAAGTGAAGAACATGTATTTATATCTTGTAAATCATTTTCAACACAACGTGATAACCTTTTTCAACTACTTACTTAAATACTTCCCTTGTTTTCTTCCCTTTCAGACTCTGAAAATTTCAAATTTATCATGAAACTGGACGATAATGATTTGATATATTACACTGCTAAATATTTTGGTTCCATTATCGCCACCAGAGGGCAGATCTGATAGCTTTTTTATTGAAAGACATATGACTTTCAATATGAGACTCAGTTCTGGTGATTGGTATGGTATTCCTGCGCACAAGTTGAATTTGAATTGTGTACACTTCTGTTTGGTAATGAGGAGTCCTGAAATAGGCAAATGAGCCCAAATCACAACGCAATCACAACCATACATGCGACCACAAAATAGTGCAATGTATTAAAGTAAAAAACGCAAGTGAAATAATCCTCTGTGTTATAATGTGGAAAATATTTTGAATCATGGCATGTTGTCAAATGTATAAACATTTCTTTAAAGGAATAAACAGGCGCAAATCGTATTAAATAACATGAATATGATCGAAAGAATTGCGTACTGTTTGTCGGTCTCCTGCAAGAAGCCTGTGCAGAAGGTCGTGCAGCGCGAGATGGACTGAGTTCAGTTGTACCCAGCATTCTGGTTAACAACACTTCAAACGGTGCGCTCTGAAATAAAGGCTTTTCTGTGCAGACGGTGCTCTGCCAGGTTTTTGCACGCTTTCACCACGTTCAGTTTGACTGGGTGGGCGACATTAGGAGAAAAAGTACCTCACTCATGAAAAGAGCGTTCAAGTACATTAAAACGTTTATAAATCTAACAAATATGCACAGATATGTATTATTTCCAAGTTTTTAGAACAAATCCTACCTAATGAAGAATCAATCATAGTGCTAATGATAATTGAACATCTTTATACTGAATAGCTAATCGGCCAAAGTTTTTGTGTTTTGTCACTAGAGAGGCCGGAGTTGCAACACGGCAAATGTACGGCGATTCAAGGGAATCGAAACTTCACTTTATTTCATTATAAATACTCTAGGACATTCCTGGTTTCTCACTATATGGATTTGGTCACATGCCAGTCACTTTCCAATCAAACTGGTTGTTTGCCATGTGCTCGAGTCGTGTTCCATTTGTTCGGCAGGAAAACATGCAGTATTGGCGCAAATATTCTTAGATGAAGATGCGAAATTTTTACATTATACTTTAATGAAAAGACATCGATGACACTAATCTAGACACAGATAGAGACAGGAATTAAAATTCTGTCCGGAAAGCAAGGAAAATACGTAGATTCCGTCACCGCACGGTATCGAAGTTAAGGCTTAAAGATTTGCGTTAACTCGATGTGTTGTTGATCCTGTCTCAGATATGAAACATTAGGATGTTTTTAACCAAAGTTTATTGTTTTAATTTTCTCAAAATGTTTGAAAGGAAAAAAATCTGAACAACAGAACAAGAGAGAAATGAACCGAAGGTCAGCAAAAATATACGCACATAACGGAAAACTATTGCCAATTGGAAATTGGTTTTGTTGTGGTCATGTATATCAATGACATTGTATAACTGATAAAAAATTAGGAACAAGCTACATTTTATGTGCCTGACCTTTATATCTGATAAAAGCACTATTATTTTTGGCATTTTTGTTCATGACGTGATCAATAAAACTTTCTAATATACAGATAACAGAAAAGTGCTGAAACACGGCAGTCTGTCAGAACCATGGTCGTATTAAAGGCTGTGTCCTTATCATAGCGAATGCGCATTTACACGTACATAATAATTAAATTTTGTATTTACTGCCTGCACGGTTTCGGAAGTGATGACAGGTTTTGAAACACAAGTTTTCAACTTTACAACAGTAATTTCTGTCAATGTTTAATGCACATTCAGATATATGTACCATGACCAAGTCCTTGTGACTGATATAGTTTTTTTTTTTTTTTGATCGGTACATGTATTTTCAATAGGCTGTGAACATAAACAAAAATTGGGGATCTTAAACATTTGCGCCATGCCTTCACCAACGAAAAGAGCTACCCAGGCCATAAGGTAAGAATCAACAAATGACCGTGCTTTATAAATATTTTTGAGGTGATCTAATTTTTCTCAGGTCAAAAATTAATTTTCAACATTTTAATAATGTAATTATATATATATATATATATATATATATATATTTATATATATATACATATATATATATATATATATATATATATATATATATATATATATATATATATATATATATATATATATATATATATATATATATATATATATTAAAAGGCGATGTCCTATTTGGACACAAGCTTGAACATGCACAGCCACCTCGATTTTGTTTAACTTTGATCCATCAATTCCTCAAAAGCTCCATCATAGCTGCCAATTTATATGCCCAGCTGCCAGTTTAACTCGAACTGCCTGTTCTCATTCGGCTGCCAAATTCTAGTTTAGCTGACATTTTCCATGCCCAGGTGCCAGTGTAGTCCAGCTGCCAGTTCTCCATCAAGCTGCCAGCTCTCAGCTACCTGCCCGTTCAATTTAGCTGCCACTGTGCCTGCCCACCTGCCAGTTTTAGTCGAGCTGCCTGTTCTCAGCCAACTGCCAGTTTCATTATAGCTGGTATTTTCTATGCCCAGCTGCCGGTGTAGTCCAACTGCCAGTTCTCAGCCAGCTGTCCGTTCCATCATAGCTGCCACAACCCATGCCCATCTGCCAGTTTTACTCTAGCTACCTGTTCTCATCCAGCTACAGGTTCTATTTAGCTATCATTTTCCATGTCCAGCTGCCAATTTCCATGTCCAGCTCCCCCTTGCATCTTGGCTGCCATTTTGTTTGCTCAGCAACCAGTTTTGGTCTAGCTGCCGTTGTTGCTCAGTTGCTGGTCCTGTTAAAGCTGTCATTTTCCGTACAGAGCTGCATGTGTTGTCCAGCTGCCAGTTCTATTATAGCTGCCATTTTCCATGCCCAGTTGCCAGACATCTAGCCAGCTGCCTGTTCTTAGCCAGCTGCCCGTTATTTCCTTCATAGCTGCCACTTTCCATGCCCAGCTACCAGTTTTACTTTAGTTGCTTAGTCTCAGCCAGCTGCTAGCTCTAGTATAGCTCTCATTATCCATGCCCAGCTGCCAATTTTAGTACCCATGCCTGTTTTTCAGCCTGCTGCCAGTTCTATTATAGCTGCTATTATCCGTGCCCAGCTGCCTATGTAGTCCAGCTGTCCGTTCTCTTTATGGCTGCCAGTTCTATTCCAACTGTCAGCTCACCGTCCACCAGCAAGTTGTCAACAAGCGGCCTGTTGTTTTCGTTGTTGCCATTTTCCCTCCCCAGTAGCCAATTTAGTCCAGGTGTCGGTATTCCTCCTAGCTGCCATTTTCCCTGTCTAGCTCCAGTTTTAGTGCTGCCGTTAGTTTTCCTAGCTGCCAGTTATATTTGCGATACCATTTCTTCCAGCTGCTAAGTCTCACTCACCTGCCAGTTTTAGTCCACCTGCCAGTTCTAATCATCGAAGCCAGTTCTTTTCAGCTGTCACTAGTGCTCCTACATGTAGTTACCAATTTTATTAAAGCTGCCATACTTAGACAGCACTTTGCCATTTAATGGCTACACCTGTTCATATGATAACCATAATAGTGTAGCATTCGGTTCGAAAGTATATTTCTGCTTTCTTGCATCCAATGTCGTTGCAAATTGTGTTGATATGATTACAAAATTTGTTGTCAAAAAGCAACACAAGAATGCCTGTTCAAAATCACTGACGCAAATCGATACACTGAGTTTTCTTTGTTCTCAGTTTATTTACCAAAAATTCAACCTTGTCATGTGATATCTATTAGAAATGTTTCTCAGTGCTAACACTCGAGCGTGGCCAAAAGAACCACCGACTTTTGCATAAAACCAGAACAACTAATATATGTGCATTTTACCATGATAACTTTCAAGTTTATTCTGAACATTTTGATATTCAGCCGATTTAGACAAATACAAAGCACACAACTTTACGTGGCGTTCACTGTCACACGAGGTTTGGCGGTGATGGGTTGTCAGTGACACACCATTGATATCTATGGGTCTTTATTACCGGTGGAAATACATGCTACCTTTCAAGCATCTAACATAAAAAAAAAAAAACACAATAAAAAAGTACGTAAATTGAAAACACAACGGCTTGTGCCTGAACCGCCCTCCAGCCAACTCCCTTAATTGACATATGTCAGCAAAAAGTACAATCAAAATTTCCCTGTACAATGCATGAAGATCATTGTTCTTAAAGGTGCCAGGATGGTTTCAGGCGCGTTGCAGACTCTGCCGACTTTGACCCCGTCCAGCTCATATACAAATTGATCGTTTCACCCGTAAAACTATATATTTTTGTAATCGTATGGATGACTAAATTTGTACAAACAAAACATCTGATCAATTTAGAGATTTTTTCAGACGTTTTACGTTGTTTTGTGAGCGGGTATAGATTCACAAGTTTAGCTCAGCTCGTTCGCACAATACTCAATTTTAAGATCTGCAAACTATCTGAAACGATAACATAGACCACTCCCCAGAAATCGAATTTTTTGTCTAGGGGTAAAATCGATTTTATACAACTTTGTAGAATTTTAAAGTTGGTACCATGATGTTACACAGTTTCTTCAATTTTTGAGCTCCAAAAGTCAGAGAAGGAAGAGTAGAACGGAAAAAAACACCCCCCCCCCAAAAAAACCCCGGTTCTTAAGTTAGACATTTATCTTGTTTTACCCGTTTATTTTGAGAGAATAAGTCTATCCGTGTTTGATTGACGTCATTTAAAAAATTGATTGATCTTGTGAAAGTTGAGTTCTGAGAAAATCGCTTTCAATGGTCATGGCTGTGATGTTTACAAACATCAAAGGGAGGAAGTAAAGCGATTACAAAATCACCTGACCGTGGCCCTGACAACACACTGTTTCAAAATGGCAGCCGGCAATTGCGTTCACAATTGGTTAAATTCAAGTCTTTTTGCGAAACTACAACGTAAAAGAAAATAGGTCCTAGATCCAGTCATTTGTACGTGCACGCGCCATTTTCATCCTCTGAATTGGGGAAATACTGGTAGCACATGGGATTAGACGCATTTGATTGGATAGTGCATGTCACGTGACAAAATTTACCAATAACAGGCCTCGAAACTTCCCTCGCCTAAAACAATGACGAATTTTACGCTAACTTTTAGGGATATCCCAGGAATTCGTTACTTTTAACCGATTGGAGAGCTTGTTACATAAAGAGACAAACTCCTGAGTTTTCCAGCAGTATAAAATATCATGGCGGTCTGAGAGAAACATTGAGGCCGCAAACGAACAAAGTTACCTAGGTTTTTGTGTAAATTTCGGACTTATCATTCAAATTTCGACAAAAAATAGGAGCTTGTTAGATTCTAATGCGTGTGAGAAGGAAATAATCCTTTTAAACACAAAATAGAAATAACCAGTCGCAAGTATTGAAGTTTGCCTACAATAAATGTACTCGCTTGCAAGTAAATAGACAATACTGGCGAACGGTGAACTGATAAATGTTGGCTTGCGGTGCGGTCGAATACACTCGCAAACGATGGCCAATGATGTTCAGAGCATGTTCAAATATACTCCCTTAAAACGTGCTAAGGGTGCTGCTGGGACTTATTAAATATCAAATCCACTGATTCATTTGAAATTAAGTTAAAATATGTTCCTCCGGTTCAAAGCTGGTATATATATTTTGCATGAGTATGCGCGATGTTAGAAGCGCAAAGCGGCCGGACCGCGTAATACACATGCACGGGTTTATTGTCCCCCCGCTGTCTGCCTATCAGCTATAAAAAAAATCCCGTTGCCGCAAAGATAATCGACCTGGCGAAAAAGCCAGAGTGGACTCTCCTTTCGCGTAGCCTGCTTGGTTAACCAAAAATGGCTGAAATCACATAATTTAAATAACCCAGTGAAAATTATGAAATAGATGGCTCACAACAGCTTGGAAAACATTAGATTCAGTAGCAAACACGGAAATAATGTCCACTGTTCAGTGACGCACGGTGTTTAATCCTGTTAAGTTTTGACAAGCTTTGAAGTCGGAACGATGGAGCCTTGTCAAGTTGACCAGCTGCTGTGACGTAGTTCACGTTACATTTAGATAAATCACATGGTGCAAAAATACTTCTAGATCGCCAATAATGTCATAAGTCATTGTAAAAGCGAAAAGAAAGTTGCTTAACCGGCACTAGTTCCTTTGGTGTGTCTCTCTCCGACTGATATATGCATCGAATCAAGCGTGCTGCCATTTTTCCCCTGTGGTCATGTGACTTTGTCGTTGTCAGGGGCCGGTCAGCACGGCTGATGGCTGTTCAAACATTGTGGACCATTACCATACCAAAGTAAACAGAAGATACACGTGCAGTGGTCCTCTGAAACTGGTTATAGTTTTTCATCGATTTTCTCATATAAATATTGATTTTTTTCAAAGAATTGTTTGGTGACCGCATACTCCAGGTATTTTCCTTTCAAATAGAGTACCAAAGTCATTTTGTGATTTTTTTTCGGCACAGCCGTCATAGACCAAACTATCCTGGCACCTTAACTCGAACAAAACGCGTAAAGTGTTCATGAAGTGTCTAAAGTTTTGAGATCTAAGCTTATCTTGCTCTTGAGATATTGATCTTAAACATTTTCTGTAGCTGTTCAAATGTCGCATACAAAGAATGTATCAAGGAGTCTGGTGACTTCAAAATTTGGTCAAGATCATTGTCTTTTAAACTCGACACACCCTTGTACAGAGTGTTCAACTGTTATATTTTTGTGATCCTAGCTTATGTGTTCCTTCAGGTGACACGGGCAAGAAATTCAGAGTACTGAACTTGTGGTGCTTTTATATGGGTCTTGCTTACTGACCTCCGAACGTACCTTAGACTTTTACTATGGTGATTTACAACAAAATATTGTCATCCTTGTTAATTAGGTTCTTGAGATATCACGCCGACAATATGCAAGACACACTGACGGATGAACACATGGACAGATGCTGGATGTCCTGATAACCCAGGCTCATACGGGACCAACGATAATGATTAATAAGGAATTATGTACTGCCTGTATCTTTTTCCACACTTCAGAAATTGCACTTAAAACAAGATGGAGTGTGCATGGTTTATCAGAAAAGTGCATTTTGTACTGCCGAAAATTGAGCGTGAAGCCTATATATTCTCCTAACGACCAATGAATATAAGGAAAGCGTAATTGAAAATTCAAGCCAGCTTTGGCGTGTACATAATGTATCAACCAGTAAGATATATGCAATCACCTTGATGAAGATTTACATGTAACTGCAGTAGTTAAGAATCCCCTCTCCCATCAACGTCTGCTACTTATTAGAAACATAAAAGGTACCACATTTTACTGAGTGAACTACTTGCCTCTACAAAGTAAGGTAGTACTGTTCCAGGAGAAATATGGTCTGCATTAGAGAACGTTTCATTAGTAAAACCCTTTAGTAATGACCAAAAAACACAACAAAGTGGCATGCAAACCATCACTCTATGGGTTATCCAAATGTTTCAATGTGAAACGCTTTTTAGCGGAGACCTGTTAGGATGTCCAGGCATCATATTGAGACGTTTACGTACAAAAAGATATATTTGTCTCTGGACATCTTTGTTTTTAAGTGCGCATTTATTTGCATACAAATGCCGCTTACCGGAATCATGTGGACCCTCTACCCTAGCCATGTTGAAAGAACCATATACTCTCGTATTGTAACCTGATATGAAGGAATTTGAAAATTGTTTTTGTTATATTCATTTTCTCAATTTATCACACAATTTGACATTGGCTTGTGGCAATGATTTGCTTACAAGGAACCTTATGACGACTATTATGCCGTGAAAGATGATAAAACTATCAAGATTTGTTATAATTTGGTTTCTTTACCAACGATCAATGCTAGGACATAGATATTCAACGATTTGCTCCATAAGTCGGACAACGTTGGATCAGCATAATACTTGTGCAGCTTTGTCGGTTTGGGGAGATTCTACGAAACTGAACCATGGATATCACACAAATGTCCCCATTAGCAATGTTTGGATATATTCACAGCTATCATGGGAAGGCTTTGGTTTGCGTTTCTGGTCTATGACTTTGATAAAACAACGACTATACTCTCCAACTATTCACGTTGTGAAAAATTTGTTTATTACAGGATGTACTTGAGTTTCTCAAAGGGTCTCAATTTAAGGGTATATCACAACTTTACAGCACTTTACGCAGAAAACACGACTTTGCTTTAAAGGTATATAGAAAAGACTTCCCATTTCACATCATATAAACAACATATTTTCTAAAATTATAGATTTGGACAAAACTATTAAGGATAATGGAATCTCTGCGAGAGGGAAATAATTGAATTTTAATCGCTGAATTAACAAACTTAAATTTCACCTATTTCTGCGGAGAAGTAAAAAAGCCCCAAAACCCCACAACAAACAAACAAAACCAAAAAACAAAAAACAAAAAACAAAACAAAACAAACACAAAACAAGAAACGAAGAAAAAAACAAAACAAAACAAAACAAAAAAAAGCGACAAACGAAACGAAATAAAAAACACAAAAATTAAAGCAAAACAAAACAAAATAAAAAACCTTTAAAACAAACAAAAACAAAAACAAAATAAAAAAAAAAGAAAAAAAAAAAACAAAAAACAAACAAAACAAACACAAATAAGAAACAAAGATAAATAAAACAAAACTAACCGAAAATGAAAACGAAACAAAAAAAAAAACACACAAAAAACAGTAATTAAAACAAACAAAAAAGAATAAACAAAACAAAACAAAACAAAAACAAAAAAAAAAAAAAAAAACAAAAAACAAAAAACAAAGCAACCCCCCCCCCCCAAAGGAAAAACTAAAACAAAAACAAAAAACAACAACAACATTATTTTCTTACGGGAAATGAACAGTACACTTCTAGCCACAAAACTGTGTTTTAAATTTAGGATTAGGATTTTAAACAAATTCACAAGATGTTTGAATTAAAATTTGTGAACATATAAAAGTTAAAACAGATACCAAATTAGAACTAAGCCTTTTTTAAAACTTAGAATGCGGTTTTGGACAGCGTTGCTGTCCTTTCATTTGACACTATTACCTAAATGTGATGTTCATTTTTAAGGGTCCGCCCCATAGAGGGGGAACCCCTTTCAGTTTTTGGTTTGTCCCTTCGTCCGGATGTGCACATTCTGATAACCGCGATACCTACAGAATGCCTCCCTGTATTTTGCTCCAATTTGGCAATATGCTTATCGTACCAGGCAAGATGAACTAATCACATTTTTGTTGTCACCAAAACGTAATTTGAGCAAATGGCAGCTCAATTACATGCTCTTTACGGCTCGATACCGCAATATCTGCAGAATGCTCCAATGTATTTTACATAAATTTGGAAATATGCTTATCTAGCATCCCAAGATGTACTGATTAGATATCGGTGTCACCATGACCTAATTAAAGCAAATGGCGGACTCTTTAGTCAACGTTTTGCGTGGAAGGTTTACATAGTTGTAAATTCTATTCTAAATTCCATGCAAAATTTAATAATTTTACTGAAAATTAAGTAACATCAATAGCGACAGCAAAAATGTCTCTCCTCGTGGTAAATCAAGTTTTACTTGCTTTATTGATGATATTCAAAGAAGCAACAGAAAGATTCCATACAGCAAAATTTTATTACTTGAAAACAGGATTTTCGGACAAGTTGCAAGAAAAAACACATTTCTGCAAAGTCGACTCTAATGTATCACAATGGTTTAGAATCTGAAAGTATATATCGCTTGTGAGGTCTGTTGCTTTCAGCAATCATGTTGGGACAAATAGACACACAGGTGTGATATAACCACATCTTTGCTATAGTTCTAAACTATTTTGTCAGTTTCACCCATAAGTTACACGTCTGAGTCAGAGAGTACTTGCTAAAAACCAGTATTTTGGGTTGTATCATTTTGTTTGCAGAAAATCGGTTGCTTAAGTTTTAATTCTACCTTGGCTGGGCGGTACGGTACTTTTCTTCATAGCGTTTTATCGTAGCAGTCCTCTGCATGCACGTTTTGGTATATAACTATCAATAAAAGTAGCTTTGCCTATTTTTTTTATATATTTTTTTTCTTTCTTGTTTTGTTTTTTTGTTTTTGTTTTGTTTTTTGTTTGTTTGTTTTTGTTTTTCGCCTGAGCCTTGTACCCCACAATCCTACTATTGTCTACATGTGCAAGTTTGCACTTTGCAGGTTCATTGACAACGACTTTCTTTTGTTGTCTATGTTTCATATTATTTGTTATCTAGAGTTGAATTATTGCATTTTGTAAGCAACAAATCATTCATTGAGAATTTCATGTCACCAGACGATCGCCCAAAATCGAGTTTTCCAAGGACCTTTAAAAGTTACTATTGTTTTGTATCTGTTTGATGCATATGTTTCTTTATTCTGTAACTTTACGTGTAAACAATACGAGAAATGCATATTAATCCCCACCCCCCACCCCCACACACACAAAGCACTGGGCTCAAGGAGGACACGCGGGAATATCACTGTCACAGACAGGGCCAGATACCCCTTTCTCACAAAATAGCGTGCTTTAGAGAAATTTTAATTTTACAAATACCAAATTAATATTCATTTGGTGCTTCCTTAATTGGTTACAAGCATAAATTTCCGGCTGCCTGTACCAAGTATTCATTATTTCCAAAATGTTGGTAATATTCCGCTTCCTCGCACAGGCAGCGGCCCGTATCTCGCTAGCAAGACTATGGTTACAAACTTTAAGACAACTAGGTATGCAGTTGGAAATTAATGTGCATACCTCATATTCGTTTTCGTGCTGTGTACCAACACATGGTCAATGATTTTTTTCCCCATAAAACAGACTCCAATTTCACTGCTGAGGCAATTTGATACCTATTTATCATGCATAGTACTTACATTTTACATGCGAACCATGCCAAGAGAGGGGATTGGATAAACGGAATGCAAGACATTCTATTCCGCGCTGCATTACAACTGTTCACGGCTATTTCCAAGTTACTTGTACTATCGGCTCACATTATTGTTGATTTTGTTTATATACGTTATTCATGACATAGACAATGATGGTTCAGTGTTTAGTTTTGCGGAGGTGCTGGATCCATTACCACTGTGCTTACATGTACTTGGCTGCAATTTGGATGCATCAAAACCATACAACGTTCATTTTTACTATCAACGCGTATTCATGTAGTGCTTCCTTAATTGTGTGCATTGTTTTCAGGAATCCGGAGTCTGAGTTTTGATTGCAAGGTCTTAGCAATTGAAATCCTTGCGTCTAACTAGTTCTGTTTTTGCTCAGTTGCTCTACCATTTCTTCGCAGTATTTGTGACATCAGGTATGTTTTAAGGCTTTGTGAATATATTCCTCCAAATTCAGGAGCAACCAGCTTTAATCGTTTTAAGATTATGCATATAAATGTCAACAGTTTAATGACAAAGGAAAAGATCGATGAAATTGAAGTCTATGTATACACCATGGTATCGATTTAATTTATTTAAACGAGACAAAACTAGACCGCAATGTTTCGGATACAAAAATTCCAATGCCATGTCTTATGCCGCCTCAGGACCTTGATCGCAACCGATATGACAGCGGTGCAGCAATTTATATTGGATATCATGTAAGTGCTGTAGTCCGTAATGATTTTTGTAACGCAATATTTGGATCTCTGCGGGTGCAGCTTAAGTTTCGCAGATGCATAATATTTGTAGGTACCTTGTACAGACCTCCGGGCCAGGATGTACACTAATGTCCCAATTTTCTTGATTGTTTTCAGGAATCCGCAGTCTGAGTTTTGATTGAAAGGTCTTAGCAATTGAAAAAGAGCCAATTTCAATATTCCTGGTATAATTTCATGAGTAAACATAACCTGTGGGTCATTGTTCGATTGACAGTTTTACCTTGAGATATTTATAGTTTTCTATCTCCTCAGGTGGTCTTGATCATGTCGAGATGGCCGGTCATTGCTCATGTAAGCACATTGCTTCACATATTATGAGCTCTGGCCTCAAGATTAATTGTGGCTTTCAGATTAAGATTCGTGTTTGGAACATATCAAAACACTTTGCTTTCCCTCAGTTATCTGTTAATTACAGGTTTTAACAAAAACCTTGCGTCGAACAAGTCATGTTCAAAGAAATTGAATATCGCTTTTTTCTTCGGGGGCATTAATTGATGGCTCAAATGAGGAGGAATGAATTTAAAGAGCAAAGTTCTCCAATGCGCGCTGAGTTTGGGTGGTTTTCTTTTCTTTTCTTTCTTTTTTGCTACATTATTTTTCACACATATAATAAATGAGGGACGCATGATATTCTTTATTCCATAACCAACGTTATTTGTTCGGTTCGTGTGTCTTCTTCATGAGTGTGAACACATGTTCAGTGTTTTTTCTCCAGAAAACACACTCCTTGTTAGGCAATTTGATCCTTACTTCATCATGCCCTTTACATATATTTCCACATGCGTCTCATTCCGAAAGAGGAATTAGGGTAAATGAAATGTAAATGATCCTCGGGGACGCTGCATTACGACTTTGACAGCTATTTCCAAGCTACTTGCACTGTCGGATCACATTATTGTTGATTTTGTTTGTATGTGTTATTCATGACGCAACAATGCTCGCTGAGTGTTAAGTTTTAAGAATGTGCTGGATCCATTACTACCAAGTTTATATGGCTGCCACTTTAATGTATCAAAACTGTACAAACTTTATTTTCACCACTATCGCGTTTTGACTTCCGTTTATGATCATCTGTTCTACTAATTCTTCACAGTATTTGTGATATTAGGTATACTGTTAACGCTTTGTAGCAATGTTCCTCCAAATTCAGGACCAACCAGCTCTAATTTTCTTAAAATTATGCATATGAATGTTAACAGTTTAACGGCAAACGATAAGCCCGAGAAAATTGAAGTCTATGTATCCCCCATGAAATATATCACTTTAATTTGTTTCAACCAGACCAACTTAGACCGTTTATATAGATGTTCCAAACCCATGATTTAAGCCGCCTCTAAGATTTGATTGCAACCGACATGACAGAGGTGTAGCAATTTATATTGGAGATCATGCAAGTGCTGTAGTCCGTAATGATTTTCTTGGTGCAATATCTGAATCTCTTTTGCTGCAACTGAATTTTCGCAGATGCACAATATTTGTAACTACCTTTTACAGACCTCCAGGTCAGGATGTACACTAATGTTTCAATGTTTCTTGATTGCTTTGAAGAATCCGCAGCCGTAATTGAAAGGCCCTTAAGAACTGTGAAAAGAGGCAATTGCAACATTCCTGGCATAATTTCATGGGTAATGAAAACCTGTGGTTCTTTGTGTGACTGGCAGTTTTACAATACATATAAAGGTCTAAACTTGGTTCAGTTGGTAGCTGAGCTAACTAGGGGCCAGTCACTTTAAGACCTTGCATTTTTGGTTCAAGGAAGTATGAGGAGTACCGTGTCTTACCTCGAATCAATATCAACGTGTGATCACGAGTCCATTCTGATTTTAAGTGATGCATCTTCTTGGAAACAAAATATGCTTAACAAATTATTTGGAGTTACACTGACAAAATTCATAATTCTCTTATCGCTGCCTCCCCCCCCCCCTTGTTTTCTTTATGAAAGATAAACAATATTTGTCTGGCTACAAAGCAATTTATTAAGCTTGTTTTATCTGAGGGAGTCCCGCACAGAGAGGTCACGATACGTACCAGGACAAACCTTCGCGGCAAGTGAACTACGGTGTAAAATGGGAGAAAGAAACAGAGCATACAGGAGAGCTAACAGAACAGATTGTAACGGTGATTGGGAATGGTATCGTCAGTTAAGAAAATTTTGTTGTCGATTCAGTGAGTAAAACCAAACAGATGAGAACGCAAATATACATTATCTTTTATCTGCTGAGCCTACAAAATCCCCCCCCCCCCCCCGTCAATGGTGGTCTACCCTAAAGAATGTGTGTTGTTGGCAATTATTTACAGGAGGCTGAAGCAAAAACCAACGCATTGAATAATTATTTCAGCACACAGCGGGTTACAGTCGATGAGAATGAACCGGCACCTCATCTAGAGCCCAAAACTAATATAAATCTGGTTGTCACTACCGTTTTAGAGGAAGATGTCTTGAACGTTTAAGTAAATTGCAAATATCCAAGTTATCTGGACCGGATAATCTTCCAAACAAAGTTTTACGCCTTTGTGCATCCTTTATTGCAAAACCTATAACTAGGCTGTTGAATCTGTCCCTCTCGAGATCCACCGTTCCTGACAGCCGGAAAGAAAGGAATATCGACGCATGGCACAAAAAAAGACAAGGATTACTTAACCAAGATTATCGAACAGTGTCTCTTCTCTGTTTATTGGCTAAAGTGTTTGAAACTATGGTGTTCAAGAATCTGTATAAATATCTTCATAGTAATTATCTCCTTTCTGCTTGCAACTGAGGCTTCAGGAAGATGGATTGCACTGTGAAACAACTCACAAAAATTTTGTTCAAGAGACAAGTTCTGCTCTGGACAAGGGTAAAGATGTACGTGTAGTTTTTTCTTGATGTATCAAAAGACATTCGAGAGAGTGTGTCACGGAGCTCTTGATATAAGTTAAAGCAGTATATCCCTTTCTTTACAACCTTGGATTAATTCTTATCTTACAAATCGGAAACAAAGATTGGTACTGGAAGGTACAGCGTCCGATTACCTCACATCACAAAGATTTCTGTTTATGCAGTGAAGCCTCCTTCCCGAGTATAGAATTGTTGCTTAAGGGTGTAGTACATTTTATGATTCTTATGAATAAATGTTTCATTTCTCTCTATGGTTACAATCTTATACCCTATAAAGTATGATTCTGGCACTGAATATAAGACTTTGGTGTTGCTATTGATGTGATTAAATTTTTATTAAATATCTTAAATTTTTGCATAAAATCTATAATATAATAAAAAAAGAATAGATTTAGTTTATGTTGTCAAATGAAAGAACAGTTACCGCTCTCTTAAACCGTATTTCTGGTTTTGGAAAAAAAAGGCTGAATGTTAATTTCATAGCTATTTGAAACATCCTGTGAATTTAAACTAAAAGCAAAATTTTAAATACGGTTTTGCCGCTGGAAGTGAGCTGTTTAATTTTGCGTCAGAAAACAATATTTCCCATTTTTGGTGTTTGCGCATTTCTTTGTTTCTTCTCAAAAACAGGTAAATTAAAGTTTTTGAATTAAGCAATTATAATCCAATTTCTTCCCGCTTACAGAAATTTCATTATTTTCAATAGCTTAATCCAAATATATAATTTTACAAAATAGTTTGTATGATCTGAAATGAGAATGCTATCGTAAATAAAGGCATGTTTGAAGCAAAGTCGTGTTATCTGTGTACAGTGTTGTAAAGTGTGCCATGCTGTTGAATTAAGACCCTTTTAAAAACTCAAGTACATCCTGTATTAAACAATTTTTCACATGATTGGTTTGAGAGTATAATCGTTGTTCTATCAAAATCATAGACCAGACACAAACAAAATCTTTCCTGGATTATTGTGAATGTATCCAATCATTGCTAATAGTGACATTTGTGTGAAATCCATGATTCAGTTTGGCAGAACCTTCAAAAGGCCGCAGAAGTATTATGCTGGCCCAATGTTGTCCGCGTTATTCAGCACATTCTTGAATATCTATGTTCTAGCATTGATCGTCGGTTGAAAAAACAAATTATTAGAAACAACTTGATATTTTCCTTTTATGTCTTTAACAGCGTAATAGAAATAGGCGTCATAAGGTGTTTTTTTAAGCAAATCATTGCCACAAAGCAATGGCAAATTGCTTTGGTCCAAATTAGCCAGTACTGTGAGCTACCGCTGGAACGCAGCGATCGCAACCCCGCTTTCTACGTGGCAACTGGCCTTTCTCTGTTGCTGAGTAGGTCACTCGATCCTCGGCCGTCTCACACGGTTCTGCCATCGGTTTGTTGTGCGTTTTTTTTCTGCAATCATCCAGTTGTTATACGGAAATTACGTGGGCACTGGGTGTTCTGGTGTCGGACCTTTACCCCAAACAAAGTGTCTTGAGCAAATTCTGTGAAATTTGCCTGGTGGTTCATAATCTTCTGGTCTTTTTACCATATTCAACCTCTGCCGTCGTTTCTATGTTTCTTTGTAGCAAAAACTGTGGAAAGCTACCCCTTGCATCCAGGGGTATTTATCCAATTTACCCAGTTTTCTTGTGTCTGGCTTACAGTCAAGAACTTTGCAATTATAGACTGTCATTGTAGCTTGTAAATACTTCCGTAGTACGTTGAAAAATAACGAACAGCTTTGCGATGTCATTTCTCTGTACTTTAACTATGGAGCAATACGGCTGCTATATTGAAACGACCTAACCTGTCGCAAGGTGCACCGGGAAATGACCGTGGCGCTTTAGCGGCTACCGACAGTACTAGCTAATTTGGACCTTAGGTATTGAGTCATAAGTATTGTTAATTTTCTGAAATCAAAATATCAAAAACAATTTAAAAATTCCTTCTTATCAAGTTCCAATACGTCATTATATGGTTCTCTCAATATGATCAGGGTAGAGCGTTCACATAATTCCAATAAATGACAGTTGAATGCAAATAAAATGCACATTTAGAAATAGATATGCTAAGGCAAATAGAATTCATGGGCATAAACACTGGGGCCAATTTCTTACCCACAATCTCATGTGGGACAGTCATAATAATTCAACATGTATTGAAGCGGCTGCACGCTTGCTCAGAATATTGAATTGTATGTACAGGTTACCATCGAAAGCATTCGTGAGTGTATGCATTCCATCAATTCGCCCGATCCTTAAATATGCTGCTCCCGTAATTAATAGCTGTTTAGTAAAAGCATAAGAAAACCTATACATTGTACATTTCTTCAATTTCTTTAAATTCTTAAACAAGTTGCTGCCGTAATCAATAACTGTTCTAGTAAAATGGGATGTTATGTTTGAATCCGTCCAATACATGGCTATGCGCACCTCTAGTCAAAATTTGGTTCTTGATTGTCTTGGTTGGCTAACTCCAGCAGAAAGGCAATGTTCTTGAGTTGGATAAATCACTTCCCCCCTGTATCTGTGCGATTCACTTCGTATCTATAAAAATTACCACTTGCGTAATTCAGCTGAGAAACCTTAATTCCATGTCGCATAGACACTTTCGCTACAGTGTTCACTTAGTCAACTATTCGTTTGTGGATTTCTTTCCCAATGGAAGTTCACAATGCTGCATCTTCGACTACTCCGTCAACACACTACGTCTCTTGTTTCCACGAAGCGTGATTATCATTGGTGCCCCAAGAAGGTTAAATATATATATATATATATATTCATACATACATGTACATATAACAACTTATATCAAGCTTGTGTTAGAAAATATGACCAAAGCTTCCCTAACAATTTTAGTTCAGCAAGAGCACGATAACTTGTCACGTTTGATACAAAGGGTCCGTCCGGACTGACCTGGCTCAGCATTTTGGGTAAATGCTAAAATATGTTTGACTGCCTTTAAAAAAAGTCAACCAATATCAACGTGAACAGATGCAGTTTTGAAACATATGCATGGCTTTCACAGAATCAATTATCAAAAATCGTAAGCTCGAGCCACATTCTTGCTTTGAAATTATTGTTCTCAACTTAGGTGTGGTTGACATCTATTATAAGAGACCACTCAAGCCTATTTTAAACTTATAGGAATGCTCTCTCTCTCTCTCTCTCTCTCTCTCTCTCTCTCTCTCTCTCTCTCTCTCTCTCTCTCTCTCTCTCTCTCTCTCTCTCTCTCTCTCTCTCTCTCTCTCTCTCTCTCTCTCTCTCTCTCTCTCTCTCTCTCTCTCTCTCTCTCTCTCTGGTTTAACCAAGATGGGACTTGTTACAGGAGAATAGTGTACTTCATGAATTGTGTTTAGTGGAGGTATGAGATATGACTGTGGAATGAAAGAACACATCATAATTAAAATAACTTGGAAACATTACCCAAGCCCTGTTTCTGAGTGCCAGGGCTATTGATTAATATTCTTTCAGTTCGTTGTATAATTTACATTATGTTTGAATTCGTTGCAATTCTGTTGTATTTGATATGATTTGGTGCGATCCGCTGAAAAGCACCATCACGCATACATATGCCCAACCCTTCTGTGACAGGGATTTCCTTTTTATATAACGATGTCTGGTTCCCGTTTAATGAAAACGTGGGCATATAGCTTCTCGGTCGGAATCCAACATAAGAGTGGCAAAAATGAGACACTTACTTGGCCGCTGAATGAATCGGAAGATTGTTCTTTAATATTTTCAGATAAGGAAGCAAGTAAAACTTATGCGACAATGTAATCGAGTAAAATAAATACATAAAACATGAAGAAGTAGACTTGGAAGTACAGGGGAATTCATGTTATCAATAGGGCCGCGGGTTCTGTTGATTGAAATGTACATTCCGTTTTCAATATTTCGATTAATTTTATAGTCTGATCCACCCGTAGACATTTTGCTATCCAGGTCAGTTGCAGTCATTAATAGGTCGACGTGC
This sequence comes from Hermodice carunculata, assembly GCA_964020975.1. Taxonomy (NCBI): domain Eukaryota; kingdom Metazoa; phylum Annelida; class Polychaeta; order Eunicida; family Amphinomidae; genus Hermodice; species Hermodice carunculata. Next base: position 29,511,125 of record OZ026619.1, read on the forward strand.
AGGGCACGTTGACAATAAAGGTGGATTTGATTATCATGTTGCCCGGCCATCACCGGTTTTGCCTGCCCAACACCGGAAACAATGAAGCCATGCAAATGAAGCGTACGGTTATCTTCACTTTTTCAGTGATTCAATTCTCAAAGTTCATCGTGAGCATTCCCTCAGTTTGTTTACAAACAAACTGCGCGAAAATAGGCTTTCCCGCAAACACATGCACGGACTCTTTGATTTATATAAAACAACCAATTTAAGAGTACAATTTGGTTGATTCTTTTCAGCGTACATACCATGGTTAGGTATTTGTAGCATCCGTGTGTTTATGCAAGTTCAAAGCAGTCATTCTTTACTTTTTGATAGTCAGATTCATTTGGTGTCCCCCTGTGAGAAGGTTCGTGAATCTGGGATCCTTTTTCTCGGGGGTAAGTCAGAATTTGCATTTTGCTGTTTTCGCCGTATATTGGTGACACTCTAGATCATATATTTTTCATCATTTAGCATTATTAGCAAGAAGGCGTGTTATGTATTTGCGGTCGTTAAGCGTTCTTACATTCTTTCAAATCAATTAGATTATCTTTACCAAATGTAAGATAAAAACAAGCGACCATCATCATAGAAAACTGTGTCGGGAACCCTTACGCTATAAAACACGCTTGGTGGTTTCCTGCTGTTGACGCTTCTACAAATTCATTGGGCCTTTCAATCCTTGAATTTTTCTATAATTTTGCAAAACAGTGATTTATTAAAGTATAGTTTTAGACATTTTCAGTGACTGGATAGGGTTTTGAGCTCAGAAAGATTCAGTTGCATTTGTTTCTCTACACGGATGATTCGGCACTGTTGCACCTGTTTATATAAACTGACACTTACTGTTCCTGTTTTTGCAAGGTAAACCAAAGGGTGATGAAAAAAATCATTGGGCTGCTCTGTGATCAGGTAATCTGAGGTCACAAATTGTCCATTGAAGTGGGTGACATGTTTTTGAGAAGATACCTGCATGTGCCTCATCACACTATAGGACGTGTGGTAATATAACATTAAAAAATTCAGGTCCACTGAACGCAACAGGTTGGATGATGTTCGGCGGCGTAGCTGAAAATACCGTACGATATGGCGCAGCATGGCGTGCTGCGGGCAACGGACTACATCGAACCTCGTACTACTGTATGCTATCCCTTTTTTGACAACAATAGATCTAATAGGCCAACTAAAATAGGAGTAAAGTGTATATGAAGAGTCAGCTATTTATGTTGCTACTTTATGGTTATCAACAGGAGTAAATTAAAGGTACCTGATTCACTTCAATTCACATAAATTCTAGCCTAGAGGTGTTTGAATTATATATTTTGGTTTATTTGAATGTAATTCGGCGATCCTAGATCTAAATTTCGGTGAAATTCAATGTATTTAAGTGTTTATACATACCACAGTTATCGATTTATTCATATCAATCTTGCTACCGTCACGAGTGGGTAGGCGTTCATAACAGGGACCTGCTATTAAATTTTTATTGGTAGGCTGCTGCTACCTAACAAGTATTAATAATGCCACCGTATGTAATTTATGACATTGTACAATAATCTGTACCGGGTATTGTTTTTTTCATGAGTATAAATACAATAATGATTGATAAAACTACGTTGTGTTGCTGTCACAGTTAGGCCTACTAAGTGCAGGACTTACTTAAATAAATGAATGATGCCTCATGGAAGACCAGCCATTGTCTTAACTAGTTTATCGAACATAAAGGTGTTCAAATAATATTATTACTGTTTGATATTCAGCATCGGGATTTATCATTACCTTTTATCTTACCAGTCCAAAATGGCAGGTCTCAGTAGGGAAATATTTCAGTTTATTTTTGATATAGAAACATTCATAAATACACACACACACACACACACACACATATATATATATATATATATATATATATATATATATATATATATATATATATATATATGTATATTTCCTCTTCTTTGGTAATAAAATGCATGTGCTCCTATGCATAAAACTAAAGACTTGTGGAGGCCTACTAGATATATTAGCTCCTTCAGTGCTATTCCCACACTCACCAACATTTCAGGTTCCAAAATCAGGAGTTTTAAGCAACGGAACCAAAGAGCTGAGCGGAGGAAGAACGGGGGGGGGGGGGGGGGGAGGGGAGGCAGGTTTTAGATAGTTTTGGAGAGGGCGGCCCCCACCCAAGCTAGGGAGTTTTGAAAAATTATACTCCACTAGGTGTATTCTGACGACACTTTCGGCAAAATAATCAAGATTTAAGTAACTCATAATTTGCCTCTATATTATTAATAGCATGATTAGATTGTAATGAAATACAACAGACATTCATACGGCATTACGACTCTGACATCATCACATCATGGTGCATTGTATGCCTGTCTCAGTGCAATCATTCAGAGAAACGATAATGTGTGACTACTGCGCGCGGGAGCTCTAATTAAAATATATATATATATATATATATTTTTTGAAAATGGCATGCAAGCTTATAATTGCGGTAGGTGGTAGTCATGTTCCAGAAATGGTGGCCTACTGCATGATTCGGTAGAAACGGCAGGTATGCTCTTCACATTTGTTGCACTTATCTGAATCATCATAGTGATTTTTGGTTGCGCAATGGGAACTTTCGGTCCGAGGTCCACTGTGAACCCGCTGCCCGCGCCACACTATGCTGCGCCAAGCTGCGCAGCGTATTTTCGACTGACCATCTTGGGCTTTATTGATCAGGGGAAGAGCTCCTCATTTTGTTTCAATTCTTTCCTTTTAATTGGAAACTTATGGTTTACCGCTGTGCCAGTGGGGGAAAAGAGGAAGGGGGAAGCTGGCACCAACAACAAATTCAGACAAGAAATATACGACAGATCTACACATGTTTCCACTTGGCCATATTTCTTTCGGCAGACCACACGTATTAGGCCTTTGGCTTCTGAAACATGGCGTTGGCAGCGGTCACGTTGGGATTTAGTCTTGACATACATCAAATTATGAACTAAGCAATATCCACTTCCATGTACTGTTGTCAATAATTATCACCTGGACTTCTGGAAACATGTACTTCATCTCGCATATTGACTTTTACAATAGGTCCATTTGTGTATTTAATGTGTGCAAGCTAAATTGCAAGCACTATTATGATGTTAGCGACAACAGAAAGTTTGAGATATAAGAGTCATAATTGATATAGTCATGCATGGACAATTTTTCACTCTGTTGACTAATTTGACACAGGTCCATATACTGAGCTATCAAAGTGACAAATCGTTCACATAACTTTCACGCTGCGAGGACATGGGCATCGATTTACAGTGGGTCTAACGTGTACGTTTGACCCTCGCATCTGCCTCACAGGTTTTCCTCGCCTTTGATACGGTGTATCACGCTGGACCTCCGGGAACACCTGCGGCACAACAACATTGAGAGATTTATAGTTTTGTATCCTCTCCGGCGATCTTGATCATGTCGAGACGGCCGGTCAATGCTCATGCAAGCACATTACTTCACAATTACGAGCTCTCCATTCATCAGAAATTGTGGCTGTCAGATTAAGATTCGTGTTTGGAACATATCAAGACACATTACTTTCCAGCAATTATCTATTTATTAAGGATTTTACGAAAACCTTCCATCAAACCTGTCGTGTTCGAACAAGTTTATTCTACCTTTTTTTTCACCGAGCATGAATTGATGGCTCATGCGGGGAGGAATCAATTTATATAGAGCAGTTTTCCCAGGGGCGCTAAATTCGGACGTATCCCGCTATATTAATGTTTCACCCTTAATGTAAATAAGGGAGATATAGAAACAATAAATTTCAAAAATTAATTGTAAATTAAATTGTGTATTATGAAATGCTAACTTTTTTAAAAATGTGATTTACACGTACCACATATTTTCCTTCAATTACGAAAACTAAAGATGAATTGAAAAAAAACAGAACTCGCCATTACCAATGCCACGGCCATTGTGAATTATATTTCTCCTACACTGAGTAAAACGTAACAAAATACAGACCAGAATACCCCCATGCGATCATAATATACCCGTCACAAAGATGGGCAGGTGCACCAGGTATATTATGATGGCATCGTGGGACCACATTACATATACTTTATTCTGTTTTCGGCCTTTCCAGTGGAAAACAAAAGAACTCCCTGAAGTACACTTGAGAAGATAATTCTTAACGACAGGTGTCGGCGAAAGTTACTGTAAGTCTATAGTATGCCATATGGTTAAAACGGTCTAAAATGTGTTTTTTATACGGAATAAAAGATAAAACATACACATGTGATTTGACCATATTCAAGCGAGGAATATGTATTTTGTATGTGCCAAAACTGACTTTCATTGGTTCCAACGCACACAAAGATATTGGCATTGGGTATATACTACTGAAGCAGCATCGATGCTCCCGAAGTCCAATTTATATTTATACTACTGAAGCAGGTCGATGCTCCCGAAGTCCCATTTTTTCTCCTTACGCGTGTGCATTTGGCATACCCGTGAATTATGCTCATCGCCATTATTCTCATCACCATATGAGAAATAGTTCCGGCTTGCATTTTTTGTTCTTCAATTTCATTTTTGTAAAATCAACCATTACTGGATAAAGTGAGTAACAATTAACAAATTTTGTGATTTCATGGTGTTCAATTTCGAAAATGTTCACCAATATGTGTGGGTGATGAATATGTTTCCCCAATAGCACAATATAGTAGGAAATATTTTTATTCCCATTGTTTATAAAAGCTTTTTAAATCACAGCTTTTTTTTCAATTTAAGAAGACAAACCATTACAGGCACAACCAATCACGAATAATCTTTTTGTAAGTCTCCCCTGCTTATAAAAAAGAAACTAAAACCAGTTTATACATAAAAAGAAGCGGCCGCTCTACAGAGAGCCATGAGAGACTATAGTGAGACTTCATGAAAACCACGTATTTATATTCAGGGTCAGGTTTAAGTAATGCATTAAGATAAAATTCCGTTTTTTCCAGGCACTTATGTATGGCTTTGGCTAATGTTCTGATCCCTGTCTCATCCTGGTTTCTAAACACTAATCTTAATTTATCAGCATTTCCATCTGAAAGTATTTGTTGTAGTAGTTAACCTTTTTAATCGCTAACTTCTCGTCCTGGAATCAATTAAAGCTGACCTTTTCGAATTCACTAATTCTCAGTTTGAAAGATTTTTGTGGAGGGAGAGCGAGAGAGAGAGAGAGAGAGAGAGAGAGAGAGAGAGAGAGAGAGAGAGAGAGAGAGAGAGAGAGAGAGAGAGAGAGAGAGAGAGAGAGTAAAATGCGACAGTCAACAATTTAACCTGGCGACTGTATAAACATCAAATGCAATAAGGAATAAGTAAATTCAGTTCAACATGTAGGTTTATTCATTTCAAACAGCTTATCATTGGAAATAAATAAAATACGTGTATACCCAGGTCACAGCCAATTTGGTCTGAGTTCCATTCTGTTCATAGGCAGCTGCATATATGGCCAAAAACACCCTAACCTAAGAAAATTCCAACAAAGGGTTCCTCGATGTTCTGTTATAGTATCAGGTCATACCAAAACCTGCCATAATGCGACCACTGAAAGGATCTCATTTTCAAGATGGCCTCCAAGATGGCTGACAAATCCTTAAAATGTTCATTGCTCTTTCAGTATTCATCCAAGACAAGTAGTTTTGTCACCTAAACCCATGTTTTGGGGATCTTGGAATCAAATTAGCATATTTGAATTATGGTGAAGTGATAACATAATTGTGAAATTCAAGATGGCCAACCAATATGGCCACCAAACTATGAAAATGTCCATGAATCTTTTATTTTTGTTGTCAATTTGATGCATGATCTTGAATGAAATTGTCATCATCACTTGACATGCCCCTGTTGGCCCTGTCCTGGTGTGCCTGTCCCTGTCCCTCTAACTGCAGACCTTGTCCCTGTCCGTGTCAGTCCCCTGTCCCTGTCACTGTTTTCTGCCCTCCCGAGGTCCCTGTCACTGCTGTCTTAGTTGTCCTACTGTGTGGCAGACCCTGTAATCCCAGTCCTCGTTGTCTTAGTCGTTTTGTTTGTCCTTTGTCTGTCTGGTGCCTAGTCTTCCACAAATAGGCATGATATCATAATTGGGATATCCAAGATGGCCAACCAATATGGTCACCAAACTATGAAATGCCCATGATTCTTTTATTAATCTTGTCCACTTGATGCATGCTCTTGAATGAAATTGTTATCCTTACTTGCTCTGTCCCTGTCCTGTCACTGTTGTTGAAGACCATTCTTGAGTGTTGTGAAAGTCGTATGGATGACTTGGCCTTCACTGTAAAAGGTAGGATTGAATATCATGGCTCTGATCTACATGCTTCAGACTGTATTTACCATCACTCGTGCAGTTGTGATTTCCGGAATGGGCTTTGCCTACCACTATAGTTCCAGGATTTTCCAGAAACAAAGCACAGAAAGTATATTTGGCCAAAAAATGAAGATCAGCAAAGATATTCATGAATGTTTGCTGTTACCTTGAAAAAAAAAGAGAAGAAGCAATTGACAATTTCACATTTACAAGACAAAATGAAGGAATATTTGCTACAAACAGATTCCACGCCATTTGGAAATCAGTACCTCAAGGGAAAATTGAAAGAACAGTATGGATACAATATTCATTTTGCTGAAGGGGAAGGACTCTTTTACATAGTAACAATCACGGAAAAGACATCACAGATAATGAGATCATACTACAATACCCAGGCAAAGGTTGAAGACTCACAGAAGCAGGCCATCATTGAAACAGCAGCACGACACATTACAAGTGATATCAAGTCCAATGTGCCATCCCTTACAAATAATTATCCAAGTGCCAATTCACTCAAGCTTGCTTCTGCCCTTTCATTTGTCCCTAACACTCTACAGACATTGCTGAATGGTCTTTCTGTGGGTGCACACTGGGATCGTTCCGGCCAGCAGGGTACAATGTGCATACACCACCTTGCGGCAGATTTATCAGCATCAAGATGAGCAATGCGGGATGAAACCACCAATATATTTACTGTATATTTTCATATTAGCATAAAGGCGTATAACTTTTGTTGCCTCACTTTTTAATATAAATTGTGCAGTTGGTGTTGTGTAGACACCTTTCATTGAAAACATTCAATATAAAAAGGGCGATTCTATTGATAGAATCAAAAGTTATGCCAATGTTTGCCTGTCATAGCCAGGAAACGTTCTCCGGGCATGGCTTGCCAGCATTACGTCACAGTGTATGAATATGTGTTTCGCTCTCTGTTTACAAAATTCATCATGGAAAAAATATCTGTCAAACCAAACAACACAAACAGGCTGATAAGTTCAGCAATAGTTTAGCTGAACTGTGGGCTAATTACAGGTAAATTACCCCCCCTCCCCCAAGGTGTCAGCGCAAGACAACCAAGAACTATTTAGTGCGGTAACCTGCATCTGATTGGCTCCAATGGTGTATTCATACAAGTGTTACTGCCTTGCAACAGGTAATAATGCAACACAACACAAAGAGCACAGCTTGACCCCTGTGTAACCTTGTTTAAGGCAAACATGATGCTAAAGTAAACTTTAACTCAAAAATAAAAAACAGCCAGTTTTTTTAGAAGATCAAATCAAGTAAAAAAAAAAAAAAGGATACCAGTGGCTACTTTGACACTTGAAAAAATGCACCCCGGCAATGTGAGCAAGATGCGAGTTGTGCGGAATTTTGGACGATAATTGCGTAATTTATTGGGGTGGCCTTGTGTGGGCATATTGCAGAAAAGTTGTCAAAAAAAAAAAAAAAAAAAAAAAAAAACTATTGAAGAGGAGTGACACACGTACATTTAAGTATTGGGACTGTAGTATAATTGAAATGCATGTTTAGTGGCTTGTGCTATATTTATGTTTATGTTAACAATATTGAACGACTGACAGCCTGCAAACTCGAACATATGAGGGTGCCAATGTGTACACTGGCCAGTGACTGGAAAATATCATGAAAACAAAATATCATACAGTATATTTTCAGGATATCTTATTTTGAACAGGCATGGAAACTGTTCTACTTGTGACATACTTTGACTCATAGTTATAGTGGAGGTATAGTGTGTTTATAATGTTCCAGATTCATAAATATCACAAAAACGATGTAGGCCTACTTTACTCTTTTGCTGTAAACTTAGCTGACTGACAAGTCGGGACAACTAAAAGGTGATAGGCCTAACAGGTCTCTTTTTAATTTTTTGGCAGAAGTAATGAAATTTGTGTTTTGGGTGGTTAGGCCTATACATTTTGGAAAAGAACTAGTGTCTGCAGTTAATGACGGATATTTCTAAGGTTGAGAGGACCGGTTTAAAACCCACCAGTTGCCCTTTATGGGTGACTGCCTGTCTCAAGTCAGGAATGAAATTTGTTTCTTCACATTGGTGTTGGAAGAGAAATGTTGATGCTTTGGCAAGTCTGGAATCTCTTTGCTGTCATTGTTGGGTTTGGAATTAATGAATATGGACCATGTTTTTCTGTACTATTTGATGAACCAGTGCCAATTAGATCAATATTAATGCATCTGCTCATGTCATTGTATTTGGCCCCCACGCCCCCTTCATTTCCAGGATGCATGTTGATTTTTAGGTAAAACTGTGTTTCATTAAATTTTACTCCTTCTCTATTTTCAGACCAAAGCCATGCGCCATATCTATATCAAATAATTCTGGCTCAATATCTAGAATAATTTGAACACTCTTCGGGTAGGTTGGCAAGCAGTGCTCAGCTACACATCACACAAAGGTATTGTATTAATTCCATTTTTTAACAGAAGTGATTTGAAATTTTCACGTGTCCAGAATGATGACATCATTGTATCGTTATTAATATAGAAAGTACTTATATCTTTAAGTTGCTGTATGTATATGAATTTAATCTCAATATTTTGGATCTGCAATTGTAAAATTGTTTTAATTCCTGTTAACTGTGGATCTGATTTCATAACTGATGTAATTGTGCAAGTGATTTGAACGTGAGTCCACAAGTTATGAATATGTTACCGTGCACATTCCAACAAATTTATGCAGTACAGTATCTAGGCTCCCCTGACTAGAGGCCACTTCCTCTTGAGAGGCCACTTCCCTGTGTAGCAAATGTAGATTTTGCGTTGTATTGTTCCCCTTGTAAGAGGCCACTCCTCTTATTAGGCTATATTTCTGGTGCATTTGGGATGGCCTTCCAAGAGGAGGACCACCGTAATGGATTGACTTTTGCTCATTTTCAGGGCACGTTCTGGCAGAATATTGGCAAACTTATGACCATTGTATAAGTGTATAACCTTGAGGGTGATGACTAACCAGCACAGCATACGACCTTACACGTAAGTGACAAGCCTTACATTGCATGTTGAGTTGTTGACTACACCAGTTGAAAAGTACCCTTCATAAATACATTGATTTGCCGTTGTTGAGGTTTTAGTCAATATGTTCATGGCGGCACTTCAAATTGAAAAAAAATATATCAGTCGTAAGTTATTTGTGCTATATCAGTCGTAAGTTATTTTTGCTTGTTGGTATAAATAAAGCCATGCACAACAATTCGAGAGTGCATCGAAACAGCTGCAGTAGATGTAAATTTGAAAGAATTTTAACTTTTGTTTCCTAGGAAAAAACGTGACTCTGCACAGACTCACGCTCTGATAAAGCAATAGCAACTGACAATACAGGCTAGATCTGCTGATATTAAAGGAGGTAGATATTTGTGTTATTGAAGCTTAATTTTCAGTGAGTGCTGGGAGTTTGAAATTTGCATATTCTTTGGGATTCCAGTGTGTGTCTATTTCTGCAATGCTTATATATGCAATTATGTTTGTGTTATTTTTGTCTCTTGCAGGTTATATTTTTGTTTATCATGTTATATAATGGTTTTGTTTTGTACTAAAAGTTCACCAATCTGAGACCACGCAGATCAAGAAATCAACCCAAAGCAGCAACCACGAACTTCTTCGTTCACTTGTTTGTTTTCGGTGTGGCAGTCTGTCAGTAACGTTGTGCAGACCCAATTGCTTTTGTAGTCATATTATGGAGATGGCACCTTGGTGAAACAAATTAACTGATGGCTCCCATTTTTGGTAGCATGTACTGAATTCTTTGAGATTTAATGACTTGGGGGGGGGGGGGGGGTTGCAGGATATTTGACACCGGTTACTCTTATTTGATAACCCATGGTACATGTTATGTCTTGCTTCATGATCAAAATATTATTGTTCAGCATCAGCATACTCAGCATAATTTGATTGAATTATGACAAAAAGGCAGTGTACATCACCAAAAGGGGACTGTATCTGGTCAATGCCTCTAATACTACAGCTTATCTTTGTGACTACAAAAATGTGTAGGACAGGAACACCATGTTGCTGATCAAAAATTAACTTATGTGCTCATATTCAGCGTTCTCTTGCATTTATATTAATTTCACATATCTCCATTTTGGTCCAGGCCTGTACCAAGTTTCACAGGTTCCTGACAAGTAGATATCATCTCCATATGCTTCATGTTCTTCATATCAATTTTCTTTGCTAGACACAAACAGCAAGATTACACCAAGTAGAATAGTAATCAGTGTTTTTGTAATTATAATTGTAATTTTGACTAATGACAAAGCTGTTTATTTTCATTGGTTCTTTGCATCATGCATAGGGTTCAAGTCATAACTGAATATCTTCATCACCATTTGCAATTGGCGTCTTCATTTGAACAGTTCAACCAGGTGAAAACATTTCTCGGCACAACTTGAGTGACATCACAAAGCATCTAAAAGCTGTGCTGTGGAAAACCATACATGTTCAAACTGTCCATAGGTGAAAAAGAGAACAAGCCTCTTGCTCATCCTCGTGGATTTCAAAACAAGGGCTCCTTGAGCAACATACAAGTCTAAAGTATCCCTTCGTACCCTTGTTCATAGAGAGGACCTCAGATCTGGAGACTTGAATATTTGGGCAATACGTTCTGTTGAAAAACATCAACACCTTCTCAAAATTTGCAATTCTAATGACCAATGTAACCCTTGTTTTGTGGCAAATGTTTAGTACATATTTGAGCAGACTATTTCATGTGTTTGCATAAACACAAGTGAGGGCACATCACGGTACAAAGACATCTTGAAGCTTGATGTGGGAGATGGTCGCATGGGCTTACATGCAGCTTGTGCCATTTGAAGAGCTCTGTAGTTACCATGGGATACAGGGTACCAACTGTATTGACTGTTGTCTCTATTGGGGTAAATCTGGATGATATCTAGATGTAAAATTTAACAATAAATGTTAGGAAGGAGCGGGGGAGTGCAAAGCTATGGAAATGTACTTTGTAATTATTTATGGCTCAGGAAAAATATTCGTGTAAACCATTGTCATGAGGAAAATATGTGTTTGTAAGCATACATAAGATGATGGATCATCATTGGTGACAGGTTAGTCACAAGGCACCTTCTTTTATTATTGTTGTTTGGTCTTAAGTATAGTGAATCTCATCGCAAGAGCTAATAGGAGACGTCACTATTGGCCATTATCTGTGTACTCAGTACACTTAATACACAACCCAATACACAAAATTGTTGCAGGCTAGAGGTGTCTTATCCAATTGGATATCATGTTAAAGTAACTTCAAATGGAAAATCTTTTAAAATGAGGCAAGAAACTTAACATTAAATGTTTGTATGCATATATAAATTCACTGTTTCGAATTTAAGGGCCGCGACGGCAAAAGTACTGATGGGGAGTCAGCGAAGCTGACGATATTTCGTCAGCTTTGCTGACTCACCATTAGTACTTTTGCTGCTGCCCACTGGCACCCAAAAGTTATTTCTGACTTAATTAGTGCAAGCGAGACTGCGGCAGTTTCAAATAAGAACATGGATTTTTTTATACTGAACTTGTTCATATGTATTTGGCCCGGGTATACTTAACTCGAAATGTGTACATTGATTTCAATATTTAGGATCGAATACAAGTTCTTTATGCATGTGACCGCTGAATGATTGATGCTCTGAAATACATGGAATGGTATTATTACATATCGAAAGATTATGTACATGTGCACCCCCTCCAAACATGGGTGTAAAGTGTGTATTGTGAGTATGTGAAGATTGTTGAATAAATACTGGAAGTATAAATCAGAAATGTTTTTATGTATTGAAACTTTGTACAAGTGCTGTTTTCATTTATCTATCATAGAGCCTGAATTTGCAGTTAGGACACAGGAACACATTGTTATTTGTGTATGGGCCCCATTGTAACTGTTTGTGTACAAGCTGCCAGACAACCGTTCACAAATGAAAGCAATTTAGTTTGACGTACAGTGTCATAAATCTGTGGTTTCTGCATTTAAACCAAATGCTTGGCTTTCTGTCACAAAAACGTCAAGTCAGCAGAAAACATTTAACATTCAGCATTAATTCTTTTAATATATGATAGAATTATGTATAATAATGTTGCTATGGCCTTTGCATGACTGGAACGAGACTGTTCAGCTTGCTTGTTAATAGACCCCATGTACAAGTGAAAAAGTTTAATTGCTTGTTCTGAACTTTAAGCTGTGAGCTGACAGCATGCTTACAATACATGTACATAGATTTCCCACAAAATTCCATTTCAAAGATTTTTTTTTCAATTTGTCACGTGCTGCTGACTTGCTAGATAATGTGACACCAAGATGCCAGAAGACGAAACAGATTTATTTGTAATGGTTGACAATGACAGCAAGAAGCCTTTTTATCTTGATCACTTCATGCACTTCAAACCAGAGAAGAAACTGACATCTCTTTGCAGATTGTCAAAAGTAAAAGGTCATTGGGGTTAGTATCCCCTTCACTTAGAATCAAAGAATGCACATGCAATATGATCTGTAGCAGCAACATAGTTTTTGATAAATTCCAATAAAAATACAACCTGTTGACATGGGTCAGCAAAATGAGGTCGGGATGTTTTATAGGTTAACTGTTCTGCAGCCAGCACATTTCACAAAGGGCGAGTTACGTTACTGGAAACATGATTAAAATTGTATTTGGCCCTGATGTATGTAGCAATAGATCAAATCTTCTTTCAAGAGATTCAGAATTCAAAAGCAAGTGGAAAAAACTCCACGGTATCCCATCTGTTTGAATCCAAGACCAATGTGCACTGATTGAAATGTACAATGGGTGGAGTCCTTTTTTGAAAAAAAAAATGTGTGTCCACTTTCACTTAGTGCAAATTTCATAAACCAGGACCTTGTTACCTACAATAATTACAGTAGCTTGGATGCATGCATGAATAATTTTGCCACACACATTGTAACATTAGGGACCATCAAAAAGAGAGTAATAAATAATGAGGTCCACAACCCTTTTGAAAAAGTGAAGCTAATACTTCTGAAAGTTTTGTCATGTAGACCTTGAATATCTAATTATCTTGGCTGTTAATCCTTCTTTGAACGATTTGATTTGCTCGTAGCATTCAAAAAGCTAACGGCTTGAAGATGTACATGTTGAAATAGCAAATCTTACCAACCTAACCTAAATTGTCAGAATACATGCAACATTTTAGTACTGCACTTTAAAAAAAAAAAAAGTTTTGATGAGCCCTTTGGTCAGGTGGAGCTGGAAATTAACATCAATGGGATATAACTTCAAAAGTTCCAGGGCTACAAATAGCAGGCCTAAACATAATGATTAGGTTAGCACATACTTGTCAGCTCACATCTGTGTGAAATATCATACTTTTAGAAATGCACTAAAAGAGCTGCATTGGTCAAATGACGCCTCCCTCCACCACACACCTACCCAAAAATATATACAACAAGTAAAGTGAAAAACACAATGTGATTGGATTGCAGAAGGTCTATTTTTCAACATATACCTTGCATATATTGTTTCTTTATACATTGTTTGTTTATACATTCACTGCACATTATTTTAACCAAAGGAAGAGAAAGTGTAAAGTTAAAACCCAGTGAACAGTTTAACAAAAAGCTTCAAATGTAAATTGAAATAGGCCTATCCATACACACCTTTTCAACAATGTTTCCACAGCACTGGTCAAACATTGCCTGTGCTTGGCAAAGCATCTCCTTGCCCTCCCCCAAATATTCCTCATATTCCACCCTAGCTTGATGGATGGCAAGGGCAACAATATTTTGAGTGTACTACTTGTGCCACTGCCAGAAATTCCCATCCGCAGCTCTACATAATACCATTGCTGTTGTGAGTGGTGAATGCGGCAATTGTCATGCCACCTAGTGAGTAACAAGGTCGAACCTGTCTTTCCTGTCTCCAGCACAAAGCATTCAACTAGACCCCAGATGGCGCATAGGCCCTTGTGTGTTAAGGACGAAAGACGAAAGGTTGCAGAAATAGGGCATGCAATTGTCCAGGCAATTCGACCATGCACTGTTGTAGCCCCCTTACAAGTTGGCCTTGCAGTGCAGGCACACCATTTGTATCCGTCAAAATCTCTTGTGGACACCCTTCATACAATGGGATTTAGTTCTTATAAAGAAGTCTTGCATTTTGAAAAGAATGCAGCAGATTCAGTTACTCCAGATATGTTAACACATGATATTCATTTGCTGGACATAGCACTTCTTTTCGCAGGGGACAATGTTGATCACAATATCCTTACTCTAGATGGCATGGGGGCCTTCTATGGACTGGGTATCATAAAGGCACTCACCCCATGGCAAAAGAAAGATCGTGTCATTCCCAGGGGAAATGATACCAACCTGAATTTTTCAACAAAGTAAAATTTCAACCATCAAACATCGCTTTGCAAAACGTGTTCCAAACCATTGTGTTTGAACAACTTCCAGCCTTTGTGAACTTTGGTAGGACAATTGATGTACTCTGAGAGCTCTTACTAAACTTGAAACAGGAAACCCCTGGGCAACAAGGTATGATGCATATCATATGCATACTTCAAGGCAAATCATCAATGGTGTTCTTGCCTATGATTGACTTGTACCCTTGGGACAATATATTCATTCTGTCCACACTGGATTTTGTTTGTGATCTCGCGATCAAACACCTTTTGCCACCCATCATCACGTTCAACCAGCCCCTGTATTGAAAGCTGCATAGGTCATCATGGATGACCAAAGGTAACCACTTGAAAAGCATTGTCTTGATGCTTGGATGTTTTCAGACATGTATGAACCTCCTTGGTGCAATGGGCACATTGATGCAAGGTACAGGACTCAGGAACATTATGGAAGTTGTTTATGGTGAAAATGCCATCCAGCATATGATGACTGGAAAATCTGTGTAGAGCTTTCCATGGACTTTTGCTGATGGACAGATGTCTCAGTCACCTAGTGGTGTCAGATTTGCTTAAGGATATCCTTCAGTTTAAATCATGGGTGGATCAGGCAAGATAAATGTACTTATCCTTGGTGTCAAGGAAATGACTGTAGATGCACATGCATTGCTCCAAATAAAGGAAAAGATTGACACAAAAAGGTGGGAACTTAGCACAAAGTCATGAACTAGTCAGCCGTGGTGACTATCAGTGAATGCTGCAGACAGCCCAAACATTGATCAAAGCTGATCACACGGGATCCTGGATGCTGCATTTGCATGCATTGTTATATCGCCTGCCAATATTTGCTGCCACTGGGCACTACAGCCATATAAAATCTTCATATTTTAATATCCAAGAAATGTGCCAACTCAAGACCACACATCTTGATGTATATGTCAAGTTTTCCAAGGGTTTCCATGTGATCTGCCAGAGCAACCAGTTCTGGGCAGGCCTTAGTTCCCACCATGTCATTAAGCAGACAGTGATTAATGCATTCCTTAAAGAGCAGTGGAGGCTTGACTCATGGAAGTGGAATGACTGCAGAAATGCGTGTATTGTAGACAATGTCCACTCCCATCACATCTGAGTGCACCAATGCCATGCAGGAATTCAATGACCTCACCTTCACAGCCAGTTAGCAACACCGGGAATCAACAGAAGCAATGCTGAAACGAGATCACTCTGACCTAGAACAGATTAAGAAAAAAACTTTTGACTTGCACACCATTCTCTCCAGAGCCACCCTTGAGAAGCATTGTTACTGGCGTAGTCTCCAAAGAGGATGTAATTGTGCATGAACTTAAGACTGTTGGGAGTGAGATGAGTGAAAATGGTATGTAAACCTGTTTTTGGTATCTCATTCAAACATAAGGACTGGGCAAAAATTCTTGCACACCAGTCCACCATTAAAGTTGCCCAAGGCCATACCACTGATCCTGCTCTGCTGTTACTATTATTTCTGTTAGTGTTAAAGACTGGAAAACTGTCACTTGAAGATATTGTGGGTTATGAGCTCAGGCCATTCCCTGTGGTTCAATTTGAAGCCAATGAAATCCTTTGCAAAACTGACAAGCCCCAACTTACACATGCAATTGCTGAGTTTTCAAGGAAAAATCAAACAAAACTATTGAAGATTCTATTCCACCAACTGAACATTATGTTCTTGATGGTGGTTCCCGGATTCATTGCTTGCCATTGAAAATGGATGACAGTGATGGTGCCTTAGCACAGTCATATGTTGACTTTACCATGCCTCATTATAGTAAAGCAACCATAGGTTTTGATGGCTACAGTGATGGTCCTTCCAACAAAGACAATACATATCAGTGAGTAGGAGAAACAAAAAAAATTGTCAGCTTCGATACAAAAACTGGGTTTGTGGGAGAGAGGGATGATTTTCTTTTGAGACCTTGTAACAACCAGGGTTTATTGCTCTTGTGGCTCAGGAACTGCAGAGGAAGGACTGCAATGATATCAATGCACCTGGGGATGCAGACGTGGAAATTGTTAAGGCTACAATTTAGGCATCAAAACATCAGTCCAGGACCTTAATCGGGGAAGATACAGATACAAATTCTCCTTCTATACTATGCTGAGAGAAGCAATAGAGGTATCGATTTGCGTTCAGACAAGTCCACATTTCTTAAAGTGTACAACATAAATGATATGAAATAAGTCTTGGATGGTGACTTGTGTTCTCATTTGCTGTTTATTCATGGTTTCACAGGATGTTATTTAACTTCACGCATTTTAGCATTGGCAAAAAGTCAGCATTCTAGAAACTTGTGAATGGTGTTTCAACCATCCAGACCTGTGCAAATGTGTTTCGTCTCCCAAATCAAGCAACGAATGTCATAGAGGAATGTGGAAACAAGGCTATGGCAGTTATGTTTGGAGGCAAGAGCAGTGATTTACTTGCCTCTCTGCGCTATAACCTTCTTAGTAAGAAATTTGTTTCCGCTAAGTCATTTGTTGCTCCAGAGCTTCTCCCTCTGAGTCCTCAACTAAACATCATTGCTTCGGAGTGTATTGCCAGATAATGGTACACATTTGAAAGGAGAGCAACATGGATGCGGTGGATTGGGGATGGAAACAGGAGGCAAATCAGTTTGCGCCAGTCATGACCAAAAGAACTGTTGCCCCAGGGAGCCTCCTGCAGATGGTCCACTGTAATTGCACCACTTGCTGCCGAACACCACAGTGTAGTTGTAGAGGACATGGACTACCATGCACACCTGCTTGTGGACCATGTCAAGTTGAAAATTGTGAAAATCCACATAATCAAACTTAGCTGGAGGAACAGTGTGACAATGACGCTTATAAATCTGGAGCGGCTTAAATGCATTTTTCAAAAATAATATTTTGGTTTTGTAATCACTATGGTCAATCCATTGTAAATTGCAGAACAGTCTGCCAAACAGCATGGTCCAGAGGACACTACTACCATGCTCACTTGTAGACCACATCCAAGTTTAAATTGTGAAAATCCAGCCGGTAGAACTTTCTTGGCGAAAAATATTACTAATGATATTTGCAAATCTGGTGTAGCTAAAATTTATTTCTCAGAAATATAAATATTATGGTTATACGATCATTCTCTTCCTATGTCATCTTTTTCCATGATTAAAAGTAGTTAACAAATAAATAATGTGAATAAATGTTATAAAATAAAATCGCACATAAAATTGGAAGCAAGTAACAAAGATAATTTAATTGAAGAGCATGTTTCATAATGACAATAATAATGAACATTTCAGGATATTTTCATAGTTTGCAGCCATATTGGTCAGTCATCCTGGATTTTGCACTTATGTTATCACTATACTATAATTTAATTTGTTTCCTAAGTCCACAAAACATAGGATTGGGCGCCAAAATTACTTGTCTATGATTAAGAATGTAGTAGTAATGGGTAGTTTAAGGATATGGCAGCCATGCTGGACGCCATCTTGAAAATTAGACCTTTTTAGCAGTCAGACTGTGGTAGACTTTTGGTATGTTAATAAGTACACTTGATACTAGAAAAATGCCATTGAATAACCTTTTGTTTCAATTTTGGGGGGTCAAACCACATTTTCACCCAGCTAACAGCGGTCATTGAAATCGCCAGTAATGATTACGATACGTGGATTAAATTCCAAAGCAGCAGTAATATAATTTGAAGGATCGTCATGAAAGCTCGTTCTACGGTCCAAATATTGATCTGGCAGACGATAATTTGCAGCAACTGACGGCATTCCCACTGGTTGTTTTTAATTTTGTCAGCAGACACACACTTTTTGTGCTTTCTGAATCATGTTCACGAATGAATGGCAAAGAATTCTTGACAAAAATTGCGACCCACCGTTACATACCAACTTGCCTCCCTTTGACTGAAAGTCATCAATCGACAATAGCTGATTTGGATATCAGTGGTCAAGCCATGTTTCTCAAAAAAATGATAACATCAACGTTCTTTCAAATCACGAGGGTAGACAATTCCCCCGACCTTTTGTTGATTTTTCGATCGCAAACATTAGCATGGGTAATTGAATAAAGTTTCTCAAACCCGTGTGGACCTAATTTTGGGTGGATGTCATCCATGAGGAAAATCCAAATTAACTGTAGTAAAGATCGCATGCACAACCAAAGGTTGAGAGAAAGCCTCTATAGTAAGCAGGAACGTAAATGTGGTAGATTCCCACCCAAACTAAATTATTGTTCTAGCAGGATCTGTGCAGATAACCAGAGGACTTGGGATAGTACAGACGTGTATTCCTAGAACTTCCCAAGTCGTCTGTTATATCTAGCATGATATCACTGTCGGCACAATGTAAGTTGATGTACATGACTCAATTTACAACAATAAATCAGTGTGCATGCCCGACATAACCCTGAAAAAAATAGGTGAATTAAAATCCAAAACTGTATTGCTTTTTTACCTGCAATAGGTTTCTTGTAGCGTGCACTCTCGTCATTATGACACGTACTCCTCTGAAAATTTAACTGTTGAGTGGGAATACTGCCCAAATCACTCAAATCTGTTATTTTGGTTTCCACTGCCCACTCTTCCTACTGCCATATCAGTAAGTGGAAAATACATGAGCAAGCAGTCAAACTTGACTGTACATGTGGCATCTTATGTTAGCGGCAAATGCACACCACACACAAAAGACAGGGGGAAATGTCGTGCACCAAGGAATATCTTGGTCAGTTCCTACCACCCTTGTTTCAATTTTAAGTCAATTATAATATAATAATACAATGACCATCACAATCAACTTGGTCTTCGACCTCTTTGATTATGTAGCATAATAGTCATGTGACATATTACAACTATCACTGAAGGTATTAAGTGATAGCCATCAGCATTTTCATGGATATTTTGTATTATTTAAAGAAGCATCATGGAGTGATTCAAAGGCATATTTAAACTCAATGTCATGCCTCTATATTTGACCTACTTTTTAAGGTCAAGAATGAAGAGTGAACAATGGAAGTACTGTTGTAACTAAGATGGTTTTTGAGATCTGAATTCCGAATTGCCCATGCATGTGCACCATTGTAAAAGCTAACTTTTAATCAGGTTTGACCGTGACCAATTTTCCAAAGTCACAGGGCATTATCTTGCAGAATTTGGTTGCATCTGGTGATAATAAAAACATTTCAAGAAAGGCAATTTCCAACCACCACATACTTGGACAGCACCTGAAGGACTACGCTTAGTTTAAACATGAGTAATACTGGCATAGTTTTATGAAATAAAGTTTTTGAAAACAGAAAGGCTTTTCCAGTTTTAATACATTCTGGCACTCTATTACATAAAGAAAATAAATGTCAAAAGTTTCTTATATACTACATATCTATTTTTGTCATATATATTTTTTGTTTTCCACATAGGCCTATATAACATTAATTGATTTTTTAATAATACATTTTTATTGTCTAATATTTATATACCTGGTTTCCTCTGTGTGGAGTAGAAACTGCCTATGGTTTAGGAGTATGCCTCGAGCTGGGTCCCAGCCGCAGAGGGTATCAGACATGTGAATTCCACTTTAATTTTTTTTCTAGCTTGACTTAGGGGATTTAGACATCTATATAGGACTGCTCATTTGTTTAGATTTAAGATATAATTAGTAAGAATTTTAATCAAAAATAAAAAGTAATAAAGAAACAATACATGAAGAGTTGCGCCAAAAAGTACAGTACACCCTCCCCCCCGCCCCACTCCAATCCGTAAAGCATATCGGTCGATTTGAGACTGTAATATGCTTAGTGACAGAAGTTGCAGTTAAATGTTTCCCATTGATGGCCCATTTATAAATTCATTTAGTTCTTTAAACCTTGAATTTTCAAACCTTTATCATTAAATTAAATTGAATTGATGAATTATTAATGCAGATCTAGTCATAAAAAGGGACTCCATTGGTTGTGAAATATAATGAGTTTATAATAAACAGGCCTATTTTTTTTATACTGAAACACAACAATGTTTATCTGACCAGTTTTCAAGCGTGACGCAATCAATTCGGTGACTATTCTACGTCACATCGTTACATTTGCGTTTTACTTGATGTTGAAACACTGAGGCATATCAGTTCTGTTGTACCGTCAGGTTTTTTCCTTTGTCTTATAGAATTTAATTGATTTAATAATTTTTGACTATGATATGGAAGTTAAACATTGATCTTTGTGGTTAATGTTGCGGTATACAAATATATATGGGCCGTAATGCTTATTAATAGGAAATGATTTTGCTATTAAAGTACAAGAAAGTAATAAATGTCTTATTTTGTACAGTATATATATCATGAAATATTAGAAATCCATAATACTTAATATAAGTTTTATTCAGTGTGGGTTCGGTGAAAAGAGACAAGAACAACGTTTCAAGGACATGATATAATATAAAGAACAGATGTATCATTTCATTGATAAATGCTTGATCTTCAATACTGGCACCGTAACATTTATTCACAGATAATTTTGTTTTCTTTATTAATTAAAAAAAATAAAGTGTCAACTTTGTGTAGATGAAGAATACTGTGACATGTGCTAGTTATCAATGATTATAAATAGGTAAGTGTGAAACATACATATTGTCTTGAGTACAAGTTATCAATGTTACAGTTTGAATTTGTTAAACATCTTTCTTTCTGAATAATAATAATAATAATAATAATAATAATAATAATAATAATAATAATAATAATAATAATAATAATAATAATAATAATAATAATAATAATAATAATAATAAGGTCAAGCATAAAACAAATTCCATGTCCAATTTCCATTGACAAATAAAATTCAAGTATGAGCAGTAAAACAATTTTGTATCACTTTAAAAAATTGTGTATACCAGCTTACGACTAAGTTTCTCGTGATTATTCTAATTGAAAATATCTTGATATGAATAGAGTAGGAAAAGTGAATTGGTGAATTTTAATTTGTCCGTGACTGTATGCAATATGAAGTAGAATTTCCAATTCCTCAGTCATCCATCTTTTGGTCTCAACCTTTAAATAAAAAGTCATGAAATCTAGGTAAATAATTAATTATTATAAACCATTTTTGTTTAAAATGATGATCATTTTTTATTTGTCCTCATTTGAACTCCTTTTTGTGAGCAAATGGACATTCAGACCCCTAGTAAGCCTGAAATTCAATCTGTGTTTCACATACCTAGTCAGTTTGTGACGATCTGTGTAATATTCCAGGCCTATATAAACTTGCATTGATAAAAGTTAATATGTCTTAATTTACAATACCACAAGCAATTACACTTTTTATAGAATCCATATAGCATAAAATAACAATAAAGAACCCTCTTTTTTCATTAAAAGCTGTCAATTTAAAAATATATATGTAAAAAAACTGATGTTTTAATACCCTTCGACCACGAGATTTAAAATTAGGCGGTGTGCATCTATTAGGGTATGTGTTAAAATTGGAATGAATACGGTATTGCTCAATCTACTTCATCAAATTCCCCAAGTAACATTCGAGAAATTTGTTTTGTTTGAGTTGCTTTCAAAAATTTTATGATATATGATAAAGTCATTTTGTGGTTGCTATCGGATATTCTGTGTATCAATAGTTCCACATTGCATCTTTTTTCATGAGTATTTATGCCCCTTTCCATGAAGGAGGGGGAGGAATATATCAATCACTTTTTCAATACATGCCTCATTTGCTCTACAAGAATTCCACCAAACAACTTGACTAGCTTCCGACCAAGCACTTCCATGTTGTGCAGGGTGATATTCCCGCATAAGGGCTAGGACAAGATCTAAGGTGGGTGAACTTGACCTAGTACTCCATGTCACAGTCATTTTAGTGAATTTTAGTTGTTCAGAACAAATAAAATGGGTTTTGGCTATTCCAATGACTTATAATTCTATAAAAAGGAGCTACATCAAGTCCCTACATGGTTGACCTTGAGCCAATTCCCAAGGTCAGTGATATTTCTGAATAGTGGATCAATAAGTGGTTCAACTCGGACTTTCATATTGCATAAGTTGATATAACAGGTGCATGGAAGTTGATTTCGTGACTTTGACTCAATACCAAAGACCACTGTATATTTTTCCTTTACAGTTTCTCCCTATTTTATTAATTTTTAAAGGTAAGTTCAAAGGTTAACACACGTGCAATAATATTTATCACGTCATTGTTTGAAATTCATACACATAAATGTTTTTAAACATTTTTTTAATTAGACACCGTTCGAGATAGAACAGCATGCGACACAGTAGGTTCCGAAGTCTACGGGAGAAGAATCTGGTATTTCTAACAAAAGGAAAGCCACAAAGAAACATGAAAGCAGGAGCACCATTATGGGTACAAACTTAGAGAGCAACGGTCCTATTTCCTGCAAGTTGGTCTTGAAAGATCCCAAATAAAGAGGAACTACTGCAAGGCAAAGATGGCAGGAATGGAGGATAAAGAAAGTTTAGAAATTGATATTCTAAAAAATAGTTACCTTTTTTCTTCATGTAAAATTCAGATGAATCCGCATAATTACTTTCAGTTGACAAATGTAATACCAGGATCATGGACATGGCCAGTTATGCTTTTGTCAAAACCAGTGTGACAGATAAAACTTTTGTATCCAGTAATTATAGGTGTATCAGTCATAAAAATGGAAAAAAAATAGACATAATGATAACCCGAGTCATATCACGCTAGTGGAAATCGATATCATCCAATTAGGCTTGGATACTTCTTTTAAATAGTGCGCTTGTGAATTTCAATTGTTTTCTGAAAGAAACTAGAAAAGTGTCCAAAGGACACGGATGCCCCACCTGTCATTGCTCCCATCAGGTTTGGAAGGAATATGGCACGTTACTGCTGAAACACCTCAAATACTTTTTGAGAAACATGCATCATGAATGTGACAAGTCTAACGTTGAATCAACATTATCCCTAAGTAAATTAATGATTTATTAACACAAGATAATTAATCCAAGGGAAAATCAAAACCCCAGGTGCACACTTCCACAAATTGATAGATGTTTCCACCAAGTTTCATGGTTAAACCTCAATTACTTTTTGACATACATGCGACACAAATGTGATTAGTGTAATGTCGAATCAAAAACTTCCCCAAATTAAATTAAATAACACAAGATAATTTTCCGAGAGAGAAAGAAAAAAAAAACAGATGAAACCCAGGTGCATTGATACAAGTCTCCACAAAGTTGCACGGTCGAAGCTCAAATACCTTTTGAGATACATGCGACACAAATGTGACAAGTCTAACGTCGAATCAACATTTCCCAAAGATAATTAATGGTTGATTTACACTAGACAATTTATCCAAGGGAAAAACAAAACCCCAGGTGCACACTGTCATAAATTGATTGATTTTTCCACAAAGTTTCATGGTTGTACCTTAAATGCTTTTGGAGATATGCGCGACACAAATGTGACAATTTTAATGTCGGACGGACGGAAGAGCAGACGGACTGAGGGACGGACAAGGGCAAATGTATTACGTCCCCGCCTGGTTTGGGCATAAAAAGCTGTTACACAACATTATATGGTTCACTCATTTTGTACAATACAGCTTTTACTTATGGATAAAACCAACCACGTGAATAAAACTGGAAGCCAGGACTGGCTTGTAATATTGTAGAATTGTTTTGTTTTCTTAATTATTTTATGGTCACTTATATATTTCAGATGACATTTAACATTAAAATGCCTTATGCAAAATAATTTATTAATTGTAGAAAAATAAGGGAAATGAGTATACGTAAATGGAAATTACCATGCCAGGTCCATGGAAAGAGCCAGTGATGCCCTTATAGACAGCAATGTGACAGATAAATATTTTTCATGGTTGCTTATACTTTCCAAAAGATATGTTAAATTATTTATGTATTTATTAAGGATAAATAAAATCAATCAGTATAATGAAATAAAATTGTCTTGCCATGTTCAACATTTTCCATGCATCCTTATATTTTCCGGAAGATATGCTAGATAAATATCCTGTATGTAAATTTATTTATTAATTATGGTTAAATTAAACGATTGAGTAAAGTAAATGAAAATTGTCATGCCAGGTGCATAGAAAGGGCCAATGATGCCCGTGTCCAAACCCATGTGACAAATAAAACATTTATGCTGACTTATATTTGACAAATGATCTATGAAACAGACAAATATGCTTTGAGTAAAATTAAT
Source organism: Hermodice carunculata (assembly GCA_964020975.1). Taxonomy (NCBI): domain Eukaryota; kingdom Metazoa; phylum Annelida; class Polychaeta; order Eunicida; family Amphinomidae; genus Hermodice; species Hermodice carunculata. Next base: position 29,536,131 of record OZ026619.1, read on the forward strand.
TTCAATCATGTATAAATGAAATGAATCAGTACAGCTAAATTAAAACTGTCACGCCAGGTGCATGGAAAGGGCTAGTGATGCCCTTGTCCAAACCCGTGTGACAGACAAATTTATTTGCTCACTGGTAGTTTTTCGATGATGTGTAAGATCAATATGCTGTAAGTAAAATTAATTATTATAATGGATAAATAAAATGTCATGTTTAAAACATCACATAAGGATTCTGCTACACAGGTAATGGATCTACAAACTGTAAATTTGCTAAGATTGAGCGACTCAGTCACCAGGCTTGGAACCGTCCATTGGCATAAAGCCTCAATACCGCAAGGTGTGACAGCAACAAAGGCGGGAAACGAGCTGTGGTTCCCTGCAAATTTCCAATTATCATGTGTAGATAAAAAAAATATACAAGAACAACGGAATCTATAACGCTGGAAAACTTCCTCTTATGACCGACTTTCTGTCGGGTTTTGTGGATCAGCAATTCTTTGCTCAACATGTATGGGACGACGCAAACAAGAAATGGTGTCTGAGGGCCCATTCATGTTGCTTACAGCGATATTAGGCCTAATGACGTTCGTCAGATCAGTGATTGCTGTTTGGTTCTGTGTGAGTAATTAGTCAACGTGCTCAAGTTTGACATGTTTTATGAGCAGACCATAATCAGATAAAAATTGTTGACTCATGGGTGCTCAGTAACATAAAATGTCAACAAATACATAGATACATATAAAATAGATAATATAATAAAATAGCATAGGCATAAGAAGAAAAGAGGTGGACTGTGATAAGAATCAGTCCATAGGGTCCACAGATTGAAAGATGTGAAGAGTTACGTTCTTTTTAAAACTATAAAGACCGCTCACATCGCGGACATGTTGGGGAATGGCATTCCAGGTTGAAGCACCAATAGTGTAAGGGAATGTTTGTGCGATCTTGTTCTATGAAAATTTCCTAAACTGGAGGATCTAGTATTAAATGTATAAATTTCAGCAAGCAACGTTCGTGTAAATTATTTGAACAAACGGTAGATGCTGAGAAATTCAACAGTGAGAGAATGCTTGCAGTTGAGCAATGTTTCAATGAACAAAATTGTTTGAGAAACCGGGCCCAGGTTTTTATTTTATCTGATCACTCCATCTGTGGTAAGGGATTGCCCTGGGCATTTCTGTGACGTCAGCAGGGGAGCCTCCTTGTGGACACCGATTGGGAAAGGCCCGACCACTGAAAAAAGAGGTCACCCGGCACTTGGAACTCCTCTTGAATAGCCGGCTCAGCTGGCAAGCAAGCTACCTAATTTATTAACAACATTACATGACATGTTATGGTCATTTTTAACACACAGCACAACACGTCAGGAAGCCCTGGTCCGGCCTGTTCCAAGACCAAGTATTGTAGGTAAGTGTGGGCTTTAGGCTACTACTCTTGACTTGATTCAATTTTGGTAGGCTTAATCATGCAAGTTAGGTGTAGACTATTATGTTTTATGAAAGTAATTTAACATGTTTCTATAATATGGGCTACATTTACAGCAGAGACGCATGCAGACAGCTTGGAAGTAAAAAGTAAAATTGTTGATCCCTGCATCTTGAGGGACGTTCAAGTCACATGATTTGCGTGTTTTTGTTGATAAAACCTGAACGTTCAATGACATTTGCTCATTTTATGATAAAATATTTAAAGTTATGTAGCTTTTAATATTACCTGTTCGTGGAGTGCGGATTGTTGGGTGTATGTGCTGTGGGGTCGTTGGTTTTTCACTACATCCCAATGGGTATGGGTTATGCTATGGCCTTTATGAGGGATTTCCAGCATCGTCGACATTAGTGATAGGCCTACTTTAAGTCCATATATAATTGGCGGAATAGGAAACTTTTTCGCCTACCTGTTGATCATTATTTACATGTAAGTAGTGATCCACAAGTATGCATATGCATACCCTGGCGCTCCATACTGACCCTCCATGGTCTTTTGCTTTTAATATCCGTGACCGCTAATTCAAACTATAAAATATCATGGAGCTACGGGTCTATACACCTGTCTCGGTGGTTCAAACTTTCATAGCATTAGATGTGCAATGTCTCCAATGAAACCTCATGTTTATATCATGAAATTGAAATAGCACGGGCCTAACTCTACCAGAAGAACGGGTTTTAGGCCTTAAGGAAGTGTTTTGGGATCTTGATTTTGTAATTGTAAAACCCTGCTAAAATAAGCCTTACAGTGGATCATATTTATAAAAGGCCTATGTGAATTCATAAAATCGTGGCAGTTTATAATCCATGCAACCAAATTTGCACATTCAGAGGTCATTTTCTATAGAATTTATATATATTCTGTCCATTGTATACATAAATAGTGTGTGGACATACAACAGAAACACATGAATGAGAATGCCATGTAAAAATTAAAATCTCTGTTATTATAGTGTTAATATATTTCTGCTTCAACACGGGGCTGTTTCCTTGCATTTTCATATGTACAAATGATGGTTGTGCCGACTCATAAATGCCCGCCATGCAACTGGATCATGTATCTGTCCATCCAAAATTTCCATTTTACATAAGTTCTTTTCTTTTCACCAGAGGAATAATATTTGTCATATTTGTTGACTTTGAAGTTGAGCTACATGGAAACCATTTCTTAGAGCTTCTTGATCCCTCCTTAGCAGATCAACTCCATGGTATCTTTTCTCAATTTCCGGGTCTGAGTGTTCCAACCTTCAGTTCCGAGGTTTCACATAATGCTCATTGAAAAAAAAATCCGAGCCACTTTGATGCAAAGCATTGACTGATGCTTCCACCTTTGCATAGGCATGGTTCCCGTGCCCGTGAAAATGAGGCCTAGGTCGCCAAATTATAATCAAGAAAGGAATGGTGTTAAGGTACAACTTTGCAAATTTTGTGAGTGTAAGGTGGCCAAATTGTCTTGAGCTATTGTGTTTACAAACAAACGAAGGATAGAGGGACAACGCCAAACATAATGGGCCTCCCCTGTGGTGGACCCATAAACATATTCTCACTTTTTGCAATTTTAAAACATATCAGTATCACTGGAAGGCCTTGTAAAATTGTGCTTACATTCATCATATAATTTTTGCACATCTAATAAATGTGAAACAAAACAACGTAATACTTACCATGCAGTCCATGTTCATGTGCGATACATGTTTTATCGTATACTCAGAGTAAGCAGTGTCCTAGTGTGTAATTGTGATAAAGCTCAAGGCAATAAGAAACTGTCCAAGTAGCACTTAAAGTGAAAAACTAGGCAATTCGTTTCACCAAGAGCAGGAATTTCTATAACTGCAACTGTGTAGCATTGCATCATGATCACACCACGCATGTAACAGTGTAACGACACGAGCGGAAACCTCACTGGACAAGATATTATACTTATAAGATACAGGGCCGTAGCCAGCCTTCTAAAATAGAGGAGGCAAAGGGTACTGGTGGGGAGGGGGGGTTGGGAGGGGAGCATAACCCCCTCTCAAGATTGAAAACTTTTGAAAAATGGCACATAAAATGGTGTAATTTAGTGGGTTTTGAAGGGAAAAAAAGACTTTATACATATATAAATTTTCAAAATTTTACTTACATATGACTATTTTTGATCATTTTATATGAATTGAATTTGGTCCTACAACTACTAGGGCAAAGATACAAGTAATCATTGAAAAAAGTATGCCTTGTGATGCTCTTATCTTCTATCACTATGAGTGACTCAATGTCTTAGTTACAATAGGGTCTTTTTGTTTTTGTTGTGTATAATAACTTTAACTGAACAAGTCTTGTTGAGGCTAAATAAATTATTTCTATGTTAATCCTAACATCATCAGCCAAAATTCAGAGGACGCAAGGGCCTCCTCTGCCTCAGCCTGGCTACGGCACTGAGATAACTGAGTCATCGGGTAAATCAGTCTCCACATCATATTTTCTTCACATACTAAAAAATATTGACAGATGTGATTTAAAAGAGTAACTTTTTTCACAATGGCACGACTCTACACCATTTATGGTGCCCTTTATCTAAATAGATGAACATAAATAAAGCGATATCTTTTCATTTCTTTATACTCGTTGATATACTAATTCAATTCACCTCGATAGATTTTTTCAGATTCAACAGTATGGTACATCTGTTGAGCACAGATATTGGTAAAATCATTAAATGAAAGCCAAAACCCTAGGACCAAAACAGGGAATAACAAGGCGTGCGTCCATTGGCCATGCATGGCTGCATGCAAAGTCATTCTCGAATCCGCACATACGGGACCTCTCGTACATGCGGGTCACCAGCTACACGGCAGCTTGACAGCTAGGTAAAATCACTGACCCGCCATCCATTAAAATACTGTATAGAAGTGCTCAACTTGCTTCCCGATTTCGACAGTGTTTTAGAGAAAATGCCTAGAAGCTGTGTGGCAGTGGGTTGTACTAATCATAATATGAAACAAGGGCGGAAACTCTCATTCCACGAGTGTTTTAGATACCCAACAAGACGGGCCCATTGGTTTGTAGGAAGAATAAATCAAGATGGAAATCAATGGGAGCCTGTCAAATGCGCTGTCTTGTACTGGCGACCACTTTATCTCTGGTAATTAAATATTAGTTCTGCAAATATATTCTTTTCCCGTAATGTGTTACACAATATATGTAGTAGGTATTAATATTAAATCAAATCAAATTCCAAACCTAGGCCGTGTGTGGCATTATGTCTTGTTGAGCGATTATGCCAGAATCCATGAATGATAATCCCAACTGTTAACTTTACCAAACCTTTAGCAGAACAGTGTAAACTGTAGTGGAATTCATATTAAAATAAACAGGACTGGGGCTGGGTGGACTATGTTGGTGACTTAAGCTTAACTGACAGTAAATGTGTGCATTCACTGAAGTGAAAGCGAGTAGCATTGAGCTGGTGCATTTCAATTTTCAGTGAAGCCATTTACTGACATAGGCCTACAAGGCTACATGTATACACATGTACCCACTAGGTGTGTTTGTAGTGCCATTGACAATTTGATTGAAATTTGAATTTATTTTCATATGAATTAGGCCTAGGCCTACTGCGAATTTATTATTGTATGTATGAACGTTAACAATTCAAAATGAAATGTAACTTCTGAATTGTGCTTCATGTAAGGTGATGCGTGTTAAACTGTAAGTTTCATGTCAGGTGAGTTTTCAAATCTAAGGAGGGAAGGGTCAAACACAACACAATGTATTTCTAATAAATGCAGGTCGTCACACATATACCATACATTTTTAATATTTTATACAATTTTTCTTGAGATCCTGCATAACATTTAGCATGGAGGGAGGTGCGAAGTAAGGAGGGAGGCTGACACGGACATAGATGTGAACAAGGACAGCCTAAATTATTTTTTGAAAAAAAAAATTACTACAGTCACATTTATGATTTTTTTACATTTATCTTCCAGGGAGGCCTAACAGAGACCCAAAGTCACCCTGACTATGCCCCTAGTGTTTTTGCCTACAAAAAAGATAATAATAAAAAAAAACAAACAACACATCTAAGACTGGAAAGTATAAAGAAAAAGAAGACTGCTATTTGAAATTTGCATAAGTACAAAAAGAAAAAAAGCCACACAACACATCTAACATTGGAAAGTATAAAGAAAAAGAAGACTGCTTTTGAAATTTGTTGAAGTACAAAAAAAAAAAAACTACTGCATGAACTGTCCCTAGATGAGTCAGATAACTCTGAAGTTTCTCAAAGTGTTGCAGACTCAAGTGCTGTAGATGAGTCACTGGATATTTCAAATAGTAGACAAACTAACAGTGTAGCAGAGTCAATAGGCCAACTTGGTACACCACAAATTGAACGCACACTTCATGTGTCTACACCATGCATACCTGAAAGTCAATCCAGTATACCCCTTACTTACAACACCAACAGCCTCATCACCTGCCAGTACAGTGGGCTTTAAGACGCCAGCCAGAAAGAATGAACGTGAAATGTTTCTTGATGAAATGAACTACTTGAGATAAGAGAAAAAAGATTTGGAAAAGAAGCTGAAAGAAGTGGAAGAGAAATATAATAGAATCCGTGTCTCAGCAGAAATGGTCAGGGACAATGGTGAACTGTGCAAATACTATACTGGTCTAACATGGAATGTGTTTGTCACTTTGTTTACGAGAGCCTGCCTTAAGACGAAACTGGAGATTGTTATTGATGTATCAGCTGTTTAGAGTTCTAACCAAGTTGCGCCTGGATATACCATTTCGGTATTTGGCAAACCAGGCTGGTTGTTCCCGAGCTGTTCTGAAGGGCATTTTCTGGCATTGGATAGGACTTCTGCACACTGGGATGGATCACCTTATAGCTTGGCCTGACAGAGACACTAAAGGACAGACTGTGCCACCAATTTTCAGAGCTTATTTTCCCAGGTTGAGTGGGATTATAGATTGCTTGGTAATTTTCATCGAAAGGCCTAAAAACGCAAAAGCCAGGGCAACAGTTTTTTCTAAACTATAAGATTTTTTTTGGGGGGGGGGTAGGGACACTCGCCCAGTCTTTTGCTAAATTTTACAGTTCACGTGCCGATTTCCCCCTTGACAGCGTTTGCATTGCACTTGTTGAGGACAGGGAAGGAATATCTCTGTCCATAACGGATTGCAAAATAAAGAAACAAGGCTTTCTACAATATTGGGAACAATTCATACCCTAACACAATGCAAACCCCATACTTCCTTATGGGTGCCACTGCACTAGCCTGTGCATCATTAACTCCACAACCGGGGGCAGTGGAACTTGTCCTCCACCCAATGAGAATCTCGACTCTAGTGAGGAACCACCCACGGGGAAGAAAATTCCCTCCCTGACAACAGATTGTTTACATGTGTAGACAGGTACCACCAACACGTGACTGTGCGTTTTTACACCACAAGACCAACATGTCAAATTTGACCGTTATCAGGAGGAACTTGAAGAGTCCCTCCCAGTGCATGGCCAGTTATGCAAGAATATGTCACTTACGCCCGTGTAACCCCAGCATATAAATACCAAGAGCTTTTTGTTGAAAATTCAGTTTCTGATGAGCCCTGGTGAAGGACGAAACCAGTCAGACTTTTGATATTGTTTCTTGAATCGATCATACACAATCTGTTCATTTACAGTTTTGAAACACTGTGTGCAATCAAACAGCCTGTTTTCGCCATCCTGGCACTTGTTGTGGTTTTTATATTTTGCCTACTTTTTTGGCCATGGCTGCGAACTCTGTCTCAAAGACCAACCAGTTGTTAGACCAACTGACTACTGACCTCAGAGATGTGCATGTGAAGTCAAATCTAAAGATGCCTGCTTCCTCACCTGACATATCGTCAGCGTCAGAGCCTGCTGCCAGAAAGGCACAACCCACAGCCTCCGTATCATTTTTCACACCTGTGGAAAGCCCCAGTACTTCCATCATATCCTGGGCAGATACTCCTGACCCGGGCACAGGGAGAAGGTCCACCTCAAGAATGGTCCCCGAGATTATTGTGCACCCCCCCCCCCTACACAAGACACACCTATTCGAGTAGATGACCTAGATAATGGGGGAACCCAGGGCTTCCCGTGTTACCACAACAACCGTCAAGGAAAAAGTCACAACATGGCACCACTGACACTGACTCAGAAGGAACATCTAGTCGATCACTTGTGGATCAATTGGATCGAACAGACTCTTCTGCCAGCACAAGCGATGCACAAGTTTTTACAAGCACTGCCTTGTCCGACAACAATGGAACAGGATACTCAGGATGACCACCAAATCATCCCCCCCCCCAAGCAATAGACAACTTTCACAGCGCACGGAAATCATATGAGAAGCTGATAAAGGCACAGGCAAGGTCAGATTTCTACTCAATTTGCATTCAGCACAATTTAGTACCTGGCAAACTTGTTTATGGTCCGAAATTTTGGCAAGGATTTTTCCCTACATGCTTGGCTTTGGAAAAATGGAAGGATACTTCCTTTCTGGGGGCAAAGTAGCAACTTGTGCTCCTACGGGACCTGCAAGTAGATTCCATCAAAGACCTAGACACCAAAACAGCTAACAAATTATCCAATCTATGTTACTGTTATGGACCAGATACGACAGATCGCAAAAAAGCCAAAGAACTCTGCATTCAGGTCGTGGTCAAAGATAGAGCTGCAATCGTAATCAAACATGAGAAGAAGCTCTCAAGTTTATGCAAGGAAAGACAGGATTTCCTTAATGAAAATTCAGATCATGTTTTTTGTTAAAACTGGCTGCAGAGCCAACAGAGATCAGGGAGAGGTCGATCCCCCTTGCAGACCCAGGCGACACCAAATGGAGGCAGACGCCAAAATCAAAGGTCAAACAAACCAAGAAATCACAACATGCAACAAAAACAGAAACATCATTCCCACAGCCGATCTTCTCGTTCCAACATGCATCAAAACAGAGGAAGAAATCAAGTCAGAGCATGTCACGTCTGAACAACCACAGAGGGGGTATTAACCTCTCAGAAAGCCAAACAGAAGTGCTTACTTCCCTGCTGGACAGCTTGACATGCCCACTACAACGGGGAAACAGAAACAGGGATTCATATGCGAAGTAGCCACAATATTGTCTACAACATCAGCGGCGTTTATAGACAATACAAGCAAGCACAAACAAAGTCACCATTTTATTTCGAGTTTCAGTTCGAGTTCTAGTTCAGACTCAACTTTTATTACCAGTTCTTGTTCATTGGACTACAATTGGAATTTATTTTATTCTGAACCCGACCATACAAAGGACGCATTGGCTCCAACACCTGGCACCACACACTGGCACATGGATGAGAAACCCCACTCGCCCAAAGGCATGGTCACCACAATGATGGGTCCATTGGGATCCAGACCACCAAATCTGACTCAAACCAGACAGGTAGTTGATGTCCTTTCTACACTCAACTCTTTTATCAATAGAAAAGTTGAGTTTATTCATTCTCTTTGTTTAAACAGTAATCTTTCCAACAACACTCTGGGCGATAATACAGGTTTATTTGTGCCCAATAATCTGGTAGTCAATCTGTCAAACCAAACTTTCTCTCATTCACAGAAAAGTATACTTAGTAAAGGCTTATTTTTTGGTCCCACCCCGAGAGAACCAGACAAGGGTGAATTAAACAAAGACTTAGATAGCTTTTTCAGATCCATGAAATTGCAGGCCTTCTTTGACAGGGGACAGGATAACCCCAAAGCTGGTTCAGAAACACAAACGGGCACACTACAACAAATGAATGCAACTGATAGTGATGGAGATAAAACTGTACCTTTCCAGCACAAATCTTTCAAACTAAAAAGTAATTTCACGCTGAGTGAGGGCCAGCTAGGTGACCCCAATCTAGCAGCTTCCTGCAGAACAGTCAAGTTTGAGACAGCCAAAAACCCCCCTAGAATACCAAAGTATGACAATCTAACTAGGGATTAAAGGCAGGGGCTGAAAGAATTGATAAACAACCCTGAAATAGTGATTAAACAGGCGGATAAGGGCTCAACCATAGTAATCATGAATACTCCTGATTATATAGCAGAAGCCAAAAAATGTTGTCCAACACCAATCACTATAAACAAGTCCCAATAAACCTCAAAAACAAACACAATGAACGAGTGCAAAATGTGTAAAACAACTTGTAGATGACAACTCAATATCCTTAGATACATTCAAATATCTATACATTGAAGAACCATGAGTTCCGTGTTTCTACATCTTACCAAAAATTCGTAATGGAATCTATCCCCCCCCCCCCCGTGTAGCCCTATCCTGAGTGCAAACGAGTGCCCCACGGAAAGAATGTCAGGCTTCGTTGATTTTTTTCCTTCCTATGGTTACAAACATACCAGGTTACATCAAGGACATTAATGATTTCATCAAGAAAATAGAATCATTACCACAACAACCAGATAATGTCTTGCTGGTGACCCTTGATGTTAATGCTTTACACACCAACATTGCAATCGTAGAAGGCTTGGGAACCATAGCCACAGCCCTATTACAGAATAGGACCTCAAATGAGAAACCAGCTGTGAGAGAAATTATATCTGTGCTAAGACTGGTACTCCATTGCAACAATTTTGAGTTCAATGGGGACCACTTTTTACAAATAAGTGGCAGAGCCATGGCACCAAGGTGGCACCTTCATATGCAAACCTTTTCATGGCGCATCTTGCAAAGAACTAACTGTCAACCTCCACCCTCCAACAGTCTGGAACAGATTTATCGATGACATTTTCTGCATTTGGCCACATGGAGAAGACAACCTCCAGGCTTTTTTTGCACACCTAAACTCTAGCCATCCTACCATCAAATTTTCATTCCAACACAGTGACAAAGAAATTAGTTTTCTAGACACCTTGGTTCGTCTAGATGGGGACAGGAAATTGTATGCTTTATTATACACCAAGGTGACAGGTACACACATGTATCTGCACTTTCAATCCGCACATCCAAAGCATTGCAAAACAGCTGGACCCTTTGGCAAATTTCTAAGAGTCCAAAGAATTAGCACTCACACAGCTGTTTTTGAGGAAAAATGCGGATAAAATCTTCAGATACTACATTCATAGGGGCTACCCTCCAACTTTGCTTGAAGAGACCCTGACTTAGGTATGGTCTCTGGACAGAGCCACCATGTTAAGTTACACGGCACATCCACAGCCGACAGATCGAAATAATGGCAAATTACTTATGATCACAAAATACAATCCAGCTCTATCCCCTGTGAAGCAAATTATTGAATGCAGCTGGGGTACAATACAAGCTTCCAAATATGCCGCAGTTCTTGGGAACAAAAGAGTGATAATGGGATTCAGAAGAGCAGGTAATCTCAAGGATATGTTAGTTCAATCCAGGACCTAATATCCTCCACCCAAAACCCATCCCCTCTCGGTGGCAAGGAGAATTATACAAAATCCCTGTGACACAGATAACTGCAGACATTGTGTTAGAATGGACATCAGTAGCAGTCAAGAGCACGCAAACTGGATGTACTTACAGTACACCCAGGAAAAGCAGGTGCCAACACTACAGCCTCGTATACCTTCTCACAAGTGACATTTGGCACAAATAATATGTAGGACAAACATACTGCCCACAGAAAAACAGATTACGGGAAAACTTTCATTATATAAATAATGTATATATAAATCAACCACTTTGCAGGCATTTTGCCAGATAGGGTTACCATGGACTTAACCTTAAGGTCCAGATCGTGATCCATATCAAAACCCCACTGGAGCTTAAAAAAAAACAAAAACGGAAACGCTCAGACTCCAGAAAGAACATTTTTGGATCCACCAATTGTGCACAATGGGACCATTCGGTCTGAATGTCATGGGAAAATAGGCACACTTGCCCAGTCTTTGCTAAATTTTAAAGTTCACGTGCCGATTTCCCCCTTGACAGCGTTTGCATTGCACTTGTTGAGGACAGGAAAAGAATATCTCTGTCCATAACGGATTGCAAAATAAAGAAACAAGGGTTTCTACAGTATTGGAAACAATTCATTCCCTAACACAAAGCAGACCCCATACTTCCCTATGGGTGCCACTGCACTAGCCTGCGCATCATTAACTGCACAACTGGGGGCAATGGAGCTTGCCTTCCACCCACGGAGAATCTCCACTCCAGTGAGGAAGAATCCCTCCCTCCCTAACAACAACAATCAATCAATCAATCAATCAATCAATCAATCAATCAATCATTTCTTGTGTGAAAAATAGATATACATATAAAATATACATGATGCACAAATCCTTGTTTGTATGTATTGTATATACCTGTGGCACTTGCCTAGCACATAAACTGTAACATTAGTATCCAAAATAATAATTATCATAGTAATTCTTAAAGCAATTTACACTAGGTGCTGATAACATGTGATTTGGTAGACTATTCCACATACAACTGACTCTGTTGCGAAAGAAATATATTTTTGTACATTGTAATTACACCTGTTAACTTCAAGCATGTAGGAATGGCCCCGTAGTCCTTGGTACTCCCTTCTGGGAAAAAAGTTTCGAAATTCTAAGAATCCAGGCCATTCAAAATTTTATAAACTTCAATTAAGTCGCCTCTCAATCTACGATCTTCTAGGGTGGTTAACTGTAGTATTCTTAACCTTTCTTCATAACTTATGTTTGTTATTCCTGCAAGCAGCTTTGTAGCTCTTTTCTGAACTTTCTCTAGAATAATTATATCTTTCTTCACGAATGGGGACCAGGCCTGCACACAAAACTCTATATGTGGCCTAATATATGTTTAATACAAGGTAAGAAGAGATTCTTTTGAAAAATATGAAAAAGTTTGCTTGATCATACCTAATATACTATTTGCTTTTGATGCAACTTTTCCGATGTGTCTGGAGAAAGTCAAGGAATCACTTACTAATACTCCCAAATCTTTCTCCTCTGTGACTTAAACGAGGGACTTGTTGTTCATAATGTAATTGTACTTCAAATTTTTCTTTCCAACATGTAGTACCTTGCACTTATCTTCGTTAAATCCAAGTAACCATTCCTCGGACCACTGAGCTAAATTTTCTAAATCTCCTTGGAGTATATCATCGTCAACCATTGATAATACTTGGTAGTTTATATTTTGGTGTCGTCGGCAAAAACTTGCAGGGAGATGAAATTACAGAAGGTAAGTGAAAAATACAATAAATTTTATGTTGACCTGTATGGGATTCGAACCCAGCCAAAGGTGAAGTCGAACACGCTGACCTATAGGCCATTGGGGCACCCCAAAAAAGGTTGACCGAGGACCCAGGGTGATGTTATAGTAGGTGTGGCTTGTACATGGACATGGTAGGGCACTTCCACAGACCGACAATTTATGAAATACACCTCTAATATAAGTCATTTATAAATAGTAAAAATAATACAGGTCCTAGGACTGAACCTTGGGGAACACCACTTGACACCCTCAACCATGTTGATTTGCCCCTTTCACTGATACACACTGTTCCCGGTCTCTCAGAAAATCTTCAATCCAAGCACTTATGTTACCTCTGATACCATATTTGTGTAACTTATAAATAAGTCTGCCATTTGGGACAGTATAAAATGCCTTTTAAAAATCTAAATAAATTGCATCAAAGCCTTTTCCTTCATCGTACATGAATGTCCAATCCTCTAATGTGTTTAACAAGTTTGCAAGACAACATCTTGCTTTATGGAACCCATGTTGTTCATCACATAGTAAGTCATGATCCTGAAGCTGTTGAACTAGCCCTTGTCTAATGATTTTCTCAGTAAGTTTACACACCTGGGAAGTTAGGCTTACAGGTCTGTAATTGACAATCATAGATTTATCTCCCTTTTTAAAAATCGGTGTGACATTGGCTTTCTTCCATATGTCTGGCAATCTGCCTTGATCTTGTGATTGCCTCATCACAGAGTACAAAGGAAAATACAGATTGTCAGCACATTCTTTAAAAACCCTGGGGTGAATTTCATCTGGGCCCATGGCCTTATTTGGGTTAATTTTGTATAATGAGTTTCTTACTTCTAAAGGTGTAAAATAAATGTTATCTAACACCTGGACCTGGGTGATACCAACATAGTTAAATGGGTCAGGTGCATCCTTTTAAAAGTGTTGGTGTACAAAGTCATTAAACCAAATTAAACCAAATTAAATATTTGTCATCATCTCTTATGTAAACTGACTGGAAGAAATTATTTAGTTCCATGGCTGTTTCTAAGTCATCTGTAGTTGTCGAACCATTTTCCTTAAGAAGACCAGATATTGTAGAACGTTATTTATTTTTGCTATTTACATACATGTAGAATGCTTTTGGATTATTCTTAATTTATTTTTAAATAACTATTTTTCATAGTTTCTCTTGGTGGTTCTCAACCTCTTTGTGGCTTTGTTTCGCCTTTTCACATGCTCTCTGTATCTTGCATAAGACTTTTCTAGGTATCGTTTCCACGCAAAGAATTTCCATCTTGCATAAGACTTTTCTAGGTATCGTTTCCACGCAAAGAATTTCCATCTTACTGCTCTCTTGGCTTTGATATTGAACCAGAGTGGTTTTACTTTGGTTCCACTGGTAATTTTAACTTATTAAGGTACACACTCATTTACAATATTTCCCAACGCAGTATTCAAATATTTCCATGCACCACTTACATCAGTTGCTGAGGTAACAAGACTCCAGTCTTTCTCTGATAATAATTGGTTCATTTTCTCGTAATCAGCGTCGTTATAGTCATACCTGTATATATCCTGATCACTTTTGTTTTCAAGATTCTGTAAATAATCCCAAGTTATAACACTGTGGTCAACTTTTCCCAAGGGGCAATCTATTACTCTATTTGATATGTCAAAACCATTTGAGGAGATAATCAAGTCTTAACAGCTTGGGACTGCTACACCTCTCTGACGTGTAGGATCTACCATATATTTTTCCATAAATAAAACATTTAGTTTATCATAAAACTTACGGGAAAAGGAGCCCTCTCTATCTTGTACAATGCAATTTTTCCAGTCTATCCGGGGTATATTGAAGTCCCCAGTGACCATTATTTTGCTATGGCAAATGGAACTGGCTAGTTCAAGTTGTTTTAGAATCATCGTGTTATGTTCTTGAGAACTGTCACCTTTCCTGCAGACTACTCCAAAGAGATTGTCTGCTTTACCAGGATTTCTTACCCATATCCATAATGTGTCATATTTTTAAGTCCATTAATGCCTTGCAACGGTATGCTTTCAATGTGTCTCTTACATATATTATTACCCCTCCTCTCGCCTCAGATGTGTCAGTTCTAAAAAACTGAAAACCTGGAATATTAATAAAATCATGAGTGGTGTCCATCTTTAACCAAGTTTCTGTTCCAAAAATTATGTCAGGTTTTGTCTCATAAATTATTGCTGAAAACTCATCAAATTTACTTAGTAACCTTTAAAATTTGTCATTAGACATCCAATGTTAATTCTTACTACAACGAAGTCATTTCTGTTTCATAGTCTCTGTAGTTTCGATTTTGGATCTTCACAGTTTTCATATCCCAAGGCGGGTCTCTCACCTAGAAGATCCAACGCCCCCCCCCCCCCCCCCCGACTCTTCTTCTTCCTTCCTTTTGGCCTGGGTAATTTTTTTCTTTCAATTTTTTACGTTCATGGGTAAGGTCATGGCTTACACTTATGGTCTTATATTTTCCCTCAGCATTCTTTAGTTTCCATAGGTTTTTCACGATAAACTGTTTATCATCCTTGTTTGTAAGGGTGATTTTTAAAGGCCTAGTTGATGCTTGAAAACCACTTTTCTTAGTTCCTAGTCTCACCATGTTCTTTGTCTCAATATCTTGAATCTCTAACATGTCGGTGCATAGGGATTTGAAAAAAGAGATGTCATGACTTTTTCTGTCCCTTGGCTCAGACTCAGTACTTTTGGGTGAACTGTGTATGATAATGTTCTCTTCTCTCCTGCCTTTCAATATCTCATCCATCTTTTGTTCATACAGAGAGTCTTTTACGATTTTCTTTATTTCTGTTGCATCGACACTACGTCTACTTACTTCATTTGTATTCTTTTTGACCACTTCTGCCCATGTCCTGTTTACCTGATCAGGAACAGCTTTTGTGCTTGAAGAAATTTGCTTCTCCAATTTATTTTCTAACATTTGGAATTTTTCTGCTAGGTCATCAACGAGTTTCTTTTATTTGTCTCTGTCAATGATTCACTCTGTCTTTCTTTGTTGCGTAATTGTTTAGCTACGTTGACATAAGTTGGACAGAACCAAAAACACATATTTCACATGTGTAGACAGGTACCACCAACACGTGACTGCGCATGTTTTTACACTACAAGGCCAACATGTCAAATTTGACCGTTATCAAGAGGAACGTCAAGAGTCCCTCTCAGCGCATGAATGTTACGTAACAATATGTAACTAAGGCCCGTGTAACCCCAGCATATAAATACCAAGAGCTATCCGTTAAAAATTCAGTTTCTGATGTGCCCCAGTGAAGGGCGAAACTGGTCAGACTTTTGCTACTGTTTCCTGAATCAATCATACACGATTTGTTCATTTACAGTTTCTAAACACTGTGTGCAATCAAATGGCCATTTTTCGCCGTCCTGGCACTTACTTTGTTGTTTTAAATTTTAAGACACACTCTGCAATAAAGGCTCTAATCTGTTGCAGTGTGTATGGTGCAATTACATTTTCGTCCCCCATTTGAAGTGGGCGTGCTACTGATCTTGAGATTGTGAGACAGTCGGGTTTATGGCCCTGGATGAACATATTCCAGGTGACCAAATCTTTGAAGACTGTAGTCTCACCAAGATTAGTTTGTTGCTTTCAGTAGAGTAGAGTTAATCAGACCTGGTTTTACTAAACATAAAACACAACTCTCTGCTCAGGAGGTACAATCAACAAAACAGTTTGCACATATGAGAATTCACATTGAGAAAGTCCTCAGTTTGAAGAAAAATCGATAGAAAATACTAGAAGGCACCCTGCCCATGCCATTGATTGAATCTCGAGCAGATGAGGCACATGAAACAAAACTAGCCAGTATTGATAAACTGATTAGTCTTCACCCGATGAACATGAGAATAATAGGTATCAGCCGTTTGTGAATAAGCATGGATAATGGGCGAGAGCCAGTTCAACATATACATTGAAGATTGCTTTGTCTTCATTTTCAAAATTCAAATAATGTACCGTACTTGTACTAACAGTAAAACCTGGGAACAGTAAGAAACCTATTAGGGATAGTTTATGGATACTTTTGCAGCCCAAATTTCTATGAAAGATTTATCATATCATCACTACTTTCAAATTATGAAACATCTCATGGTGTATGGCATGTTTACACACTTTGCTACCAAACAGCAAAATATCTATAGAGCTGTATAATGTAAGTAGTATTCACAACAAATATTATGGAACAGTGAATGATCTAAGATTGCTTTGCCTCCATTTTGACATTTTGGTTTATGTATTAGTACGAACAATGAAACCTGGAAACAGTAAAAAACCTATAACAAACAATTTATGGGTACTTATGCAGCCCAAACTTCTATGAGACTCTAAAGGTGTCAGATCCCTAAAAATGGATATGTATCTGAACTTAAAATGAAATTGAAGCAGACATTGTGAAATGTGTCTAGAGTTACAACTGTGCAGAACTGACCTAGGGGGCTGACATTATTTCGGGGGGGTGGGGGGTGTCGGAATATTGCGATGAGGATACATTGGCTTTCTTTTGCCCCCCCCCCATTTTAAACGGCTTGAAACCGTAGCCCCCCCCCCCATTCAGTGGTATGGATATTTTGTGACACCCCCCCCCCATCGCTAGTGAAACACTCTGCAGCAACTAAATGTAGGATATATGACTTAATTTAATTAAGTTGGTATTTATCTAGTTAGTCTGAGTAAACTTAATAACATGCTTTCAGTATATTCTATGGGCTACCAGTGAACATTTAAGTGTACAAAGCTGTTTTGGTGGTTTTATGAAATTTTGCATTTTTGGGGTATGGAAAGGTGGATTTGGGTGTATCCTGATTTTTTTTGCAGGGGGAGGGCATCCCCCCCCCATGGAGATGGTGCAATTTTGTGTCCCGCTTGTTTTGAGATAACAACATTTGCCCTCCCCCCGCAAAAAATGCCAGCCCCCCCCCCTTTATATGCACATATGCATGCATCAAATTAGACATAGATGAGCTAGGGGGAGGTGATTTACATGTATATCCCATTTTACAGAGGGGCATTAGTATATGTATTTAATCCACTAATACCAGTATACATAACTTAAATAAACAGGGTCTGGTACAACATTCAACGTTCAAAGTAGCCCCAAGGTAGCCGCAAGGGGTTACTTTGAACGCTCAAAGTAACCCCCATAATTTGAATGGCACTGACCCAAAAAATTACAACTCAAGCCTAACAAAATATGAAACAAACGTGATAGGCACACAGAAACCTACTTTGGATGTCAATTTACATTTTTGCATTTGAAGACGTTTTGTCTAAATGTACAGTCACTGTTGTGTTGACAAAAGTTCGTTTGCTATGAAAAATTTACTTACCAGTGGTATCCATGTTTAAGTTTGTTTCTTTAAAGTAGGAACAAGAGTACGCCATTAATAAAACCTGTAAGACCTATGATAAAACCTGACATATTAAAAAGCCTGCTAATAGTATGTATTAGATACTTTTTATATCGACACGTCTTTTTTAAATTAAATGCCCCCCACCCCATTTTTTCAAAGTAGTCCCGGTTTAAGGTCAACAAAGTAATTGAAGCCGACATGTTATATAACACGTGTATGATGCACAATATTTCTTAAAGTCAAGAGTTGCTAGAATTTAATCGATTTAAACTACTACTAACTTTGGCTGGTACCTGTCTAAAGTCAGGATTAGGATGATTTCCTTCATATTGCGATATATATTTGTTCACTTATGTATTCAAATAGCATAACGTACATGTACGTTGAACTTCTGGATTTCGACTTTGCTTGTTTTGTGACTAGCGAGTTTTGATCATGAATAGTTCGTTTTTTTCGGATTTTGGGTGCAGTTTCTCTAGCATTGTTCAAACCTGTCGCCCGTTTCTGTTTTTCTTGACCATAGTTATTTTCATATTGTCGACATGAGATCTGATCATCTTTACATATTCAATTAGTTGCGTCTTGCTAAGTGGATATTAAAGTCTTTTTATGTCCTGTGATGTTCACGTTGATAGACTTGCCAAAAATTTGGACGGTATTCGGCTTGGACTAATTTACGACCACGCCATAGAAGCATAATGGTCCCATAGTACTATTTAGTGCATTTCTTTGCATTTACAAACACCCTAAACAATGGTTTTGCGCATGGTACATTTATAAATGAAATAAAACACACAGAAAACACACACACAGCCACACAAAGGTATATATATATATATATATATATATATATATATATATATATATATATACACGATACATTGATGCAGACAATTGTGTGAGAAAAACGCACTTGTATACAGTATGTAATTTACTGGTGTACATCGTATGCTGCTTTTTCCAGCAAATGTATTCGCTTTTCTGTTAGTGCACATCTTTTGACAAGTTGCTGCGGCCACTGTAGGACTAAGATGGTGGAGCAACAGTTCTGGTATTGGGTTATCTACCTTTGGTCTCCAGCCTATTCCAGGATTATTGATTGAACGGTGATATAATATGTACATTAATATTGATGATCCCAATACAGATTATTATGTGATATAAGGCATACTTGTACATCTAGTACATTGGTGTAGACTATTTGCAACATCCTTTCCCTTCAGTGGCTCTCTATTTCACAGCCTGTGCATTTATTTTCACAAGGAGTGACCAGTGTAGAAGGCAAATAGGGCTGCAGTAGCAATTCCGGCGTCGGATTTTCTACCTCTAGATTTGAGAGCCTGTCCAAGTATCATTGCGTTAACTGAGGCACAGTTAGGTGCACATATGGGATCGTTGGGATTTCGATTTCAAAGGCCTTGCTGATAGCAAAAAATGTTCTCAGCAATATCACTCCTAAACTGATAAGGGATTTTTTGACTGTCTGGAGATTCTGTCAAATAAATTTGTACTATCTTGTACCTGTAATTCCAAATCTTCAAGAAATTGTCAGGTTGGCAGTAATTTGCAGTGCTACATTGCTGGTACATGTAAATCTGATTTAACATCGTTGTCCCAACTGTAAACAAATCCACAGCTGCATTTAGAATTCCAAGTCGCCCATCTTTCTGTTAAATAATAGGAGAGTGTTATCTGAGCACAGAAATAATTGCACTATCTTGCTTCGAAAGGTTGATAAGGCTGTCCAGATGTCTGCGATCGTTTATAATATTTTTGTAGGATTCCATCAAAAATAGCATGTTACCATCCAGCGTTTCCTTAGGTAAATGGTTTCTAATTTTGTCTCAGAGCAATTATGATGAATATAACTGTCTGAAATCTTAAGACCAGTTCGTCTACTGGTTTTTTTTTTGTTTTTGTTTTTTTTATCCCATAACATTGAATGAAGCAGCTGCTGCCACACAATTGCTTCCCTTTTTTCTGCATGTATCTTGCGTGCTTCGTTGCATGTGTTCTGCTATTTGTAATAATGTTTTTTAATTGGTTGACACAGTGGGGAAAGTCTGAGACCATGACGAAGAGTGCACTACAATCAACATGATCTGAGAGAGAATAACGACAGTAGCATGATTGGAAATGACACTTCATGAAACTTCAACTTTCTTCAGCACCGGCGTGCATAATGCAATTTGACAGGCCCAGTCCATTAATTTTCCGATGGCATCCCATAATACAATGAGAAGCTCACACATTTTGACACCGACTATTGCATTGTGGCACACAGGGAATCTGAAACAACTGTAAAAGATCACTGTAGAGTATCAGTTGCCAGTTGGCGCTCCACTTTACCAGATTCCAGTATATTTATCAAGCCTACCTCATCTCCCCTGTCTGTCGACCCAATATAGATAGGCTTACCACCACACATCTCAAGCACAAGGTCTTCCTACACAGTGCACTCTTCATTAATCAGCCAACCAGCCAACAGAGGATAGTTTTCATACTAGCAGATTCATACATCCATTGCAATACATCTTCATTTATACCTGACTCTTGGATTACAAAAGTTTTAATGTCGCTGCAGCCGACTACCAGGTGGCAGAGGAAACATGAACCTGTCCAGAAGATCATTGTACTGTTTTTTGCTTCACACATACAAATTTAGTTAACTAATGCTGTCCCTACTTTTCCGCAACCCCATCTGTCTTTATAGTGAGTTTCTTTGTACTGGTCAGTAAGAACTGTTTGATATTCAGGAGATGCATTTTTATATAAATGGTCAAAATTACAATCATGAATGTTCTGAATGTTCTAGTTCCATGGGGTTGAGACTGGAGGTTTATTTCTTTTGTTGGCATAGTTGTGTTGGTAGTCACGGGTAATTTTCTGTTATCAATTTGGCAGCGCATGCATTTTGTAGTGGTGTTGGTCCAGGATATGATTTGTTCACAATAACGTGACCTGTATGTGACCTTTGTAGAATTTGCATCTCCAAGTCCTTGTGTTCATCTTTAATTTCTCCAACTCCATCACATACTTGAACTTAAGAGTCTATGTCTCTGATTGTCATGAAGCAATCGACTTCTGGCACAAATGCCCCACTTACACGTGCCTTTTCATTGCTTAGGTATTACTGCCATATGTCACCTTTAATGACTGTTCTCTTCAATAACACATTTCCTTCCATCATCAAATCTGAGGATACAGCTGAAGTTAAATCCGTTGGAACAACAAAATGATTCCTGATAGAACATGCTGTTTAATATCTGGTAATGCAAATGTCTTCACATTTGATCGAGCATTTGGTTTCAACTTTATTCCATTATAAACACTTACCGTCTACATTTATGTTACCGTTGTGAGACTAACTATTCTGACAGGGAAAGGGTTTTACCGCAATTTATCAAAAGGGTTCTTGGTCGAATGATGAAGGGAAGTGCAGGTGGTGTATTTGTGCCAGAATATTTCTGTTTCATTCCTGCTATTGTCTTCAGAACATTTGTGCCGCACCCACCTGACATAAAGTTATCAAATTCCATTTTAGATAAGTATAACCATTTAATTATTACACACATGTACACACAGACACAGACACACACACACACACACACACAAATATATATATATATATATATATATATATATATATTAATCACATGCTGTTCTTGCAAAGCAAATACCAGGATGTATGTATTTACGTTTTATTTATATTTATCTTGTTTTACTAAATTAATTGTTGTCGCCATTATTACAAATTAATTGTGAACTGATGAATCGAGAGGTCCTACTTCTGCATTTTATGGTGGTATCAATACTTTAGCAAGTGTACTTAGCAGTGTTATTTTGAATTTAAGAAAAGCATTTTTAATTAGGCTATGAAAATAGAATATTGAATCCAGATCTTTGCTTCAGTATGGTATACAACTATTACAATAAATGCTGTCTTTTATATATATATATATATATATATATATATGACATGAATGGGCGTTTGGTAAGGCAAGGGTGCTCATGTGGAGGGATGTGGTTAACAAGAGCATAATATACATCCTTATCTATTCGGTAAACCTGTATTTCCCGGGTTAGCAACATATTTAAGCTGAGGCGTACTTATAAGATTTAGAAGGGAAGTTGACATAATTTGTCACAATTGGTGTAAAACATCAAAAGTTCCATGCATGAATTTTAAATAAATTTTCATTATGTAATGTATTAGGGTACATAACGTCAGAAGTACAGGTCCAAGTCCAGTAATTCTGAGGGTGATACCATTTTTATTATATTATATTTTGTGGATATGTGATGCACTGCACACACGTACACACACACACATGACAATATATATGTATAACGTTTCCAACAAAGCTTGAAATATGGGTGATTATTTTCATGTGGTTCACACACTGCTACTGACTCAGGCTTGGCGGAAGAACGTTTTAAGTGTCGAATACCAAAATCTCTGGACCTGAAAATTGATGTCCCTGTGATTCTGAACATGAATATCTCCGATACACTTGTAAATGGCCTGCAAGGAAGAATTACTTCTATGGCTTATGTATATGTAACTGTGGGCTTTCCATCACCGGAAAAATATATTCCGATACTTAGAACCACATTCTAAGTGTACAGTGTACAGCACAATAAAGGCATAAACACTTCCTATCAGTTCCAACTCTTACTGGCTTTTGCCTTTACCATCTACAAAGCCCGAGGATGGACCTTGGCATACATTCAAGGATGACAATAGCTGGTTACATTGGCTTTGCAGTTGGAAAGAAGACAAGCAAGTCTGCCCTCTGTGTACTTAAGTTCAGACCCAGCCTGGTATCAAAGCACCCACTACCTGTGTATGAATTAGAAAAAAATGACCACTTGCCACTGGTAGAAAATCTTAATTGATATCAAACCACCATGGCCAAGGAGAACATGATTGATAATGATGGAGTGAGTGACGCGGATGTACCTACATGTGACTGGGGTTTGTGTTGCAATCTGAGGATGAATTGTCATGTGAGGATGACAATGATGTTGAACTGGATGTTTTGACTGAACAAAATTCACTTTTACTTCCCCTTCTCTTGAAGCACTTAACATTTGAAAAGCAAAATTTACACAAATGGTACGACCAGAAGACCAGCTGAGTGGAATGAGTCACTGGATCACATGTTGTAATGATACATTGAGGTTTGAACAACATATATGGGGTATTGTTAGTAACATATCGAAAAAAAGGAAATAAAAATCAAAGGAAAATACCACACTACAAGGGAAATACTAGAGTGTACCAGGCAAATTGCATTGCTGTTATGTTCTGAAAAGTACAAGAAATTAATGGTTAGAATGTTACATGCCAAAGAAGCAATTTTAAAACATTCCAGGGCTACTTATATTCTGGCGACTAGTCTCCATAAGGTAGAGATGGAGGTGGCATTTGAATCAAAGACAGCAAAAGCAGCACAGACCACAATAAACCACAAGGGTTCAGGACGTGTACCGGTAATGCAGCATCACATTGTAAGCTGGTGTGTGGCAAAGCCAGAATAAGCCAGAAAGACATCTGTATAAACCAAATTCTATACCAGCTGTAACAGAAATAGATTGGGAATTACAACATTTGAGCCATCTTATAAGTTCACAATCTGCCTTGCGTGAAATGACAAGTGATATATCGTCTTGCAGTTACATTGAGATGCCCCATAACAGAAGACAGAGCCTCAGGAATGCCAGAGATCATACCATTTCCTATTTTACAAAATTATATACCAAGGTTATTGAATTGGAGACTAAGGAAAAATGGCTATTACGCAAACATTCAAATAGTTGTATTGAAACTGATTGCTCAATGATGGCATGTGGATGTGTGAATTTCATAAACTAATAGATTTAAAACACTTTACTATGCAGACAATCATCGAAGGACGGTCCAGTTTTGTAACTATGCAGTATCTCAATTTGTCTGCTGGTCAACTGCAAAGGGAATATATGCTACGACAGAAAGCTGAAACAGAAGAGGCTCATTTCAAACAAATAATGATGATTAAATCAAATTCCATCAAAACATCAGATATATCATCTAGTTTGTTAGAACAAAAGAGAGAAGTGCTTCCCATCACCGCTGGTAGTCTGAAATAGAAAGCAACAAGAATTATATTAGGCCAGCACTTACAGTTAATGGCCTGAATCCATTCTGCAAAGCATACGACATTAGTCGTCCAGCACGAATGCAAAAAGACATCACTAGGATGTTACACATGTTCCACAGAATATATCCAAAGTGCAAACATATCGGGATGAAAAAACTGAGGTTTTGTGTGTTAAACTTACATCATGCGGCACTTGGAGGAACCACGTGCACGCATATTATAGCACCGTGTCATTTTACATACTTTCATGAGCCATCGTGAAGTGCGTCCTTTGCACTGTTTAATAAAATAGCTTAGAACTGCTTTAATTCGCAATTTTTAGTTTACGCTGCTATTCTGGGCATGTATCTGGTATTGTTCGCTAGTGGAATACTGGTATCTACTATTACCAAGCTTTTCCGTTTTCCGTTTTCCTTACATCTGCCAAAGAAGCACCTGTACACAACCGGTTTGAAAAGCGCATCAAAATCAGTGTTAACAAATGCGCCGTGGAGCCAATAAAAATCGACCAATCAAGATCATTTTCGGTCTTTGCTAAGGTACTGATATCGCGAGGAGATGTAGATGCTAGAATCAAACATGAAAGAATGACATTAAGAGTGCAGAAAATAACAATTGCAAGAATAAGAAGTACAATGTTAGTATGTTTTATTGATGTTGACACATGTGTTCTTCATAAGCGACTGGTAGCCAAAACATACGAAAAATATACGTAATTGCCGTAAAGTTGTGCAAAAAACCGTGGTTCTGAGTTTCCACAACATGTGTGCGCCGAATTATCAAACAGGATCGTCCCATGCTGTGGAACAGTTATGCACCTGGAGTGCTATGGACAGATCATAGGGAACGGCTGTCGATGGAAATTAGCCTGAAATGCCTAATGCGGATGGAATAATTGATAAAACGTCCCGCGAAATTTATCGGCCCCTCTCTGATCGTCAGACACACTTCTGTAGTGTAATTACAAATTACCATTACTTTCACACTCTAGTCATCGTGGGAAAAAATGAAATAAGTCTATACGTTCAGATTACGGGTGTCATTGATAGTTCGACAGGACATATAAAACATTAAGTAGCTTAGTATTGGGACAAACCCCCCAACCCCAAACCCCAAAGGCGCTTTACATTGAAATAGCATTATAAACTAAATGTAAATTTGGGATCGGAGTACTATCTCTGCATGATTATGTATTAATTATTTACACATATTCTGTGCACGTCTTTGTTGGTTTCAACTTGTTTCTTCCATTTACTACCCAAAAATTGACAAATTTTTATGAAGCCTATCCGAAAACAAGCCAACCTATACAGAACTTAGGTCTAGGTTTTCAACTGACAATAAGAACTTCGAAATTTTGTCAAATATAACTTAAATTAAGTGTTCTCTAAAACACTGTACCATTTGTATATATATATATATATATATATATATATATATATATATATATATATATATATATATATATATATATATATATATATATATATATATATATATAAATTATTGAGTTTTCAGTCCTGAGCACTCTTTCATTTGTTTATATTATTTTTATAAAAATCAAAGTTTTAGCGAGCATACTGTCCTTAACACGTCTGCATAAAATTACAAAACTTAAGCATATGAATCACGTAAGTGAGCACAAAACTGAAAATACAAATTAATCAGCACCAAACTTAAATTACAGATACCAAAAGTCAGAGAACAGAGAGAACTCGAGCACACAAATAATAGAAGTATAGAAACACAGAAAAAAAACAGCGAGCACATACTCACTGCTATATATGTATATATATATACATATAATTAAAGGATAAGTACCATGGAACTCTGGCTGCCCGAAAATAATGTCCATGACGCAACGGGGAAGCCCAGGCATCCGCCGAGATACCCCCCAGATGACTGGTCCGCCGACCCGATCCCGTCCGCGCCACGGACGCCGGCCAAGGGCATAATTTCATACCACACACAAAACCTTTAAATGATTTGGTAAGTTAAAAGGCCTGCTAAAAATATCATTAACTTTTAGGTGTGTTCAATGCTTCAAGCAGCGCCGATGTCCGAGCACGCTTCCCAAGACCCATGGGACATTTCACCATATTGCCTTGAGCGGCCTCAACAGCACCTATAGTTTTGTTGCACAGATTGATACAATTCAGACCATAAGTAAGTGAGGGCACACCCACTGTGTTTCAGATGTAAGCTTTAATATCTGATGAAAGTCCAGGGAAGCATACACCGGCACCTGAAAATAAAAACATGTCTTTTCTAGCCTTTGAAATCCTATTTCATACGAGAGTGCCAGGTTTCCTGTCAGACTGAAAGCTAATGCCCAGTACATCCAGCTCGTTAACCATCTGTAGGAGTGATCCATTCAGAAACCATTTAGGTTTATATATAAAGGTGGATTTTTCAGCAATAAAACATAGGGACTTAGTATCATTAAATCAGAAGTGCAGTCTGGAGGCATACTCCTGACATATGTCAATGACATCACGGGTGCTAGGATAGACCACAAAGTGCGGTGACTTATTTCCAGTGGGGTACTTCTATACATAAAAACAGAAAACACAGTACGAATAAAATCATTTTAATTTCTGATGCTACTTCTGAATAATAATCAACATTCAAATGTAAAGTATAATATAACCAACATTACTATGTAAAATAAAATTGATGAAAATTGTTAACTTGTAAAAATAAGGAACACTGTTAGGTAATATAAGGTCAGGTCATCAGCGTACGCAATGCTGTTGTAAGTATGTGCGCCGATCCTCAAACCTAGCTGAGATTCACGTAGTTTTACAATTAGTGCATCCATGCAAATATTACAAAGCTTGGGTGACAAAATGCTGCCTTAGCGGGTGCCAACAGTAACAGAAAAGGAGCTGCTGCATTCAATATCCCATTTAACATTCGCTTTTAATGACGAATACTATTAATATAAGTGCTTTCACAAATAAGCTGAACTTCCGATGGAATTATATATACACATACGGTATACCTGGTACAAAGATGGGAGCGCTTGTCTTTGTAACATCCCAAAGTTTAAAGGCATTGGCAATGTCTCGCTACGAGATGATTGGTCGGGTGTTCATATATGCATGTTACACGCCAGTGCACCTAATTTCTTGTAAACCCAGTGAGTGTGCAGCAGCTCAACCGATGGCACACTGCCAGGCCTGGGTCACATGGAGATCTCAACAGAACCAACTATCATTTTACCACCCTTCCACAAAGCAAAACATGCTCCACGTTTCTCGCATGAATTTCCTTTTAGCTTTAAACATCTGTTGATCACAATTTTAGAGCAAATACAGGCCTACTCTTGGCGGCATACTGACGTCATTGGTGGAAACGAGAAACAGCCGACGACTATGACACAGATAATTATATCGTCATGGTATTGTGCTCTATATTCCAAAGACCTTGGTGGGGATACCTACTGTAACCAGTGCACTCTGAACCGATGTGTCACTATTTTGTTCCTTAAATAAAAATTTCTTGGCATAAAGTTGCTTATTCTTACTTCTTCTTTTTGTTCAGTTGAAAGGTGGAAAGGTCATATGAGGGGTAGTTAAACATCTCTGCACCATGTGATCACAATCCAACTGCACGAGATTCCAAAAACGTGTTGAATGCCAAATCACACATTCCGCCAGCCTCCGTGTCACAAGAGATCAACAACTGGCGTCTATCGTACGAGTTCGAGGCCGGACCACCTCCCGGGATTCATCATCATTGAAAAAAGACTATAATTTAGTCCAATATTTCGATATAAATATCGTGATAGCAAAAAAGTTACCAATTGAAAAGGCACAGACATAGTAATTTATTTATTCTTACGATGCTTCAGGGTATCTATCAGGTTAATTGCTTTGCATGAAGTAAACCCTGTATACGATTCCAGGAAATTAATAGTAGAAGACCGATTAAGTGCATACAAAAGCATGAATTGCTGGGGTCATGTGCCTGTGTTTCCTAATCTGAGTACCCCACGCTTTTGATTTCTTGGTGTGGAAAATTGTATTGGTTTCATCTCTCCACTTATCAACTAATTAAATCTGTATTTGCCTCTAAAACAAAGTATGGAGATGAGAATAAACTATTCCACATTTTGCAAATCGGTATTAATTCGCGCCGCAAAATGACGAGTCGTTTTAATAAGGAGAACGAAACATCGTCTTGTACGAGTGTGTGCCTTGCTCTTTATTTTCGGAGGATGCCTCATTATGATACTTGGGGTATCCCTTACAAGACCAGGACATCGACAAATTTTACATGCGAGTCACTATGAGGCAGCTGAAATCTATTCGTCCAGTTTGTCTGGAATATGCTTGACTTTTTTTTACCCTACCAATGTTGTGCACAGACTCAGTGGTACTTGTCTTCACAGACCTTTCCAAGGAGAGACCACATACCTTTAATGACATGCTGTGTCCTGGCATTGTGCTATACTAATTTCCATGATGTGTTTTGCCTCTAATGGAACACCACCTGTTTTGATAGCCCACTTTTAGCTTTAAAAACTGTTCCCTGTTACACCAATGAGAGCAGCCCACATTTTCTCCTTATCCCTCCTGGATGAAATTCCACGTGTACTGATTAAGTAGCAGAACAGAAAAGTCTAAAATCTCTAAAATTATTGAAGCCAAACTTTTTAACCAACTGTGGATATATACCGTACGGCAAAATTTTTGATCAAAAGTGCATCTCTGAATCCTCTTGACTCTTGTATTGTAAATTAATTTTGTTCTAGACGCAAAGTCCTGAAATTCAGAACAAATACGACCGAATCTCAAAATTTGTGACAGAAATGTATTACATCCAATAATTTCCGAAATAGTATCGTCCGGGAAAGGAGAGTTAACTACTTCCAAGTTAAGCTCATCTACTTTGTGATAGACTTTAGTACAAAACCTTTCATTAGTGACCCGAATATCCAAGTCCCCCAAACACATCTCTGAAACCATCTAAATTGTTACCCTCCAAAAGGGATATCTTTTGGGTAAATTTCGTTAGCAATTTCACTAATATGTTTAGATTTACGCAAGCAATGTCATCAATACATCTTGCGTGGTTTGATAATTTTGTAGCCACTTAAAAGTCCTTTTTTCATAAATTTATCCATATACTTGAATTCAAGCGAGGTTAAATATAAATTTGCAAGTAACGGAGAGCAGTTGCTACCCATTGGAATGATTTTATTTGTTGAAAAACCAGTGGTCCGCATTGAACAAATGTATTATCCAAAAGAAATTTTATAGCATCTATCAAAGTGTCAACAGCGTAAGATTTAACGTTACTTTTTGAATATTTATTGTGTGACCAATAGTGCTTTCATTGTATATGAATTAATATTTATGTATGGTTTACCATTATGTTTAAAAATTTTGCTTGTTAATTCTGAAAAAGAACTCTGAACTTCATCTATGGGTAGATTTTTGTACAGTTTAAAAAAGATAAAAACATATTATATTTTTTGCCTTTAAATCTTTTTTGAGTTTAGACACAAACTTGGGAAAAATGACTAAGGCTCCAAACACAGTTTATTTCACAGTTTCTAGAAATTTTTTGAGAAATCTTGGACGCAATCTTTTGAATATGACTATTCCATGACAAATATTTATCTACCGGCAGGCCAGGAAGATTTATCAGCATTCGATCATTTATGAATCAGTTTGAAGGTAGGTATTGAAACGTCTTGTAAGGGTTGATGGAAAATCGTAAATTTTGTTTCTTTATGACTTTAACAAAATGTTTATTCTTTTCAGTTCAGTGTTTAAGATTTGAGAGCTTACACAGTTTACTCAAGGAAATCTTTGAACTAAGAAAAGTGATTATGGTAGAAATTTTGCTTTAGCTATCTGATATTGCCATTGAGCATTTTATAAGTGTTCAGGTATAATTTAAGAGTATGAAATCCCAGTGTATCTTGGTTAGTTCGTTTAAGTTGTTAATAATGATTATCGCGGATTTTTTTTTCGTAAGTCAATATTCCGACTCCTATTGCAATTGGAAATTGCTCCATATGTAATAATTAAGTATGGCCGAATTGATCACTAAAATATTAATTTATTTGTACTCATTACTGCCCACGCACCCCTTCGGTGCAATTTATCTTTTTAAATAGTTAAACCCATATTTTTTACATATATTGCCAAACAGCCCAAGCCTTTATTAATCTCTCTTCATGGCACAGATGTTGGCGTATACCTTCTTACCTACTTGTTCGGTGGAGGAAACCGAAGGACTCGGAGAAAAACACCCTGCACATTCAGAGTGGTAGGAAGTCTTTCAACTTGCTTCCCTGGCCGTGAATCGAACCCATGCCGCAGAGATGAAAGGCGAGCGGGTTGAAGCTCCGCCACTCTGCAACCATTTATTTTTGTTCTAATGACTTTGCATAAGATGCGATACATATTTGTTTGATAAGTTAAAATTATTTATAGGTAGCCCCAATGATAGCCGATGGAAATATCCTTAATTGGGATCATCCTGACATGACTGTGTCTTGAACAGGTTCTTTATTGTACGTCTATATTATAACGGTATTTTGGGGGGTTTCGAATCAACTGTTTACAATTGGAAGGGAACAAGCTTAAGTCAAGTCGATTCCATTGTGCAAGTTGCATTAAAGCTGACAACTTTTGTCACTCGTATAACTGATACATGGGTCATGCGGAGGCATTCAAGGACCTTTATTAAACACTGCTATTTTGGAAAGTTTACATTTGTTGAAAAAATCCACTGAAAACTTGGAACTGTTTTTATTCTTTATTCAAAAGGATTTTTTCATATTTATAAAGAAAACGGTCAAAGGTCCAACTAAAAGCCAGATCTACAGCTGGTTTCATCCTGCTCGCCAGAAATGCTGATAACCCGTCTCTGACATATCCCCCCATTCCTTTTGCGCCACCCGACGGCACATGTTTTATAGTGCTGATCACATTAAAGTCCTTTGGCCTTCTGTGGATCACAATATATTATATGGCTTCTGTAGAACCTATTGTCGAACTTGCATGTTTCTATGGATGATCGACCAGGCCCCGGACCCCACACTTTGTCGCTGTAATTCACACTGTGTTTTCCCACCTAATACTAGATCAGCAAGGCCGTATATACCTGATCCTGGTAATGGTGTTAACTAAATTGTCAGCATGGTATGTTGTCAACCCGTTATTTGTCACAAACTCTCAGTATGCATTGCCACTAATATCAAAGTTGACTTGTTCAAACTGTTCTAAATTTGAGCTTGGAACCTGGCGATGACCTCTGAACCTTTTTACTTACCAGTATATTGACTGAATGTTTTATTCTTACGGGCATGAAATCGTTCTCAGTAATGTTCTTAAGTGGGTCTCTGTGTGCATATTAATTTTGTTCATTTGCACTGCAGCTTTGATTACTGGTTAAAATATAAACTTAACCATTTAAAGGATGCTGATCCCTACAACAGCATGGAAATGGTTGGATCACTCTGAGTACACTTGGCGCTCGTGGAGTCATCTGGCAATGGACCGAATTGTTCTGAGGATCAATATCCTTCACTCGATTGGGTTTTTATTGTATTTTCAATAACTGAAGTTCGTCAATATGTAATGGAAGTACATTGTCATAAGAAGGAATTATCGGGGCGAGATAGTTTTAGAGACAAGTTAAAAGTATGCCATTGACAAATATGTGTACCAAACATACGGTGGATGCACCTTTATCTGTAAGGCTGTGATACAAACTGCTTTACTTGGAGTGGCAGAAAAAAACTGATTTCACAGGAAAAACACCAGAACCTGACGTATGTTACACACAATTTCCAAACAAATTGTGCAATTGGCACAAAATTTAATGTGTGCGAAGGCCCACCACACACCCACACCCACACCCACACACGCACAGACACACACACACATATACATATGTTCCCTGTCATATATATATATATATATATATATATATATATATATATATATATATATATATATACATGCTCCCTTAGCCCTTGATTTGGTCGAGTGGATATGTGCATGTCCTATTTCAGCTTGACGACTGGTGCCAAAGGTTGCAGGTTCGAGTCTTGCCCATTCCGATCATAAAATACATATTTTCTGCATTTTCTAAATGCTGGTGGATTTGAGTTATTGATTCTGTATAAAATGCCGAGTTTTTAAGAATGGGGATTTGGTCGAGTGGACATGTGTGTTTTCCATTTCAGCTGGGCTACTGGTGCCAAGGTTGCAGGCTCGAGTCCCGCTGGTTCCGAACATAGTATATATATATATATATATATATATATATATATATATATATATATATATATATATATATATATATATATATATATATATATATATATATATATATATATATATATATATATATATATATATATATATATATATATATATATATATATGTATATATATAAATGAGCCCCACGCCCAATAAACATAGTCTTGTCAGTGTTTACAGATAAACAAAACATGCGGATTTATTAGCGTAAATTGCAGCTATGTAAGTTACATTTATCATCATTGTGACAGTGAGGTAGCAAATTATAAAAATGCATATAGACACATCTCTGTGAAGAATGTTGCTCATTTTTCAGTTTAAACTGCAAACACAGCTTTCATATACACTTAATGATTATATCTTTTGCAATCATCACTGATTATGTACAAAGATTTTATTGTTTATACAGTATATTTAAAACATTCAGCATTGTACAATATGTTGAAGTTCACTTCCTCCCCCCCCCCCCTCCCCCGGACGTTTGGCTTGTAACTGTTCTGCGTAACTTCCAGGTGCGACATACAGCAGTTTTTCATGTGACTCAGTTCCATGGAATCGCTATCGAAGCACGGATATGTAAGAGCTGTTTGTGGATGAAAAATGATAGCCTTGTGCCTCCCTTGTTCCTTAGTCCCGGCATTAAAATGGACCGATATTTCAGACAGAGGTGTAAAACAGTGCACAAATATAAATTTATGTAAACCCCAGACTGTTCCAGTATTTGATCATGACAAATGTTATGTAATACATTGGTCACAAAAACTTCCAACTTCTACAATGAAAGGAAATACTGCTTTCCAACAAGGTCATGCACGGGGCGTTGCATTGCGAACCATTTCAACATGGATCACAACGTGACATTGAGTGACATCATTAGCCTCATTGTTTACGCAAAGCAAGAACGGTGTAAGTAGCCGCCACTGATGATTCAAAACAAAATGTTAAGAATAGTCAACTCTGATTGTCTCATCAAACCCTCACGAATTATCTGTGCGTGCACAAATGACGGGGATAGAATTAGACCATTAAGGATATTCTAGGGTGCAATATTGTGTACTCTGAAGGGAACACACTGTAGGCTATCATGAATTTGTATTTAAAACTTGCTTTGGTACAACAAATTCCTAGTTAAAAGTATCTAACAGGCCCGCCAGCAGACCCACAGAATGGTTTGGAGCGGGTGACAGAAAAGCCTCGAAATTATAGCTGCCGCTCTCTCGAAGGCATGGACTTCATTGTAAGGGAATTGAGTCGAACTAGCCTATAAGGCTTGTGTGCAGCTGTATTCTTTACCAATTGTTATCATCGTAAAATTGATGATACAATAAAATGAACAATTGCATAACCATGTGATGTTAAAGGTATATGGCTTGGTATGCATTAAAGTATAGTAGGCTGATTTCTACCAGAAATTTTCTTGATATTTTTGAACGGAGATACAAGTTATGCTGGGTACTGGCAATTGCCGAGATATATCTAGATTTCGTTTTCGAAAAAAAAAATTAGGACGAAAAACGGGATTTATTCTAATTGATTGATTGTTAAATAACTATTTGTGCAAAGGCTACTCTTATTATTAAAATACCAAATTTTACATAGCAGCCAACGTTTATTTTGCTTTATTGAAACAACTGTTCTCCTCTGGCTTATAATAATTTTGTTTTACACTTTATATTCCTGTACGGCTCACTACATCCACTTGGGACAACCAACGATCCAGTAAAGAGATACCCGTCAAACCCATTCTTCACATGATCCACCACAATCCAAGCACTACATATGGCTCAACATAGAACCAAAGTACCACTATTGCTGGATTTCAAACTCTATCACGGCATACCTCTGCATAAGGAAGCTGTACTTTCGCACCAAATGCCTTGCATGTTTCTTGAAAAATCTATCATTGGCACGACAATATCACCAATTGCTCAATAGAGTGTATGCATCTTCCTGTTGGGCGTATATACATCGCAGAGGCTATACTGCAGCAACCATGCCATACATCCTGCAACACCAAACCGAGCACGAGGTGTACATACTAATGTATTGCTGGTATCAACATTTATCTTTTCATGCCAATACAGGCATGTTTCCTAAAGCTCGCAAGCTAATCCCTTATGTACATACACGCTGACTATCTGTGGCTTGTACTTTTTCAGACTGTTTGTTTTTGACTAACCAAAATGTCGTCCTCCCATTCCTTCTCTACAATTTTGTTGGTTTATACCCGACTTTACTTTGCCATGACATATTCTCGCGATTAATATGCATATGCTGACTTAAGCTTCTCATATTTCAAACTTAATATACAACTAAAAGCCGGTTAAAGACCGAAAACCCGTCGGCAAGCGTTCATAACTGGGGAATGGTACCTCAGGTGACGACCATGTACCTGCGTGTGAGCCGAGGAGGATTATAATGCTGGCAAAATCCCGGAAAGGTCTGAAAATTAATTTATGCCTAAGCTTCCATTGGTTCTAATATTTCAGATCACTGAAAATGAAATATTGGTTACAACTATAAATGATCTTGAGAAAAACCATTACGCATTAGAATTATAAAAATGAATTAATATGTCTTTGATTCTATAATAAGGGAATGGAATTGACATATTGTGCAAAGAGAAAGAAAGTGAAATGTGTCCATAAATTGAGTATTTGAATAACAAGTTATAGCTAACGGTTTATGGCTCAGAGTTAACATGCGTATTTCATTGATGCTGTAATGTTGCCCAATTAAATGATAATTGGTTTACCAAAGCAACAAAAACCTTGGCTATGTATGTCATCATTGCCATAATGTATTAACGATGAGAGCATTTAACACTAGATACGTATAAAATATGTACCCTTGCCTAAAGTATGTCCCCCTTCATTGCCAAAAAGGATATCAAGTACACCAAAGACATAGGTGACAAAAATATAGTGAACATGCTTGAATCTGCAAACTCCTCTTAGGCTAGTACCAGCATGTGATTATATAGCTTAAGTATGCGCAGGTGACGAAAATAGAAGTTGCTGTAGGTCACTGATATTCAACAAGCAGACTTATGGGAAACCAGGCAGGATGAGTGACCTTGACCTACTTGTAACCTTGAAGTATGTCACATGTAGGTCAAAATTACTTCTGTTTGACATAGTGACGAAGCCTAGGTGCAAATGCAATGAGCAAGTATATCATGGCAAGACCATTTTCTTTAATGCAGCACTGTGACCTAGATAGGTGACCCAGTAACCTAGTTTTCAATAGGTGTCTGGAGCATTCTTCGGACCAACTGTCATAAATAATTGGTGCAGCTACAATGAGTAATTAAATATTTGGAGATATCATAGTACGGTTTTATGCTTCAATGCAGCATTGTGACCTAAATATGTGACCCTAACCTAGTTTTTGATAGGGGTTTGACGCATTCTTAGGACCAACTGTCATAAATAATTGATGAAGCTATATTCAATATCTTATTAGTATAGTGTTAACGCCGTTTTATTTTCAATGTAGTACTGTGATCTAAATATGTGACCTAGAGACCTATTTTTCGATACACACCTGAAAAAACCTCAGTGGCCCCTTGTCATGAAAATTTTGTCTCCTTAAAGTGAGTTTTTTCGGAGATATGGCGTTAACAAGGCATGGACGGACGAAAGGACGCAAAGGTGACAACAATACCACTCCAGCCTATATGGGCCCAGGGTTAACGTAATATGTCGTTTGAAATTTACTTTATGAACTTACGAAGCTCTGACATAGATTAATTCTGACTGTCCATCTATGAAATTATCTCGGTTGTTAATCAGCATGGAACACAATGTAATTCCCAACAGTGCTTCTCATGCTAGACTCGAGAAATGAGGGTAAGATCCTTGTGCGAAAAGTGTTGTAGGCTGGGTATGGGTTCCTCGGAGGCACAGTGTATGATGCAATATGTCAATATAGTATGATCATTAGGTACGCTAAACCTTTAAATATAAGTGGATAAATATATGTTTAATAACAAAATATAATAATGATAATGATAGGACAAATGGTGATTATGGTCTATTCACATGTAGTTGGTTGAAGGCTTTTTTTACTTGAACTAACCTTGATGCAGAATTTGATTTATCTGAGAAAATCATGACTGAAATGGGAGGATATAGATTCCGAATGGAATGGCAAATCCTAATTATAGATTAACAGATTAAATTTGCATCATTTTTACAAGTGTTCAAATGTATTTGATTTCTTTTAGAAAATCGTGACTGAAATGGGACGAAATTGACTCCTAAGGGAATAGCAATTCCTAATTATAGATTACCTGACTGAATTTGTATTATTTTTACAAGTGTTCAAATGTTCGTGTGTAAGTGTTTCTGAATTTATTGATATTTCATTGAAACCATATTTCTTGATATTTCTTTGCACGGACCTCCACATGTTGTATGGTAACACATAGCCATCAGGGCTTTGTACCTTCAGCAAATTGAACAAAAGCAAAGATTTATATAGAGCGAAATGAAAGTCAACCTAAACAGGAACAGCACATGAATGTTATAACTGCAGAAACTTAAGCATGGGTCATTAGAAGTTCCGGTTTACCATATTGACAAGATGCAATAGTTATGGTCTATTTGAAGTCTGAGTTTGTATCCAACGAATTTTATTCTATTTCATGGGCAAAACTCATCTCTCCCAGAAGCTATTACAACGCTTCGCGCAGAAACACATACACGGGTTTTCGTTTTTGCCCAATTCCAATGTACCACAGGTCGCTTGGTACTCAGAAACTTGGAAATTGTACTACTTGATTGTTAAGCTGCCGGATAAATGTCACCTTGCTATCATTACAAGGAGGCACTGCTCTCTGGACTTTATATGGTGCTGTATAGTAATCACATGAATCTGTTTCATACTTGCTGCTTTGAAAGATGTGCAGGTGGGGTCTGTGGTCAGGTTGAATCTCTTCAGTGAAGGCCTGCCTTGAAATATCATTGTGCGACGGCTGCAAATGCTTTCGCTTTTCGTAACAAATATTATGATTTCCAAAACAACATACTTATCATATATAATCTGCAAGAAGGAATCATTAATGTTGGAATTAAGCATGTATACGCATCCACTAACATGTGCATGAGCATGAGTTGTTTTCTTAAATACCCATAACATTGCAGTTCTTAAAGCTATAAAAGTAACATTTTTATTATTTGATCAAGACAGAGCGAAATAAGTGGTCATATTTACGATTTTGTGACCATGGGTCTAAACAACAAATTGACTATACCATTTCAGTCTTGAAAATATATGCCATCTCATTGGGACCCATCACTCAAAGTCGACTTGGCAGCTTTATTCTTAATCAGTGCAAGATAGATTTTGACAGTACCATCTGGCGTGAAATGTTACAGTACTGGTTGTTACGGAATTGAGCAAAAAACCTTGGCCCCTTTCCAACGTCAGCCAAAATGCATTATATAAAGTTTAATTCAACACATACATACACACACACACACACACACACACACACACACACACACACATATATATATATATATATATATATATATGTATATATATATATATATATATATATATATATATATATATATATATATATATATATATATATATATATATACATATATAAAACCCATTTTCCAAGCTCAGATCACTTGTCATTCAGCTGAGCTCCTGTGAAGGGTGTTGGTCAATGGTCCGTCAGCGTCCTCAATTTACGTTTTCGACTTCTCAAACACCGCTTGCGAGATCCACCTTAAACTTCATTGGGGTGTATCAGAGACAGAATTCTACAAAGGAGTTAAAATGGTCTGGTCCAAAAGGTTTTGGGATTTTTTTTTTTTTTTTTTTTTTTTATTGTTTTATTATTTTGTTTCTCGTTTTATGAATTTATGTTTATTTTTGGCAGAATCGCAAAAAAATGCATGCCAAACCAATTTGATAATTACTTACAAACTGTAGGCAATTCTATGGACCCCGGGACTTTAATTTGATCAACAGGTGGCGTTGCGATTTTATTTCTATATTTATACGGACTTTTTGTGTGTATTTTCGCTATTTGCCAATGCTTCTCCAAAGACTGGTATTAGATTGTTGTGAAACTGTCAGTCGGCGTCGATATTTCACATTTTTTTACTTCTGACCCCCCACCCTCACCACTTTCGATTTTAACGAATTTCTAAATTTGACTACATGCTAATGCAAGTATTCCCATCGATTACTATGTAGGTCAATGCGATTTTAATGTTAATTCATATTTTTTAGTAATCGTCAGTAAGTTTTACCTCAAACTTGGTGGGGATGTACCTCAGATATTTTGAGCTCAGGTGATTTGTCAGTCAGCTGAGCTCATAGGATGGTCTATCGTCCTTCGTCCGTCGGTCTACAATTCCCATTTTCGATTTCTTCTCCCAAAACTGTCAAACAGATTCACTTCAAGCTTGGTGGGGATGTACCTCGGGTAGGTTTCTGGCAGTTTTTGTTCAAATGGTCACACTCCAGTGAGTATTAAATTTTTAATGATTTTTTTATTGTTCTTTTTGGGGGGCAAATCTTGAAAAAAAATCTTTTGTAAAACTGCTCACCCAATTGCTTTGATATCACATTGGAGCACTCCCAGGAACTCCTTGTCCTTCATTTGTTCACCAGGTGGCGCGGCAATTTTTTTTTCTATTCTTCTATTATTTTTTGTGTTTTTCCACTTTTTTCGACTTCCCCTCCACAACGGTCACTGAGATTAAGCTGGAACTTGGTGGATATATTCCTTGTGGAAGGGTCAAACAAAGTCATTCGCTAGGTGACACTACTACGGATTTCTGATTTTGAACGTTTTTCCTCTCAATTCGAGTACTTATCGGTAAATGCACCTTGCCTATTGATAACAGTGTAAGTCAATGGGCGTTCTAAGACTGATTCACATTTTTTACTTCCCTGAAGAAACTTTAAGTGAGATTGACTTTAAACTTGGTGGCAACGAACCTTAAGTGGTCTCTACCAAGTTTCTGCAAATGGACAAGCAAAAGTGATTTTTGGATTTTTAATTTTTCCTTTTGGAAAATCTTTAAAAAGTTTTAATAGGAAAGTTAAACATGGGAATTTCTTCAGATGGTTATAACTTAAATAATTTGGGCCAGATTTGTACGAAACGTGGTAGAGGTGTATCTTTGATAAGTGTCTACCTATTTTGTCATGTCCCAAGTTCACACAACCACAAGTGTGATGAAACTCTAGGTCAGAGATCTATTCTTTGAAATAGTCACGCTTCAGTGATTTTGAAATACTCTTATGATATCTGTATTCCAGTTTTTGGTCAAGTCTCCAAAACCAAAACCACCTGACCAATTGCTTTGAAATTACAAAGGGTCACCTTTTTGGGTATCTTTCACCTTAATTTGTTTAACTGGTGGTGCCGAAACTCATTTGCGTTTTTACTTATCTGCATGTTTGCTTTTCGTGACTTTTCAACTTTACGTCGGAGACTCTGCAAACCTACTGCGGATGTACAAGGACTTAACATCCACCTAGTTTATTGACTTCATGGCGGGGCTGTAATATTTCGTTTTTTAACAAATTATCAACATTAGGAAAATATGTAAGGAGACATGTGCATGCTGGTATTGTTATTGTACAATAGGCACAGCAGGAAATCTGATGTATTGGCCCACATCTCGGTAATTGTGGAAGCTGGGCCCACGGTTACTCTTAAACGCGAGCAGGAAAATGCCTATTTCTATAAACCAGAAATGATATTTTGTTCCGGTGTTTGTTTCCAATAGCTTGTTAGCCTAGCATAAATGTATACACAAGAAATAAAATTGCTCGTGTTACCCAAGGCCAGAATTTTTTCTTTGTTCTCATGCAGGATACAAGGGTTCAAAGGAAAAGTCTCACTTCTTAAACGCAGCTATCAATAATTGACATCTTCATGCAAACATATCATGACGACCCTTCACAAGGGACTCATTATGTTTTATTTACACAATGCAAACCCATCTGGGTTGAATAATCCTAGCTTGCTGTGATGTCTTCTGTATTTCTGCAACGATAATATCACCCAGAAGGCTAATTCGCTACACAGATTGTCACATCTGCGTAAATGAATCGTGCTTGTGGGTTTTTTCACCATACAAAAGAAACACAAAAGCCGTCTTATTCAATCCTTGACGAGTACTAATGCTTGGTCCATATGTACGACTGCCAAGTATTGATTCTTATAACTTCAAATGTCTGTTTACAGAATGGAAAGCAGATTACTTTATAGAGACACCGCAACAGAGGGCAATAGCTGGCCTCGTGGGTCTTTCAGGCAATCCCACACATTTTCAGTTGGTGTTAATTGTTATGTATATGGTAACTAAAAACACTTTTATTGTTAATTAACCGTTTGGGGGCATCAATGTTTTACAGAAACAATGTTTTTTTTTTCTAAGAGTCGTTATCACAGTTTTTGTTGATGTTACTCTTAATCCAGGGTGTACCTCTGCCAGCAGCTTCGTGTTGCAAACTGGGCCATGGTACAACAATTAAGAAGGGCTTTTACCTTCAGGGACACAATGTGGCGCAAACATTAAATGCGCAGTCAGCATTTTCTGAAGCATAACGGATATGGAACACAGCGACAATACTGGTTAAATTGTTAAGTAGATACTTAAAACAATGGTTATATGAACAATGGCGTTGTGTGTTTTAACTGCAAGGAAATCAAAATTTCAAAATATCGAGACGCAACTGCTGTCTATGAAAAATGAACACAAATTTTCCCGGATGATGTATAATGCCCTATTGTAAATTTTGATTTCTGCTCGATTTAATTAATTTAAAAAATGCATGCATATGACGATCGTCCGTGATATCTCATCAGTTCATATTAGACCTTGAACTCCAGGTACAATCAAATGCACAGAAAGGAACTGCT
This sequence comes from Hermodice carunculata, assembly GCA_964020975.1. Taxonomy (NCBI): domain Eukaryota; kingdom Metazoa; phylum Annelida; class Polychaeta; order Eunicida; family Amphinomidae; genus Hermodice; species Hermodice carunculata. The sequence goes on from OZ026619.1 coordinate 29,577,554, forward strand.
TACACACATTTTAGATATATATATATATATATATATATATATATATATATATACGTCAAAGATAATTAGGGTAAAGGCAAGACCCATTTAAGGTGGAAGATGTGAAGCGAATGCACAGTGAAACCGGCAACTTTGGATCGATAATGCCGATTTAATTTTTTACAAGTACATTAAACCTATATATTTTCTGATTACTACATATCCATACACTTATATTCATTTTTCTTATGTTTGTTTGTTTTAACAAGATGAAATCAGAAGAAACTGAAAATATATATCCATGTCCAGGATTGAACTCAATGCGGAGTCCTGAAATGAATAAAAATTTATAATTTTTTAAAGTTTGTCCTGCCAGGTTGTTCATTTTCTTTCTATAAATTGCTCCAAAAGTAACGGAACGGGTTGTCAGAAAACCAATTCCTGGGAACCGCTGTTCAATATGATATTTTTCTTTCGATGTCCGTTGATTGAAATGTGATAGGGCAATTACTATGCCTGTTAGGCGAGATACAAATTATAGAGGTTGAGTGTAATAGCCTCATTTTTTTCAGAGACACATATTAACTTATCAAATTTCACTGAAGAGGCTATTAACCTAAAGCGGGCATTCCTATGCCGGCTCTAGGATTTTGAAACTTAGATGTCAGTGACCCGTAGTGGAAGAACAGTCAAGAAGATTTAAGTTGTATACAAAATAAAATTTATTACTGGAGACCTATCAGTTAACAAACTAAAACAATTAAATTTCCAATTACAATGTTGTCTTGAAGGTGACAATGACGAATGAGCATTGCCCTCACAATGAAGAATGTTAAAGAGTGAAGCCATTACACAGTACCAAGGTCCAACGACGATCCAATCCTAACTTACTAAAAATTTAATCGGCCAAAGTATTTTAATAGATTAAAACCAAATTTAATTATTTAATTTGGAATAAAATTAGTTCTAACCTATTTATTATTCACTAAAGCTTCCCAGTTCTGAAGTGATATGTTGAATTCTGTATGAAAATCTGAATCCAAAGTATTGAGTATAATTTCCAATCTCACCAATCCAAAAATGTTCAAATGTAAAATTTCTTTTGTAAATGAGCCTGAGTTACTTAAATGTCAAAAGAGGAAGGGAAAAAAATCTATAAGTGTAAACCTCCATTAAGTTCAAAAGATAAGAATGTTCATACTGATGTGTAAAGTTGGCACAACCTGGATTTGTTCAAGTTCTCACCACAGCATATAAACATTCAATTTTCAGGAAAGGTCGGCCACTCAGGAAAGGTGAAGTATCAGCTTTGGCTTTCCGACTTAACCCCCGTGGCTCAAGTATATGCACTGCAACTCAACAAAAACCAGAGTCAGAGACTTTTCCTATTATAATGAAAAAAGAAATATTTATTTCTTGTATAATAATTTAATAAATACTTTCTCTAAGTGTATTCCAAGTCGGAATAAGTCAAAAATAAATGCTGATCTAATTTCATAGATCAATTGTCAAAGAATATTTATCTTGAAAGGGTTAGGTAAACCTTAAGAGGAAAAACCCACAAGGGTTGACAAATTTGGAATAAAATTGGCCATATTTAAAGAAAAATACCTCTTAAAGTACCCTAAGCCTTAACAAGATGGTCCCAGTTTATAATATTTATGAGTTCATCAAAACAATTTTAATAACATCAATATATATAATTTTCCGTCTAAGATTTAATAGTTCTTCACTCAGACTTTTTATAATCTTTCAAATATAAATTTCATTGTTTCTATCCATGTATAAATAGATAATTTATTCATTTGTCATTTCATAAATATTCAATATTATTATAACTAGATACTCCGTAAAGTAACTGGATAATTTATGCAGCAGTGAAAGCTATACCATGTTTGCCTTGTCAAATATTTCAGGATTGCAAAATGTTTTATTTTGCAAGATACTAAATACTATGTGATACGAAAACTTCAACTGGTGAGTTAACTATTAAGTATTTAACTTAAATAACAATTTAATTTCTTAAGTCCAACCCACTTAATAAATCTTCCCAAATTTAGAAAAACCCTAAACTTACCCCAAAGATAATCCTGGAGAAAGTTTGATATGTATATTCTGAGTAAAAGTTGCCTGAACATTTTCATACTATAATCATTGTGGAAGTGTGTTCCTTTAAGAAAACTTCAATCAGAACTCAAATGTAAAAGAGGATAAAAATGTTTCAACATTATCAATTCATGAAGACCAATGCTTCAACATTTAACCACATAGTAAAAGAATGAGAGTTGACCTTTAAATGTGATGTCACTTCCCATGACCCTTGACCTTGAAGGTCAACTTCCGGTAAATTATCATAATTTATATATACCATTTCCTGAAAAATCAACTATCAGAAATTCAGTCTCCTGTCTTCCTAATAGGACCATTCATGGTATAAAAATGGAAAATATACTATCAGAAATCCAGCTATCTGTTTTTCCAATAGGACCATCCATATTAAATATATTCTGGAAGTGAAAAGAGTCAACGTTCAAAACAACTCTAAAAATGAATTTCAATATTGTGATATTGAAGGTCAACATAAAATAAAAGTACATAATCTCTATGGAATGCTTTTGAAATATCATAACTTATTATGATTTCCATGACACAAGTATACTTTGTAAAATAATTCTATAAAATTAATGAAACTTCAACTGAAGTCTTTTCAGGCAAATTTTTACCTCATTAACATAATTTATGTGTTCAGTTTTCTCTGCCTAATTCTTACTACAGTAAAAATAGGAATGGGGTTAAATCTTCAGGTAGAGCATAAAGAATTTGCATATATAATGAACAGGAAAACCTGTTCTACCAGGTTTAACCCTTGATCTATAGTTACAAATTTCTCTATTTAACCCTAAGACTTCTATTACCAGTATGACTATAACTCCACATCAAAAATGGAAGAAACCTATTGGTTTCACTACTTTTAATGTCTTTCTCGATTTTAAACAATGCATTTTAACCTTTCAATCATAAACATATACATATTCAGACTAACTGTATTTCTTGGTTTTGCCACTAGAGGGCACACCACACAAATATTTCTCCAAGATTAGTATTGTAATTTTTTTAACCATGACTACAGAATGGAAATTTGGAATATATTCCCAATTTGCTCACCAGTATTTAGTTTACTCGCCTATAAATATATATATTTCACTTCCATGACCAGAAACTCGTTCTTACAATACCATTTTTAAGACTTAACGAGATCAAATTACAGAACTGCTTACAGTGTTCCCGAGCAGAAAAATAGAATTTTCTTTCATGGAAAATGGTTCTGATATCCATTTTTAATCAGCATATACCGATTCCAAGAAATATCTACTCCCAATTATTTTCTCTCGTCTTTGTTTTAACATGTGAATTCATGTTAAATCAATGTTTTGCACTAATCAATTACGTTTCAAATCCCTAGTCTACAAGACTCCAACAAGAACCTCCAGAACAAGACAAGTTTACCCTCGTGGTTCACACCTCTTTATTCTGGCCGTTAATACTTAAGAAACGTCTGAAAAGGCTCACTAACCAGCGCAAAACTTGACCATAATCCTAGCAAGCTAAAGACAATCTCCGTTATTCAGTCTTCATAACAGACATTGTTATATTTATAACGACTGTCACGAAAATCACTTATCCTTGCTCCATAATAGGACGTCCATATGCCCTTAACAATTATTCATCTTTGACGACCTATTATTATAGAAAAATGACCAAACCATGTGTACTACGGAAGCCAACTTACCGGCCCGCCACGAGGTATTTATAACATGAAATTTGTAACCACTGCTAAATTACACCTAGAAACCACGGACGTATTTTAGTTCTGTTTATTTTTACTTGAACTCTTCCCTAATATTTACCCTACATCTTTAATCAAATTGGCCTTTGGCTCGGGACCATGACCAGGATCACCCAATATTTATTAACGCCTAGCTAAACATGCTACGTGAACACGTACAGTGAAAATTTGGACTTTCCAGACCTCCAACCATGGTTGAATCAGGTAAGTATACTGAACCCCAATGAAAAGTATCCACATAAAAAAATTAACAAATTAATTTTGTAAGTTACTAAGTACTGTGTGTGCATATATGCATGGTTTGGAGCCTACATCAGGGTCATTCAGGACAACTTTCTAATGCATGTGACTTTTGTGCACCGAATATGGCTTCTGACCACCACTCCTATTGGATGGCTAAAATGACCTGATGTTTTCAGTGGCTTTAAAAAGGGATGTTCAGCCAAGAAAAAAGCCAGTGGTCTCAGGTGTGTTGAGGCGATCATGCCGCGTCTGAGCCAAGGTCAAAGACACCATGCTTTGGGGCTTGCAGAGGGTGGAGTCCCAATCACTCAAATCGCACAAAGAATGGGGTGTACTTGGCCCACATCCAACGACTAATTGAACGGCAACAAGAAACTGGATCCGTAGATGATCGGCCTAGGCCTGGCCGAGAAAGAGTGACAACACCTGGCCAAGACCGTCACATCCGGCTGATGCACCTGCGAGACCATTTCCGTACAGCAGCCCAAACAGCCCGTGAGACTCAAGGGGTGAATCACCGTCCTGTCAGTAGTTCTACTGTGGAGAGGCGACTGAGGAGCAGTGGCCTAACAGCCAGAAGACCGTACAGGGGTAACCTGCTGACCCAACCCAGAAGAGAAAGACGACTGCAGTGGTGTAGAGCACACTCCAGGTGGACTCGCCAGCAGTGGAATACCGTCCTTTTTACTGACGAGTCCCGTTTTTGTGTCAGCAGAGCAGATGGCAGAGAACGTGTGCGGCGCCGGACTGGGGAGAGATATGCAGATGCCTGTGTCCGTCAGGCAGATCGATGGGGTGGACCCCCTGTCATGGTGTGGGCAGGCATCAGCAACCGCTACCGGACACCCCTAGTGGTCATTCAAGGGATCCTCAATGCTAGGCGGTACATTGATGAGGTGCTGGAGCCGCACATGGTCCCATTTATGGAGCAGCATCAAGATCTGGCGATCTTTCAGCAGGACAATGCACGTGCACACTCTGCAAGATTAACAATGAACTTTCTCAATGAGAACAACATCAATGTCATGGAATGGCCAGCGTTCTCACCCGATCTGAGCCCTATTGAACATTTGTGGGATCAGTTAGGCCAAGGTATTCAACGGAGGACACCTAGGCCTACTACCCGAAACCAGCTAATCCAAGCTCTGCAGGAAGAATGGAATAATGTTCCCCAACACAGAATTCAAACCCTGGTCAGCAGTATGCGCCGCAGATGTATAGCATGTGTTGATGCTCGAGGTGGCCACATCCCATATTGAACAGAAAAATTTGTGTGACTTTCAATTAGGGCAGTTAATGACATTTTTTGCCTGTAAGTGACGTTAATGTCGGTAGAGCGTGACATTATTTTTACGCCAGAAAAGTGAATGCTTTGTTAAGTTCTAAGCACGTCTAGGTATGAAATGTTTCAAGTATAAACAATAAAATACTTCAAAATTGGCATGTGGATACTTTTCATTGGGGTTCAGTATATATCCTAACTCATTTCAACATGAGTAACTTTTCCATAGAAAGTCAGAAGATACACTTACCCTTTTCAACACGCTGGCTAAAAGATCCGAAGCCCGCTGTGACCGCTAGACCATACTCCAAAGTTCCACTGTTCTGTTCCACCGCCCAACAGGGAGAGTGCCACTTGTCAATCCGGTCGCACCTTTATTGAGCCGCACGCCTTTGTGATTCCAAATTAGGGGATGTCACAGTGTTATCCACCCTGTCTCAATCCCTTCATGTATGGTCACTAGAGGCCGCTACAATAAAAAATCACTCGGCAGCATCTCTTTCAATACACAGCAAATCAATATTTGCTACATGAGAAATAAAACAGTTTGGACAAAATCGCATTGAAATAAAATGTTGCCAATTCTTATGCATTTTTGGCTCGAATATGACACATACTCATCTTTTCTGTCCAGTGTTTTTCTCTTTCTTACTGTGTGAAATAAACGTGTAGCTTTATCTCTGTCATGTTTTCATTAAAAATGTATATATGTATATATATATATAGTGGCTTGAAACTCTATTATGTAACTTGAGAACATCACCCTTGGCTTGTTTAGGTATGGATTCACATGCGGCTTTTCATATATTTGGGGCCCAGTGAGTGGATTGTGCGAATTTGTTTTTACATCAATAAGAATTTCAAAGTAGTTAGAACAATGGTAGTGATTAGTTTGTGCTGGCGCATTCTTCTGTCCATGGCTTATGGTTTCCTGTTCCCTATGAGTGACCCTTGTCAGTGGCTCAATTGGTTTCCAAGGGTCATGCCCTATTGACTTGGCAAACAATGACACAGTTCACTATCATACCCATGCAATCAAACCCTACGTGCTAAACACTGGTGAAACTGTTCGGTGCAAAGAAACGTTTCGAGCTCAATTTTTCTCGTATATATTTTATGTTCACACATCTGAGTTTTTGGGAGCATGTAGCTTAAGTATCAAACTATCCAAAAATATTAAAAGTGATAAGAGGTTATCCAAAAGTGCTGGCTTCAGGTCTTCGACCTTCACCGTTGTAGCAGCCCGCGCCCAACTGAAATGGTACAAGCCAGTTGTATTTGGAAAAACGTTACCAAGTACAAAAGTATATATCGCCACCTTGCATTGTGGGAACATAGGCTCCGATAAGCCACTGCTACAGAAAAAAGATATCAGGTCATTTTTCATTTACCTGTTTATATTTCATGTTCGGAACGAGCGGGACTCGAACCTGCAACCTTTGGCACCAGTCGCCTAGCTGAAATGGGAAACGCACATATCCACTCGACCAAATCCCCATCCCTAAAAAGAATGGTTCAATGGAGGTAGTTATGTGCGAGTGCCATATCAACACGGTAATGCAGTATATTTACTGAGTCGGCATTTATTTCCAGAATCGGGGACTTAAATCCACCAGCATTAAGGAAATGCCGAAAATATATATTTCATGTTCGGAACGAGCGGGACTCGTTATGTTTTTTTCAACACTCATTACTGGGGAAATAAAAGATAGGTACATTGTGATACAAGTATAACAGTTATCAGTACAACATATTTAAAAGTATAAAATTTTGTATTTAGAAGACTGAATAAACAAAAATCCGTGTGGCACCTGACATCACCACATCGTGCGTCGGATACGAGCGGCAGAGCAAAGGAGTCGATGACCCCGTCAGCCGCCGGAATGCTCCTCGGGCCGACCGATCTTGACTGTGCCAGCGCCCTCCACGTCCACAGAGGTTTGAAGCAGACCACGGTCAACTGCATCTGTGTAATGTAGCGTTAACCCCCATCCATTGTATTATAGTGTACATAAATACCAAAATATGAAAGGAGGGTCCAAACAGAATGACGTCGAGCGTGTAAACATCCAAAGAACTTTTATTTCGACAACTTTCAAGCAAAACGATGAAGCGGATTCACATCTTATTGTCTAGTTGAAATTAAAACGTGTTTGTCAGCGCAAAATGATATTAAACAGCTTTTTAAAATGCACATACCACGCGAATCTGTACAGGAACATTTGGTCGTGCATTTCGGCCGGTCTTTTGCTTGACCAAACGATCTGATTGGTCCTTTGACCTTATGCTAAAGTTCAAGCTCCATGTTTCTCAGGGGTGTCATGCATTTCAGTATATACATATCACTGCAAATTCAAAGCATGGATATATGTGCGTATCGGTGAGTACATACATGTATCATGGACGTCAATATCATCATCATCATTATCAGAATGACATAACAATACTAAGTTCATGAGAAATTCAATTTTAAAATGATGTGGTGGTGGTGCACGTTTTGTTAGCAATTATAAGTGAATCCCATGACCAATCTGTTTTTAACAGGTGTTCATCGCTCTGTTTGTAATTTTACTATTGATTTTCGCAAGAGATTTCGGTCTTAAGACTAATTTAGAATGTTTGTTCAGGTGAAACGCTACCACATGTCCAAATACAAAACAGAGCACGACAAAACATTACATATGTACATATATTGTACTTGTCTTCTTGTCCAGAACCAATTCCTAGCAGTTATTACCCTATTCCGCAGTCCAAATTTCAGTTTGAATGGGAACTGACTGTTAAGTGAATCATTAATTTTGTACTTGAAAGGAATGCTGAAAAACGCTTGATCCATTTTTTTCTTATTACAATATGGTTTCCGAATAGTTGTGCTATAAGCATACAAAGGTACACAAAAAATTGTGAAAATGTGTGCGCAGAATAAGTTAAACCCAAATATTCATTGATTCTTGCTATACACCGCAATGATAGCGCTTTTACAGCTATATGTAATTAATCAAGGCCATTACAAAACGCCTATAGGAAATTTTGAACAAGGCTCTTGTATTGGCATTCCCAAATTTCTTGGTTTTTTCGTGATTTTCTTTCTCCATGGCTTCTTCGTCTACTTTGAATACCGGCGTGATCATTATGGAAAGTTGTGTGACTGCTATCAAGAGTTGCAAAGTCCGAACTCCGAACATTACAGAGACCTAAAATTCTGTCATTGATGCCAAAGGGAAAAGATGAATTAAGTGTTTTGATAAAAAATCTTACATTGGTAATAATTTTCTTATGTTAACATAACTATCTTGGTCTAACAAATTTGGCTCTATGTAATCCATAATTTGTATCTGGCAATCCAAATATGATTGTTATTCAGAATTGAAATAGTTAAACTAAAAATTGTTTAATTTGTGATTTTTAAGTGAAGTCGTATGACCACTAAACCTCTTTAAACTGATTGCGTAGTTACGCCCACATATTGCGATTTATATTTGATTCAGGATATCAAATCAATGATATTGAAAGATTCACCAGACAATACCAAATTTTCCAATCGGAGGTTTCTCAATTTAAATTTTACTCTAGTAAAGTTACTGTGAAATTCTTTGTTCTTCATGAAATTTGACCTAACAAATAGAGAGTTATAATATATATATATATATATATATATATATATATATATATATATATATATATAATATATATATATATATATATATATATATAATATATATATATATATATATATATATATATATATATATATATATTATATATATTTGTGTGTGTGTGTGTGTGTAATGGTTGGGTCGCAAATTTACAGTGACATGAAATAGGAGTTAGGGAAAGACAGCAAGGTCAATGATTGGCAAAAGCAAGATTTTGCTCGCTGATTATTCTCAACAACTGATACCTTGATACAATCATATTTTAATAATTTCCCAAGCATCATCTTAATGTTCATTAAACAGCATTAATAAAGGACACGATGTGAATAGATGTCTGAAGATAGCATGGATTATAAAGGTAATGTCCAACCTGGAAAAGTGACTTCATTTCCACGCCAAATATCACAGAAATATGCATGCCTAACAAAATACATCTACATACTCGATTGAGCACAAGGTATAAGGTTATATGCACGATTGACCACAAGGCTTTGCAAAAATCTGTCTCCACTAAAAAAATGGAACTAAAAAATAAATGTTACATACACACAACCTTTTGGGCAAAATAATGATACAAAAATGAAAAAAAAATAACATTTTTTTATGAAAATGCTCAAGTTTGGGGAAATCTTCATTTTTGTCATGGATTTAAAAAACTCATCATTTGTTAGGAAATCCCGGGTATATTTTTGGGCTAGAAACTTCTTAGAGTAAATCAGTATCTAGTTGTGTAAAATATCATAATTCATTTTGAAGATAAGGCCACAGGACACATCTTGGTGGTATTACCTGTTTTATGTTGTCAAGATTTAAAGATCAACACGGTCTATTGACTATCATGTCACAACTGAAAGTTTTCTTTTTTTTTTTTTTTTTTTTTTTTTTAATTAAGATTGCATTGGGGTTAGAAGTTCTGCATTTGAACATATGATAGACGACATGTTTGTCAACCAAAATGCCCCAATATGTTAAATGAACAATTATCAAAAACAGGTTGGGCATTACCTTAATTGTTCTCATGTATTTACATGAAACACAAGAAAAAAATCCCAAAGTAAACGATCCCACCTGACTCTGGCATGGGTAAAAACAAAAACAAACAAATAGAAAAAGATAAACACAGAACAAAGCCCTGCGATTTAATCTATTTTCCTTTCATCGTGCCTTTCATGCATTTGTATTTTGATGTAACTAGTCCAGTTGACAAAGATTACACCAGGCTGTCCTAAGTTTTCCAACATAACAGATATTCATATGCCTCTTTTCATCGGGCGTTTTTCCAGGAATTTGACATCCCTGTCCTTTCTTGATAATTGGCCCGCCATTATAGTTTAAGTGCCATCCATACAAGATACGTGCAAGCAACTGGTGGCAATTCAAGCCAGCTTGGTGCGTTTGTCAGAATATTGTACAAACATCAATTTCCTCTTTCTTTTTCAAACAGCCTGTTTTATTTCATTTGTACGGGATGCAGTGCATGACCCCACCAAGTCCAAGAGAGCTTGAACTTTGACCTAAGGTAAGGCGACCAATCAGATCGTTTAGTCAAGCAAAAGACCGACAGAAATGCACGACCGGAGGTCCCAGAAAGGATTCGCGTGGTATGTGCATTGAAAAAACCTATTTAATCTCATTTTGCGCTTACAAACACAGGATTTCATTTTAACTCGGCGTGACCTTTACATAGTAAGAGGAGAAACCACCAAATCGTTTTGCATGAATGTTGTCGAATAAACGTTCTGGGGACGTTTGCGAGAGCGATGTCAGCCAGTTCAGACCGTAGTTTCATATCTTGGTATTTACTAAATATAACAAATGGGGGTTTTCCCTACAGTGCGCGTGTGCAGTGGACCACGCTCTGCTTCAGCGTCTGTGTCCACGTCCAACCAGTTTCGCAGTTGCCTGCTAAACGACTTAATCTAGTTTCGCCGAACGTGTGAAGGGAAGTTAAGCCGGTGGATGCCCCGTTACCAGGCGCTTAGCAGACAAGTTTCGCAGCTCCATGTGACAAAACCTAAGCTAAGCATAGCCCACTACATCAGGGTGGCGGATGCCTGGGGCAGGACAGGGGTGTCAACGACTTGGCCATCCGCCAAGACAGTCCAGGGCCGACCGGCTCGTTGCTCCGACTTCACTCATGCCACCAACATCCAGCACCCGTCCGACTAGAAGTCAAAACAAAAATCCATACAATTTAAAATCTAGTCAACAGTTGGACCATCCTGTATCCCATCCAGTTAGATGGCGGACGTCAGGAGCGCAGCCAGGGAATAACGCTCCCGTCAGTCGTCGAGCTACTCTGCAGCTGATGGTTCATCGACTCAATCTCGCCCTCCCCACCCTCATGCACTTTCGACCACGGAAGAACATACTGAAGGTCGGGGAAAACCTGTAACTCAGCAACTTGTCAATCATAGTATGGCTTTTTACAGTTTCATGTGCCAGAATCTGATTATTTCATATTGTCTGTGTAGAGGCATTTTGATGGTGTAGGCCTAACAACATTATGTACTCTGTGGGCTAGAGATACTGTGTCCATCTTTATGAAGTAGGATATTGGCTTTATTCCCATTCCTTGTAATTGCCTCGAGGGGTAAGACCATTGACCAGGTCCAAGTGTTTATCTTATTGGGGTTGCTGAGCCGACTCGAATTCGCGTATATTACTTCCAGACAAGTTGACACGATCAAATCCAAATTTCAATGTAGTCGCATCTGTTGCCTTCCATATGTCGACTTTGGCGTTGCAGGAGTCACCCGGATAGCACCAACGCACATTTCTATATTTAAACTTTGCCCTTGAGGTACTTACCCTGTTTTTAACATGGCCATCACATTTGACTGAATAGTTCAAAAAACATTTCCCATATCAATTTCAACCGAACAATGAAAGCAAATTTAAATACAGCAAACGGCAGGGATCCAAGAATAACTTAAACATCAAAATTCATCTTCCAATACAAATGTGAAGAAATATATTTCACTCCTGACTTGAGACAGGCAGTCACCCATAAAAAGGAACAAGTCCTCGCCAACTTAAAGGGCATGTCTCGAAAAAGCAGCTGCTGTCTATTTTTACCCATTTCTTATGAAAAACTTTGAATCGGGATCCGCGAAGCGCATGACGTCACATAGGGAACTCGTTTCACTTGCACAAGATGGCACACAACTACAGTACAATAATCCACCCTGCTTACATCAGATGGAGGAAGTTAACAATTTTAAGTGTTTACCTACAAAGAACAATATCATTTAGACCATAATGATGTTAACACTGTGCAAGCATGGAACATGCATATGGCTGATAAGTGTCAAGACTGAAGTTACCAGCTGAGTTGAGTGTGTCATGCAAGCCCAAGGCTCAGCCACTTTTTTTTCGATTTTGTCATCAAGGCAAGTATGATACAGTATTTCACTTGCCCCTATATCTAAAGTCTGGTTGTAAAAGCAGAATGCCCGGTTACCTACCCCAAAGGCAAGCGATTCGAAGTTCTCATGCCGAGGTGGAATATATCATTGTCCTGGTATAAGGTGGATGCTACTAAATGATGAATAAATGGTCAATAAATGATGAAACTTCTTGTTGTGTTTTAGGTGAAAAACACTGTTTCCAAAGATCTGTTTACAGTGTAAATGAAGTCAGATGTTGTGCAGGAAAGAATACACCACTTGTGTATTTTGCTGTCTCTGGCATACCCTACGCTGGCGGAAATCCACAACAGTTTTATTAGTTCAAAATCACGTGTGCCTCACATTTACTATCATCTTGATGAGAAATATAAAAAAAAGAAATAAAAAAAGGAAAAAGAGAACAAGCAATAAGAATGGTGTGGAGAAGTAAAGATAGCACTTATTTTTGCAGTCTTGTAGCTTGTTCCAACTGGATTTTATGATCTGAAAATAGAGGGAATTTTGTGGGATCTGCCAGAGTGAATGAACAAAGGAAGACTTATCACTCAACTTGTAGCCTAAATGGCTGTCAGCAAAAGAAAGAAAAACTAAATGCCCATGATTCTTAAACACAAGCAACCATTAAAATATCTTGCCATGGCAAGCACTTGGTTACACTGGGCGGCACCGTAAATTTTTTTTTTATTATTATATTTTTATTTTCGTTTGATGACACTAGTTTTAATAGCAAGAAAAAATAGATATCGTTGAAATTGAAAGTTGTTTCAAATTATCACTCATGATGAATAAAAAATTGAGATCCCAATGCAGCGTATCAACATATAGACGACTACTACAAATTACACAAATTAGCTGTGGGCTCATCAAATGTAGCTTTGTACGTCAATGCAAATGTTCCATGAGGGCATTTTAGAAAATAATGCAGTTAACTGCTGACTAAACAACGGATTGGTGCAGCCATAGCTGGTGGACTTCAATGTAACAGGACTCACAAGATGCCCTTCACAGCACTTCATCTAGTAGGACCGCGAGTCATTTTTCAACTGGCAGTGTACAGAGTGCGGAGTAGCAAGGTAGTCTTATGCACACCACTGGAGTCTGTTAAGCAGCAAAACTTGATATGAATGGCAAATGCTGAACGATGGGATAATATACAGTTGTACCTGCTGTATGTGGCCACCCCTTCTGCCAAGATAAAGTGGCCTGTCACCACAGGTAAATTTTACAAAGTAATTGACTCCTATGTCCGAGCCTAGTGACCACAAAAAGCAATTCGGCTGCTCCCAGGAGTGGTTGCATACAGCAGGTACCACTGTATATGTGTTTGAATGTTTTCAGTTTGCATTTAACTACCTTATGCATATACAATGCACATGCACAGAACATGCAGAAGTGTTTTGCAAATTGTTGAACTTACACGCTGCATTTAGTGTTATACTGTACATGCACTATCTATATATATATTCTTAACATCAGATCAATAAAAGAACCAAACAAGCAACAAACTTATTCAGTACTTCCTTTTTTTGCGAAAAAAAAACACAAAACAAAACAGAACGGTGCTTCTACTTTTTCATAGGGATGGAGGTGTACTGGGAAAGAATGAAGTAGATTTATCAGGGATGTCAGTCTCTTCTTGAAAGATGACAGGGAGGGGGCAGACACAACATATAATTCTGGAAGAGAATTTCATTGATTCATTTTATAAAAAAAGTATTTGAACTTGTCAGTCCTAATAGGAGTAACATGCCTCTTAGCAAGGCTGAGTGGTGAATGTCCTCTTATTGATAGAATGTGAAAACTTTCTCCGTGCATGCATACGGTATTCAAGTTTAAAAATGATGAAAATGTTGAATCAACACTTCCAAAATCCACTTCCATCTGTGGATTTATAATGAACCCTTGCTGTTTTCATTGCACAATTGCAAAAAAGTCCACTGAAGCTTAGGCCTAATATACGGTCAATGAATAAAATCTTCACTCAGGGAAGTGCATACAGATTATGGCCCCAGGCCAGACGATTATCTTATATTGACCAAGAGTAAAAAGGTATAAAAATTCCAAACGTTTTAGAAACAAAATTTTGCATTCCTTTGTATTTTAATATATCATGCAAAACGTACACGGCTTCTAGTCTACCAAGTTTCTCCACTGCCGTGCTCACGCGTCGACGTCTGGACTCGGGAGTCAACTTTGTGGCAGAAGCACCACGACCTCTCTTAGGTCCCAGGACACTGGCCAACTGCTCATGGGTTGGCTGTGCCTGTGGCTGTATTGAGGATATAGCACCAGGAATAATGTCGATGTGGTATCGAAACCCAGCATCCTTCATCATACCACCAACAAACATAGTCTTCAAAATATATACATGTAGCACATAGCACGCTTTAAATTATAATCGGAGGCGTCTTTCCAGTCGACCGCAAACCTGTTCCATGCCGCTCGGAGGCTAGGCCTTCGGCCCGTCTTGTTGGTGTTACCACACCACATTACCACAGAGCGATGGGCCATAGCAGTGACAAAATAAAAATATGTCTAGGTCTAAAAAATCAATTTGATGCCAAAAACCGATATTTCGCGCATAAAATTTAGAGATAATCTAAAATTTTGAGTCGAGACAAAAATGTGTGTCCTATCACGAAATGGCCGCGACTGCCCAGGTCGAATGCCAGATTCACACGTGTTCCCGCTGTGACGTCACCAAAGTGTATCTTCCCGGTTGAAATTTTCTCGGACATCCTCGGTGGCGCTATGTTTGAAAGCTCAAAAAAACCTATTACACATATTATGTGTAACAAATGTACCTCATTGTTGTTATTTTTATATATGATCTGACGTCTGGGGCAACAAAAACGTTGTTTCAAGCATGTTAATATTTTCCGAGACCTGCCCCTTAAAAGTTCTTTAATTTCTTAAAAAACATATTGGTCTAACCACTGAAAACCCCAAACATTCTCATTTTGGCAAAAGAAAAAAAAAAGACACGACAGGCCTGTCACTTTTGGGTTCTCTTGACTTGTCAGTCAGCTGATTTGAGAGCAAAACAGGAAATTAGGCCTACATCTTTTCGTGTAATGAGGAATCTTAAGAACACAGCAAAACATAGCCAATAAAGTATAAATCAAATAGTTCAGGAAAGCATTACCCATATACATAAATTTAAACCCAACAATGGCAGTAAATTATATACAGCGAAAGGTAGATATTCAAATTACCATAACATCAACATTCATCTTCCAATACCATTATTGAAGAAGTAAATTTCATTTCTGACATAAAACAGTCACTCATAAAAGGCAACTTGTGGTTGGAACTGGTCCATCCAACTTTTCAAACATTCTTCATTAACTGAAGACTTTATTTTCTCCCAAAACTTATAGGCCTGGCCGCTTAAAACCCGGAATGAATCAGCTTCGCCAAGAATAAAATGGTAGGCCTGCCAGATTTTTTTCTTTTGACTTGTCAGTTAGCCGAGGTGACAGCAACAGGAGCAAGTACTTCATGAACTTGAAACATTAGAAAAATCCTCAACCTTTATTACAACTATAAGTCACACAACATAGACCAGAGCACATCATAGCCAAATAAGTATTTACAAACAGTTCAGAAAAAGTTTTCCTATATCCATAGATTTCTAACCAACAAGTCGAATCTCCCGGATACCAGAGAGGCATTGTTTGCCAGAAATCATTACCTATCGGCAAAATCTTTGGGTTTTGGTTTAACCCAAAATAAAATCACCCGCCTGCATAAAAAGTGCATAATTTCACCAATTCCTGGAACATCTAGGATTAAATTGTAAATCAAAGTGAATTTATGTTCAAAGGTATAACTCTTTATCTTATCTTTTCCAATGTGAATGTCCGCATCATTTGTTTTTAATATCGTAAGCAACTCATCAATTTGAGATGCACGGTTGGCTGCCCGGTAAGACGCTCGCCTTTCACCTGTGCGACCCGGGTTCGATTCTCGTCCTGGGCAGCATGTAGAAAAAGTTCCTGCCACTTTAGCCGTGCACGGTGGTTTTCTTTGAGTTCTTCGGTTTCCTCCACCACAGACATGGTAGGAAGTATACGCCAACATCTGTGCCATGAAGAGTGTATGCTTGTCAATGCTTGACTTCTTTCACAATCCATGTAAAACAAATGTGTCTATACTTTTGTGTTTATACTTTAAAAATCAATATAAAAATTGAATAGCACGGGAGCCAGGACACTACCCTTATGGGTGCGTCTTGCCATTGAAAACACAAACTCCCGGCTAAATTCCATCCTAGACAAGCTTTTAAGTGGGGACACCACTTATGCAAAAACAACCAATGAGCTAGTTGAATTTTATCATACAAATTAGACAACACATCTTTCTCCCAGATCTTGACGAAAGTGTTTTGTTCTTCGAGGCTACAGACAAAAATATGAGTGTGCTTTACTGTAATAGATAATTATGTCATGCAAGAATGAAAATCCGAATGAATTACCATGTAGTTTTTTACAAAAACCCAGACTGTAATTGAATAAATTTGCTACCAGGAGCCATCAGTAATTAAAGCAACTTTAAATAAGTAGTACTCAAAATTATGGGGCAATAATTGTGTGGATAATTTACGTTGATCGTTTTTGGTTTTTGTTTTTTTGTTAGTTTGTTGTTGTTTTTGTTGTTTTGTTTTATTTTTGTTTGTTTGGTTTTTGTTTTTGTTTGTTTTTGTTTGTTTTTGTTTTTTGTTTGTTTCTTTTAAACGAAACGGCGCTACAGTACACTTTGAAAAAACAAAATAAACTAGAAAAGAAGATTTGCTTCAAAGCAAATCTGTCTGTGTGCCTTCAAAAGTTGTAAATAGTAAATGCTTCAACTTTTGTCCTTTGGTACTTCACGTTACATTAATCTTATGGCTGGATGCAAATTTCAAAGTCCAAATGACATTGACCTTTGACCTTTACATGTCACGTGTAAATTGCACAGTGTTACCATACCCACAATTTAAGCCCACCATGAACCAAATCAGATGAAAATTGACCAAGTTATGGCAAGATGAAACTTTCAAAGGGCCAAATGACCTTGACCTGTGACCTTTAGAGGTCACATGTAAGTTTTAAAATGTGCAGTGTTACAATAGCTACAATTTGAGCCGAACATGATCAAAATTGGATAAAAATTAACCAAGTTGTGGTTAGAAGAAAGCCACCATCGAACGTGGCCTTTGACCTTGAAATGACCTTCGACCTTGAGATGACCTCTACCTGAAGTGAACCTGGACCTCAAAAATGACATTTTGGCTTTAAATTGACCTTTGACCTTGACATGACCTTTGACCTCGACATGACCTTGACATTTACGATGACCTTTACCTTGGTATGATCGAACCCCTATACACTCGGAACCACATCTACTATAGTACATAAGATATGAAGATTTAAACCTTTAATAAGCCCTCATTTGCATAATTTTGAAAAGCATGACCTCTCATTATAAAAAGGCCAGACTTTATCCATAGAAGTATAATTGTGCCAAGTTTGGTGTTTCTACATGTAATACGTTTCAAATGAAATGTTGGACAAATTTGCCGGGAAAGAAAGAAAGAAAGAAAGAAAGAAAGAAAGAATAGAAAAACAATATGTCTGTGTTGGCACACAGACGTAATAATAGACAAGTGATCATGGGTGCGACAGACTTCTTCTGTCTCACATGTTCTGGAGTGATGCAATCACAACCTGGTATGGGCCCCTAAGTTGTGATCATATTTCCAGACCAATACTGCTAGATTTCATACATAATGTAGTACCGGTAACGTATTCACCAAACTTTGACATTTTAATGTTTAAAGGCTGCGGTAAAACAAATGGTCTTACACTCAACAAATGACAACCTGTCGGTCGAGGTCAACTGGTCCATTTGAAATCATAATTTTGGAGAGAGAGAGAGAGAGAGAGAGAGAGAGAGAGAGAGAGAGAGAGAGAGAGAGAGAGAGGGAGAGGGAGGGAGGGAGGGAGGGAGGGAGAGAGAGAGAGAGAGAGAGAAGGTTTGCAAGGCCTTTGGAAACGGGGATTGCTGCTGTCTTTCTTTTTCCTTCTTTCGCATTCTCTCTTTCTTTCGGAATTCTAAAGTCTGTTGTGACAACTTTCAAGTATGAGACCAAATTAAACGGATCCAGTAGATTCCAGAAGACCCAAAAGTTCCCTATGGTGAAGCAACTTAAGGAGATCCTGAAGCATATTCCATGAGAATAAGTTTCCATAAGTTTATAGGCCACTAAGGTGCGATCACAATTAGTTATAGTTCTTAAGATCCCACCAAATTAATGGGCACAAATATTGTTGTGGAACACAAAACTCCTCGACATGTTGCAATTCCTTTTGTCACCATGTTACATTTGAGTAAACAATCATTGAAGGGGTGAGTTTCCCTTCTTAATACATTGAAAGGCCATTTACAGTCTGTGATGCCTATCATAATGGTATGAGTCGGAGTTATTCAGTTGCCTTTGTTGATTGATATATCTGTCTCGACCCCTTGGATATTAATTCAGCCTATGTATTTGCAAGATATTAAGCGAGCTATTAAGCACATGACACAAAAGAATACAATGATGTAATATTTCATAATAACTCCAGCAAATCTTTGAAGATTGGTGTTCACAAGAGAAGACATCCAAGGTCTAATTATTTTTCTGAGAGCTTCATACAGATTGGTGCGATACGTGTTCTTTACCTTAAGAATATTAATCATGGCGAATCATGAAAGTGTGTTATCAGTGTTTTGTCAAATTATAAGCAAAAGTGTCTACGGCATGCAATTCGACATTTGAAAAAAAAAACATTGAATTTATATACATTGATCCCTTTGATACATGAATAGTCTCTATGTTGTCATGAGCATTATATACGCGAGGAAGGTATGTTCCTGAAAAATTGTATTGAAAACGGTTGCCAAGTATATGCTAAATTTAAGTCTGAGGTAATGTCCCTATTCCAGATGATCTTTATGCGTGGTCCTTTTCTTCGCGTACATAAAGGAATAGAAGTTGCCTGAAAGTTTATCTACTCTGTTGCACTCTGGCTTTCATCTAGGGAACCCGACATTTTTTCACTAGAAACGGTTTGTTTTAATGAAGGTACCATCATATAAGAAAACTAATTTGTAAATAGATTTGAGATATTTATAGCATTGATCTGTTAAAACTACAATTCAATACCGTTTTCACTGTACAGTTTTGAACTATCCTTGTTGACGCAAATTTCCTTGTTGTTATATTTTTGTAGCTTAAGTAAATTCTGAATGCAATTTCGAGTGTCTTTTGATGGTGTCATTTCGTAACACAGAACGAAAAACACGCACACACAAACACACACACACACACACACACATATATATATATATATATATATATATATATATATATATATATATATATATATATATATATATATATATATACATACATAATGCGTCTCCTGTACAGACACACACACACACACACACACACACATATATATATATACATACATACATACATTATGCGTCTCCTGTACAGGCCATATATATTTCTTATTCCTGCTGTTCTTAGCCTCAACTTTTGGCGTTTTGAGCAATCTATATATGAAGTAAGGTTCACTGTGAGAGCTTCACACGTTGAGCTGCACTAGTTGTCTCGAGAACACGACATGTCCACTGTTGCTTTAGTTAGTCTCGTTAGCTGTGCATTGCAAATCTATAGTTAGGCGTTGTTCGTATATTACCTGTAACTGCATCATCAATTCACTTTCTGCAGAAGAATTTAACTTCTGTACTAAGGGCATATACAGCAGGGGCCTTACGCTTGTGTGGCATATGATGGCTAAATTACCTCTGTCTGGAATAAATCACAAGCAATCATACGTTTTATCTCAATTTATTGCATTTCCATAGATCTGAGTTCATGGATATTCTGTTTTCTCCATCTTTTTCTCAATCCCTAAAAATAATCAAAGGCCTGGGAATTGCGGGCCTGGTATGCAAAGCGCAACTAAGAAATCCTTTATTTACATTGATCTCTTTGGTTGATGAGTAGTCTCTTTGTTATCATGAGGTCGCATATTATACGCGAGGAAGGTATGTTCCTGAAACTTTGACAGGAATAAAGCATTTCTGGAATACAAACCTACTTTGTGCACAACAATTGACTTGTATCATTTTAAAACACCTGTCTGACTTTTATGGTATTTTCCGGCACCATATTGGATACTGGATTTGTGGAAGAAACGGTACGAATATATTTCATTTACTTAAAGAAGAAACTTTTACCGGTTCTCTGTCTTTTTTTCTTCTTCTTGAAATATCAAAAAATTATTGCTTTAAAGGCTGGGTGAAGTCAACCTTACATTGAGGTGCCCCATCAAGGTCATTTTATCTCATAATGCATTTCGTTCCTCTGAGAAAAGCTAGGAGAGAGTGTCAACTCCTAATAGCTCGAACAGTTCCTGAATTATTCATGCGCCAGTGACCTAAAGTACATATCTGCCCTCATAAGTGTAAATGGGCCAGTTTTGTGAAGGTAAGCAATATCTCCCAGGGGGCAGCTCTTGGTTTTATCATCATACAAAGAGCTGGATATATATTGAGTTAATCTATGTGGCAAAGCCATTGCAGGGCGTGCGTTGTGATCAACCATTTATTTCATCCATTCTATCTGACCATGTTGTAATATAGTAGCAACAATTTTAGCAAGATACAGGGCACGTTGCAATGGCTATTTGATGAAGTGGACTAAGATAGCTTTTGGGGATGAAGAAATGCAGTTGAACCTTCACAAAATATGGTTTTCAGCAAGCAAGCATCACATTGCACATATGATCAGGACAAATGTCTGTGATTCATCATATTCCACCGTTGCATAATGTATGTATGTATGTATGTATGTATGTATGTATGTATGCATGTGTGTATGTATGTACTTATGTATGTATGTAACAAGTGCCTCCAGCTGTGCCCAGGTAACAAATTACACTGACGTCAATGGAAGTAATGTGTTAAAGGGAAAAGAACATCCATTTTAAATATGTTGCAACAAATGTCCAAGTTACCTAAGGCCTAGTAAAAATATATTTGCGGTTCAGGTGACCTGACAGACCCTACTAAAAAGCCCTAACCCTAAAATTAATGAAAAAAAAAGTACTTTCAATCCGCCTTTTCCTCATAAAAAATGGTTGACCCAGGCTCCAAGATTTTATCCGGGAAGTGGCCACTGTGTGCCGTTATTTTGCAAGTCCAGTCAACTCAAACACATCATTTTATTTTAAATTGCCTGGAAGGTTAACTTGGGCTGGGGAAACAGCATAGCTGCATAGCCACAGTTGTTTCGTGAAATTGCATAGCCCTGGTTGTTCGGTGATCGTTACCATACTGTTTCTTAACCACCATTTACCCTAGTCACTCAGCGAACGGACACCTGGAACCTTCTGAAATATTACGGTGACTATCACCAAACAACCAGGGCTATGCTGGTTCACCGAACAGCTGTGGCTATGGATTAAGTAGCAGCACAAGGCACACGAGGCAAGACCCTGTGCTGAGTCAAAGATGGAGCTTAGTGGATAACGTTTTCCCGTTACATTGGATACAGGACTGAAAGTACTGTCAGGTTTCTATATAAGTGGTTATTCCTTACACTTATCTGAATTGATCTACTTTAAGCATATCAGTTATTCCCCAGTCCACTGTTGTATTTTGTTTCTTTCTTTCTTTCTTTCTTTCTTTCTTTCTTTCTTTCTTTCTTTCTTTCTTTCTTTCTTTCTTTCTTTCTTTCTTTCTTTCTTTCTTTCTTTCTTTCCTTTTTTCTTTCTTTCTTATTTTCTTTCTTTTTCTCTCTCTATTTTTACTTCCTTTTAATGAAATTGCAGCCGAATTGCATTTGCTTGTAGAAATATCTGGTAGGCTGAGGCAGATAATGAGCTTGATGTAGAATTTGATTTTGTTTGTGAAGATGGTGTAACTCATTCCGGTATGGTCCTTGTGCCATGTTGTACCTGGGCCATGAATATTTTGTCAGAACGGTGTGCTACCACAGTCAGTGATACCTTGTCACTGCTATATGACGAATGGATCAGGGTCATGTTAAATATCACAGGGCACGATACCATGTAATGGCTGTGAAACAAACAGACCTCTTGAATACATGGCCACCCGAGCCAAGGATACCTGGCGTGCCCGTGTCACAAACAGACGCCTGTAGCCCTGAGCGAGAAACATTCTGGCATGCCTGTGTGTCAAACACCGCATTCAGTACACGTAGCTGTATCACCAAATAATACTCTGGCATGCCTGTCTCACAAACATAGCCCTGGAATTGGCAGGTACTTTAGTAAAGGATGCAAAAAGTGATAGAAGAAAGGATGAGATACTTCACGGCAACTGGAAGGGACATCACTAGCCACGAGCCCTCCTTGACAGCAACTTAAACGGCCAACAATTTCTGTATTAATATACTCCCTCTACCTTCAATACACATCAGAGTTCTTGTTCCTCTTTGTAGAGCATTGCCAGTCTTTTTTCAGATAAAGCATGTGTATGTACATTCCAAACATTCCAGTCAACTTGACCGTGTTCTAGTAGGGTTCGCTAATGAAAATTTAAAAAAATCCCCTCCGAGGCTTTCAGCTTGGAGCTCTAGGGATCTATTTGCTAATATAAAAGTCAGTACATGAAAGCACTGCTGAACAAACATGCAGTGAATTTGCTCCTGTTGGCCACTAAGGCGTCCCGATGACATTGACATGGATATTGTCTTGGCATACCTGAGCAGGATCAGAACATGTTATGGACTTCTATGCAGCTATGTGGCAAAGGTCAGTCAGAAATTGGCCAATGTTTTAAGATTGCGTATTTGTGAGGCTTATCGTCACTTGATAAATGAATTTGAACTGATAAAAATAATGAAAACCTTTCCCCAGGAGGACAAGTCGTTGTCACAACACCTCGCAATATAAGTGGCGTTTGTGTGGCTGTTTTCTCCCAACTTTTTATGGTTGTCCTCTTGGACTGTTAAAAGTACTGTTCATGTAACCACATTACGTGTATCATTTCTCCTTGCACCGTCACAACGACGACTAATATTGGCCTTTCTCCCTGAAGTATGTAGAATCCGCATTTATTTTTTACATATCCCTTTTGTTAAAGTATGCTTATATGTTTAAAGGTAATCCTGTGCTCTGGAAGTGTCAAGTCGTCTTTTTCCAAGGTTGCTATTACAGGCAACACATTTTGTTACTGAAAAAGTCTCTTTGTACCACATGGTTTTTAACTATGACATTTTAGAGTAAACCATTAAAGCACAGGGTATAATGTGACAGTAGATTACAGTGTTTACTGTAAAAATAAATATATGTATGATTGACGCCCAAAGTATTGTACTAAAGCTGTTTTCCGGTTGACCTAAATTATCAATACTAAGGTCCTCCGGTACAATACAATGCTCTGAACAGGCCACGGGACATAGTTATGTTAACTTCATATGGTTTTCCTAATTCTCCTATTTAACATGGTTGGTGTAATTATAGGGTAAAATACTACTACTGCTACTACCTCTCCTACTACCACCACTAATACTACAACAACAACAACTACTACTACTCCTTGCACCAGTAATAATAATAATAAAGGCACCATGGCATGCAAATGTAGCCGTCGCTATGTGGCAGTTTGGGAGATCTAGGTTTGATCTGCTGCCACAGTACTATTAAAATTACCATCATATTGAACATGGAATATATATATATATATATATATATATATATATATATATATATATATATATATATATATGTGTGTGTGTGTGTGTGTGTGTACGTATATATATATATATGTGTGTATATATATGTGTGTATGTGTGTGCGTGTGTCTTCGTGACATATATAAGCCAATTTTAAAATTATCAATTGGCAGAAAAGACAAAGTATCGCAAAATCAGCACGATATATTGCCTGCCTGTTCTCATATATATATATATATATATATATATATATATATATATATATATATATATATATATATATATATATATACATACATACATACATACATACATACATACATACATACATACATACATACGCTATAATGTCAAAACAACTAGTTCTGTGCAGGATCGCACCATGTTTGTGGGAACGTGTGAATGGATGTAACCGACGATGTTACAGGTGCTGTGGTGGATATTGGTTCTTCCACATCTCTCTGAACTGGACATTATTTTTGAACGACAGCTAATGAGGTGTATCATTACAATCCCGAACCATCACATGTGTAACATAATTTATTTGGATCTGAATCACGCTATTCGTCTCTTCAGCCATGCGTCAGTAATTATTGTCCCATAGTCCTACTAAAAGGGACACAAAAGCTGCAAACTATTGTTGCATATGATGGGATGAATCAGACGCATTATTGTACGTAAAATGTACAACAATGAGCCAAAACACCTGCAAAATTTCATCTTTTTCTTACAAAAAACATCGGGATATTCCATTTCATAACAAAGGGTCATATTTGGCGGTAACCCATGTTTCTGACAGTGTCACCTCGTGGAATACAACGAGATAAACCTCTGCAATTTGTGTAGCTGGCTGTGGGGTTCATGTTAACCTTCCAATCATGGGGGCCAACAGATCAAAATTTTTAATAGGAGGAAAAAATGGTTTGTGACATCCCTTGGATTGTATACACATGAATCCAATTCGAGTCCAAAACTTTCGAATAGGTCCCCAGGCTACATACCTTATTGTATAGTTTTGCGTCCTTGTAATCAATAGCAAGGTAGATTGGCTTACAGGTGCACAAGCCATTGACAATTCAACTGTAAAGGGTGGATTTATGACATCGAAGGCATAAGTATATAATGGCGCACAAATGAAAAAAAGTTACTTGAACACGGTATTAAAGAAACATTGTTTATAAAAATCTTCATATTTTTGCCTTTCACGTAACTACGTTATTTACAACTTAAAACGCAAAATATACATCAAATATTTCTTATTATCCAAATTTTTTCCATTGACAAACGTGGATTTCCAGCACAGTCGACCAATGCCCTTATATGACAAAAATAGAACAAGGCTAACACATCTATCGGCAGAATGGACACTCCTTAGATAAGTATTATACTGAAAGGATTGGATGCTAAAGTCTTGTCATCAAAATAAAAATGAACTGACAACAGAATTCCCCGCACTATTGGGCCGTCTTGCAAGTAAAGAAAAATTGAACCTGAGATTGGGTGACCCAAGTCTCATCTTTATGGTCTCTAGACAACAGTTCTCAGGTTGTTCTTACGTAAAAACTGTATAATAGGTACTTTCCCTGAATGTGTTCCCAACAATAGAAGAAAAAACAACCGTCAGGCTTTCGAGAAACAAAAAAAGTTCTCGACTATGGTTTTCACACCTAAAACCCTCCTGTTTTCTCCTCATAATATTGAGTCTAGTGAAACTGGCACAATCTTATATTCAAAATGTCTGATTGTATCTAGTCTTCCTGAATGGAACTTTAGACGAACATGGAGACTCTGAAACTTCAGTACCATTAGCTTCCACTGCCGAATACCCAGTTAACACAAACTAAACTTATTGTTCCGTTCAGAGACAATTCTTCATATTGTGGGTTTTCCTTAAATTTCCATTCATCGCATTCTAGGCAACTTTTCCGAAGTCCAATCTGGTTGTTCTAGGAGGTTTGCTCCTTTAGGTGGAGCAGTCCTGTAAAAGGTCGAATAGAATTTCAAAAGAATGATCATTCAGATCACACCGTGCATTTTTGTAGATGGATGGACGTCTCTGGGTACAATTTGTCCTCTCCTCTTGCCGTTTGTTATAGTATTACTACGGCGGCACGGAATGCATGCAACTGTTAAATCCAATGTTCAATTTCAGTAGAAACCCGGCTGGTAACAGGTTTGATCATAATTTAGGCTATATAATGTATTTCATGGATTGAATGTTCGCCATATGCATAAATATCTCGAGAGCAGATGAAAAAAATGTACAAAAGCCAAATTCTGTGTCTACTTCATCCTGTTACAATGAATGTCTTAAATATGTTAGCAGTTTGTGTATTGTGACTATTTTTGTAACATTACTGTACGCAATGTCTCTATGTGTTGTTTAAAATACTGTTTGTGTGGGTATGAAGTTTACAGGCAGCATATCCCTTGTTTTGTAGCTTTTGCAGCAAGGCAGCAATTCTTGAGATGATTTCTTTTTTGGTGAAATTTCTGTGTATTGTGAGCACTGTCGTACACAGACACGATACACATGGTCTTGTGGTATATTTCCACTGATGTATGGATATTAAATATCGTCCAAGTTGACTACTTCCCGTTTGTCATACAAGGTGAAGGTAAATTACTCGTTCTAATTCAAATAATCAAATCCAGGAAGGTGACTATATGGTTTTGGCCACTTTCTTTTTTCGGTACTTTTTAATTTTGTTTTCAAATAAGTTTTACCGGGTGTTTTTATTTTTCTTCGATGATTCCAGATGGCCGCAGAATATGTTTGTGTATCGGAAACATGTCCTTGAGTAACCCCAAAGTCACTTGTCAGTTCCGTCGACCCGGTGAATTCACAGTACGAAAGGTGCAGCATCCATGTCCTTGGTACTAGCAATAATTATTTGTTACTACACAATATTACGAACTTAAAAAGACAACATTTTTCACTATTTAAAAATCACAGAACTAATTTCAAGTTTCGAACATGATTTGCTTGACTTAACTTTGACTCTTCAGTCCAATTACGCTTCCTTTATTTGAACATTATTTCACTGTTCTCTGTCACGTTCGAAGGTTTACCTACCACCCATTTGAGTTGATCCAATAAGCCAGCAATGCCAATTTAGGAAGGTAGTGTTGAGATATAAAAATACTCATTGATTTCTCTAATGATATTGTTCACCTAAGGTATCTCGAGTGCCTTCTGTAATCCACATTCGATGGACAACTGGAAAGAGTTGCATCTTGTCACATTAGTTTCTTAAGACGTTTGAAATAACATTTGGTATTTTCATGTTTGACACTTGGTATCTCAATCCTATTATTTACACGAGTTTAATTAGGTTCTTCTGTATCTTTAATGTGGCATTCATAATGTGTTCCTTCTGTTTTACACACAGAACACTACCATTTTTCTCGTAGGCATACTCGTATTGAATCTTTTATGGTATATACAATTTTTTTATATGTGTCGCTCTACATTACCTATATATTTTGACTGATCATGTATGTTTTACATACAAGACCTGCGTTGCTAGTTGCCTTGTTTATTGAAGAAACCGTGAGACAAGCAGGCAGGCTTATTAACAGACAGATAGAAAATTAATAAAAAAACAACTATCTTACTAAGAAAATATGCATTTATTTCTGAAATGATAAATCAAACTACGGCTGAATGTCAAGA
>OZ026619.1:29610386-29675386 GCA_964020975.1 Hermodice carunculata
CAAGAGTTTCAGCAGCATAAGGCCTCTGGTCTGACGCGCATGTAGCTGTACATTGTGTAGCTGCCAGTTTAGGACAACATGACAACAACCAATAACTGTTGAATATGCCACACAATAAAGGTTAAAAAAATCGGACGGAAAACGCTGTTTACATCATCAAAATTTCCAGGGTTTCATCATACATCGTGCGATTAATCAATATTTGCAACGGATCTAATATTTTAAGGAAATTAAAGAAGACGATGCAAAATGATAGCTTATGATGTGTGCCATACAAATATGGAATCTTCAGCTTCATCTCTGATGAAAATGAAATATGTCAAATGATACACACCTAATGAATTCCGAGTCCCTCAAGTACAGTAGCATCACGCAAAACAGCCATCAACCAATATGAACCACAATTAAATCAGGAAAACATAAAAACTTCTAAGTTAGCATATGTGTTCTTAGTTCATGTAAAGACCGTCTGGCGCTTTTGTAAATGGACCTGGCATATGTGACTGCCGCGAAAAACGGGCGGCCTTGGCAAAGTGTCTGCAAAAACATGATAAAAGCAAAATGCAAAATGTGATGAAAGATAAAAACTTATGCCTGGGTACAACGTACTTACTCAAGAAGACACACAGGTACTCCACCCCACTCAAGTCCAACGTGCAGGCCCTGTGTTGACACACGTGACTTTGTTGTGTGGACACCAGCTGCATTAATAAAAAGTCCTGTGACCTGCAACCGTTACTTTGATGATTCACTCAAACCGTTTTCACAGTTCTTAACATCTTTACCAAAAATATTTGACCAGCACTGTCTAAAAAAAAAAGGAGAGAGACAGAGAGAGAGGGGAGATTGCGACAGATAAGTCCAGAAATGATGACCAAGAAAAGCCATTCTTCTTTTGCAGACAGCCTGCAAGTGGCGAAATGACAAGGTGTGATAATCCTGACTGCAAGCAAGTATAATTTCAACAGGTCAGTTTGCATCCAAAAATGCCCGAAGGCCTATACATTTAAAAAAAAAAAAATCTGCAGTTACTTAAGAATATTTCTTAAAGGGTGAGAGGACAGGATTAAAACCACCATTTACCTTTTACGGGTGACCACCTGATCAAGTCAGGTGTAAAAGTTATTCCTACAGATTGGTGCTGGAAGGTGAATGCTCATGTTTATGTAATTCTTGAATCACTCCGTTTTGCTATTTTTGACTTTGCCTTCATTGTTAGGATGAAATTTGTGAATGTGAGTCATATTTTCTAGACAGCTTTAAGTGGAATAGTGACAGAAGTGTACGGTTGAAATCGAGCGGCTCCTCACTAGGCACACTAAATATAATAAGCACGAACATATAGATACTTCATTAACAAGTATGCGGATATTCCTTCAAAAGGTATTTTTATATGCACGTCACGCCTATGAAGTCAACTATAAATGTGTCGTTCAAAATAAAACAGTGACAAAAGGACTTTATGTGGAGTATGATATAAGTACTTGTCAATATTATAGTTCTAAATTCAGTCGAAGGTGTAAACCGTCCACATCCTTACAAGCCCGTCAAAATCCACATCACCGGATATAGCATCCACCAAGCAATTCATTATTCATTGACTGTCTAAAATGATTATATGTCATATTGACAACATGAAATAATAGCCATAATGTGTATACCTCAGCTACTATGAAAATTGTGTTTTTATGCTCATTTCACTTTTCATTACCCAAGTCCAGCACTCTTTGAAGCCAGACGCTGATGACTGCACACACCCTCAGCCAGCCTTTTTGTCACTCTCTCTTAATATCTTAATTACTAAAACAGCTGCTTGTTTCCAGTTTCCTTTGCTTCATAGTAGAAAAATAGATGCACATGTTCACTTTCTGTCAGCCGATTATTATGACCAATGTGTCAATTCAATATGGCATATTCTGAAAATTAACATGATTACCACATTTTTGTTTGAATTTGAAAAGAAAAGTTACAGGATGCTAATAAGAGCCCCTTACTATTGACAAAAGTGCTATGTCAGTGATTACGTAATACCAATTAGGTTGAGTTAATGGGTGTTGTTTGAAGCCCAGGTCAAGTCTGACCCCTGTAGCCAAGGCTTGCAAGGAGAAATGGGGGTGGGGGGAACTACCCTGCAAAATGGCTTTAAGTCGGGCATCTGAGTGAAGTGTACACAGCATGTTCCATGAAAAATAGAAGCGGACAGCAGTTTTCAACAATGTCAGAGAACCTGCATCGAAAATCCAAGCAAACAAGAACCATCTGTGATCAAAACCCATCAAACAGGCAAAGTTGAAATTTGGAAGTCCAACGTACATATAACAGTAACTCTAGTATCATTTTATATGAGCGAGTGAATACAAAATGTAGTATAAAGGAAAATAGCTCTCTTCTGCATTAAGACAGGTACAAACTGCAAACCAGTATCTCTTATATACCTCATGTAGGAATTGTAAAAAGTGTCAGCTAAAGTTGTTTGGTTCACACATATACTACATTACTTATATAACACCGCAAAAGTGCAATATTACTATTCATAAAACGGAAATATCCTGTAGTTCTAGAAATTTCCGTGCATATTTATTTTCGCGCAAACTCAAATCTTCACAAAGTAACAGAATTTTTGCACATTTTAATTTCGTGCAATCCAATGCCATACATTGTAGTAAAATACAATGCTTATTTGCGTGCTTTTCAATTTCGAGCTTTGAGTGGTATTGCCAAAAGCGCGAAATTAAATCGAGCGCAAAAATTTCTATACCTATGGTACTATGCGAAATTAAAAATCATCATATTTGTCATACAATGTAAACTTTACTTCAATAATTTTGTCACAGCATCAGATAAATGAATGTACTCCATAAATGTAAAATCCCGGTAATGGCTGTGCACTCTGCATACCTGGACGAAATCTTGGATAACAACAAATGCAAGTAATAATTCATAAAGAAAATCGGTATTTTGCATTAATTAATTTCTACATCTTTCATGTTGTCTTAACATACTTTTAACTGACTGGACAAAGTTTCTTTTCTATCTTTACAGTGCAATCCAGCACATGATAAAAATGTCTGCTGAACTTGTTCTTGAATTTTTATTGATATCTAACACAGGGCATAACAGTCAGGTTTTAGGATAGTTAGCCACAGTGACAACTGATTCCTTATTGGTGCATTTGTATGCCTAGAATACAACTTGGACCAGTCTTTAATATATTTTCTTCTTTTGGGTTGCACTTTCGCTTTATGAAGTGTGTGTTGAGTCCCTGTAGCTTTGTATCAAGAAGAATTAGACATAAAAATGTCTTTTTGTTGCCCTGAAAAAAGTATGTTAGTCAAGTACAGCTTTCCAGGTTTGACAGTGTAACCCATAACATGCGTATTTCTAAAGGTTGGCCTTGCAAGTAAAGTTATCTTTGATCCCGTATTCATTAATATCAAAACTTCAGGCCACCCTTGAAATTATTTATTTCCTGTCCGGTTTTTTTTTTTTTTTGTTTTTGTTTTTTGTTTTTTGTTTTGTTTTTATTTTGATGGGGGTGGGGGTGGGGTGATGGTGGTGGTGGTGGTGTGTGTGTGTGTGGGGGGGGGGATTTCAAGTCATTTAGCTGTTACCATTGTGCACGGAAATTTCCCTCTCAAGACGAACCAAAGGTTTGGTAAATTCAGATATTAACATGGGGAGTAACAGCGGGGTGGGCTTATTATGGAATACAAAATGTTGTGATAGGGGAATCTTTCCCTTTAAGAAGAGGTCGAAGTAGAAAGATTTCACTCTACTTAAATATATATCCAAGTTTACTTGGAAAGGAATATGCAGTAACATGGGAAGGGAATTTCAACCAGATGTGCAGAAACAGCTTGTTAGTCAGAGGTGGATAGAACATCTGTTACACTTGACTTTGACCTTTAGTTGTCGTGGACACCCTAGCTAGCCAATAATATCAACCATAAACGTATTTAGCGATGTAAGCAAATAATGGAAATAAATTGTTCATAGTATCCAGTTTAGGAAATGGCAGAACAAAACAGGTTGACCAATATATTATAAATAAATAAATATATATATATATATATATATATATATATATATATATATATATATATATATATATATATATATATATATATATATGTATATATATATATATATATTCTGATATAAACAAACTCATAAGAGACAATTTATGACAGCTTAAAAATGATATTTCATAATTTTCAATGCAGAACATGCTATAAAGTGTGAATATCTCATGTGTCGGACATAGGCTACAGGTACCCTCACTGTCCATTTCTATTTATCTACAAATAAGCGCCAATGCCCATATTGGTTAATCCTGCACATACTAGATTTTATCAATGGAACAGACTGGATACCTTGTAGTATTTTATAATAAATTTTATAAATCAAACCAGTGACTCTCTTGATGTGAATCCTCACGTGTATTGCCTGTCTTCTTGAGTTTACGTCTTGTGCATACAGTTGCCTTTCCCCCTTTATTAAAATGGAAATAATCAAATCGGCTTCATTGACAGCTGCAAAATCCATTCTACAGTGTAAAACCCCTATCTGCAAGGATTTGATCACCAGGTACATGTTCATCCAGGGTGATAAAGCCTGAATGTCTCATACTTGAACATTAGTGGCACGCCTCGGTTTTAAGTGGCTGGTGGAAAGCTCAGTCACCAAAAAGGTCTTTGATCACGGTGGTGCACAAAGTACATAAAGTATAAATGGCTGCCTTACACTTCGTCACCAAGCAAGTTATCTTGATGTGACCATTCCCCCATTACTCAATCTCATGAACCATTCTACCATCTTTTCATTTCATCAGAAATCATCAGCGAGTCAGCCTGAATAGGGGATATCAGCTGTACTACTTAGCCTTATCAGCAAGATTATTATATTCTGTTTTTAATTATGTTACCATTTGATGTACTTTACTGCTATTAGTTTAATATTTTTTTTATAATTGATAGGTGTAGCGAATGTCATCACTTGATGTACTTTACTGATATAAGTTTAACATTTTTTTAATTAATAGGCGTAGCAAAATCAGTTAAATGGTGACTTTAAATGATGATAATGATAGGTACTGGGGTTAAATTTTTTATATATTTACCTATACCCCATGGACATGAACTACCGTAGAAAAAAACCATCAAGGATATTGACAGTGTATTCAATTCTCGGATAATGTTGTTAAGACTTCAGTTAATAACACAATTACTGGTAGGTGCTGTGTTAGATATCAAAGATCCCCTCCTGGCTCCATTGAGGGTCCTTGTTGTACATTAGCCGGACTTTGCTTTACATGTATCCATACTCCCATTCTGTCAATGATAACATCCATCTATTGCATCTTGTATTTTCCAAAGTTGTCTACAGGGTTATAACTGATGGTAAATTGAATACACGTTTTTAAAGCAAGGATAAACCTCATTTTCCGCATGATCCCTTATGATCTGGGTTAAACTGTAAATGTTTGTAGGCCTAATAGATGTATCAGACCACATCATGGCAATGCCCAATGGCCTTCCTAATACGTACATGTATACATACATACATACATACATACATACATACATACATGCATACATACATACATACATACCAGGCCTACGTTAATAAGGTAAATTTAAAGACAGATCAAAAGTAATCCCATTTTGCGGGGCATGTGCGAGTTTTCATGAAACATTAACAGGGGATGGCGACATTCAGCAAAATCCGAACATACACATTGATTCTTTCAGTGCTAAGTTGGGACTGAAGTGGAATTGGTCCATCACATTTTCTGGAACTGTAGGCATGCTGGTGTATGAATGAAATCTCCTTCTAAAAGGAAGAGTATAATGAATCTAGTATCCTAGTGATAAATCCCAGGAGATCGACTATAGTCGCAGATGGCATTGTAAGGGTAAATCCGACAAGACGCTAATTATTCTATTTCTTCATGATTGTGCACTTGACATCAGTAATATCTAAGTGCTTGACTTCTACATGGTCTTTAAAGGGGTACTGCGGTGATGATTTACAATTTTTGAGTTGTTTCATATAATAAATGTGGACCCATATCAGAAAATGCAAACTTCATTCCCAACTGGGTAAGCGTATATCAAGTTTTCTTAAATATGTAAATGAGGGGTTGTGATGTCATCTGGGCTAACTGCTACAGCTAATGCCATGACAGCCGAGTAAAACTTTGACAAAAACCTTGGAAACCTGACCAAGTACACATATTCCACTTTTACTATGGATGAAGCAGTGTGTATAGATATGATCAAATTTACTAAACTGAGATATTTAGTCATTTAATGAGGATTAATAAGGAAAAAAAATGCAGATCTCAATATACGCAAGCTAACAGCTCCTGAGGTTGTGTAATCAACTACTGAAGCAGGTGTCAACTAATATACCACAATGATAAGATCAAGGGGGTGATTAACAGAGTACACAAGTCATTATGAGATGCCTGCTAATGTTGTGTATCTCAGCTTGGTGCCCCTCAAGGTTTGTGTATTATAAATATGGAGGGTAGCCCAGGTGACATCACACATCAGAACACCTACTGAAAATATAAAATAGTTCTAACTAAATACCTGTTTGAGAAAAAATGTTGACAATTTGTCACATGAACACCTAGAAAGACCATTAATGACTAAAAAAAGTAAAAACTGTCACTGCTGTTCCCCTTTAAGAATAAGCTTCTAGACACAATTGTATTATTTTTGCGTTTTATTTAAGCTTTGATCATTTGAAGATCCAAAGAAACAAACAGAAAGGCCAATCTACCTATTTGCTGAGCAAGTCACTCCGCTTTTAAAATCATTAATACGAATCCAAAAGAACTGCATAAACAGTGCCGGTAGTGCAGTATCAGAAGTGAAAAATTCATGACAAGTCAGGGATTCAGAGTATCATCGCCCACAGGCTACACCCCACCCCCCCCCCCCACCACCACCACCACCAACCGACCGAACAACCTTCGTAACACTTTTGGAAATTGAATCGCCAATAGAAAAAACATACTCAAATTCCTAAACAATTAGAAAAAACGCCACCTATTACACAAGTTGAGGTCTGAGGATCCCCAGAAGTGACCCAAAGTGGTTGGCCAAGTGGTTTTGGAGAAGAAGATTTTTTAAGATTTTGTACAAAAAATTAACAACATGTCATCAAATCTCCCCTCCCCCCTAAAAAAAATTTAAACAAAAAAAAAACAAAAGAAGAAGAAGAAGAAGAAGAAGAAGGAGAAGGAGCACGAGAAGGAGAAGGAGCACGAGAAGAAGAAGAAGAAGAAGAAGAAGAAGAAGAAGAAGAAGAAGAAGAAGAAGAAGAAGAAGAAGAAGAAGAAGAAGAAGAAGAAGAAGAAGAAGAAGAAGAAGAAGAAGAAGAAGAAGAAGAAGACATACAGTCACCACCCTTGGCACACTTGTGGTTCTGTGAACTTGGATGTGGATCAAGGTCACCCATGTACTGAGTAAGTCTGACCTCCATGGAAGAATACTAACGTGTGCAACATCCAGGTCCCAGTTCAAGTACTTCTCGAGTTATAGAAGATTGTTAAAATTTGACCAAAAAAGAACAAACCCAAAATAAAAAAAGAACAATCCAAACATCATTGCACCTTGGCAAAATGCACGAAATAGGTAGACACGTATTAAAGGTCTATTCCTACCAAGTTTGACACAAATCTGACCAAAATTATTTAAGGTATAACTATTGAAAGAAATGCCCATGTTAAACTTTCCTATTTAAATATTTTTGAAGATTTCAATATATATATATATGTATATCAAAAAAGAGCTTGAGCGTAACCATTTGATCAAACTTGGTAGAGACCCAATTAACGTACATTTCCACCAAGTTTGAAGTCAATCTGTCTTGCATTTTCTTCGGAGATGTCCAAAATATGAATAAGCATTAGAATGCCCTTTGACTTACATAGTTATCAATAGGAAAGATGCATTTACCGATAAAGTACCTGAATTAAAAAAAACAAATAAACAAATCATAAAAAAGAATATTTAAAAAAAATACACTTGGAAAACAAATTAACGACTAGGAATTGCCCGAGGTATTCTCTTGTGATATCAAAGCGATTGGGTGAGTGGTTTCGGAGAAGAAAGTTTTTAAAATTTGTCACACACACCCCACACCCACTCTTGCAAAAAAATCCAAAAATCAATGGGTCATAACCATTCGAACAAACCTGGTATAGACCTACCCAAGGTACTTTGCTAACAAGTTTGGAGTGAATCTTGTTGATGGTTTTTGGGAAAAAGTGAAACGTGTGAATTAGCAGTTGAATGCTCATTGACTTACACATCAATAAATAGAAAAGGCGCATGTACCGTTAAGTACCCGAATTGAAAAAAAAAATTGTTAAAAAACAGGAATCCACAGGAGTGCCACCTAGTGAACAACATTGTTTGACCCTTCCACTGGGAAAATACCCACTAAGTTTCAGCTTAATCGGAGTGACAGTTCATGAGTTAAAGTCGAAAATAGCGAAAACCCACAAAAATTCTTTTTAAAATGTAAAATAAATAAAAAATGCCACGCCACTTGATGAACAAATTAAGAACTAAGAGTCCCTAGAAGTGTTCTTGTATTATATAAAAGCAATTGGGTGGTCGGTTTCAGAGAATTATTTGTTTTGAGACTTGCACGGAAACGAATGACAAAATTCATAAGAAGATAAAAAAAATTGTTGGAGCGTGACAATTAGAACAAATTTTGTACAGACCTACCCAAAGCACATCCCCACAAACTTGATGTGAATCTGGCTGACAGTTTGGGAGAAGAAGTTGAAAATGTGAATTGCGGATTGACGACGGACGACGGACGACTGACCATACTAAAAGCTCAACCTAACTAGCAAGTCACTTCAGCTAAAAAACCCGAAATCATGGGAGGACGCACACTCGAACAAACGTCATGGAAGTCGACCTAAGGTATATACACACCAAGTTTGAGGTAGACCTGGCAAACAGTTGTGGAGAAGAAGTCCAAAATGTGAATTGTGAGTGGAGGACCGACCTTTCATCAAGTTGATCTAATTTGTCAGTCAGCTGTACTAAAATGGCGCCAAAAAAGGACAAGAGAATGGGTGTCTCTGTGGTCCTTTCTTGAACGTCAGATAGATACCGTCTTGCATGCAGGTTACCGAGAGGCAGAGCTGCATACTAATATATACACTTCATTATAGCAGTATAATAACATATAATAAATCTGATTAAGTCGTGTTGAGCTGGTATAATCCTGGTGGAAAAGAATCATCCTCACGGAGTAAGGAGAGGGGCTTTTCATCCAAGCTATGTAGCTTTAAATTCAAAGCTTATCTCGCATGAACACGAAAAAGAGGTAGTGCTGCATGCAGCCTACTGAGAGTCAGAGCTTCATACAATTTATGACCACTCCATGGTAAATTTATCCAGAGTCTGTACCCCAGGTGTGAGCTCAATTACAACATGATGGGTCCGTATGTAAACAGGTCCATTACTGTCGATAGTAGGTGTATGAGGTAAAATAACTTTAACTATGCTTAAGTTATGTTGACAGAGGCAGTCTGCCTTTTATCCAATCTATGTATGGTCGTGTTGAGTTACCATGCTGAAACTTGTTTCGGTTGGGAAACTATATAATTCCCTCTTATCAGATATTTTCAAACTCCCTGATGACCTTCTTGCGGAAAACAGAATATCTGCCTGGTTTTATCTTGTCAGTGCACGTCAGTATGAATCTAGATGAAAAAATCAGAGTCAGTAAAACACAAAGATTCTGTGCTTTTGGGGGTTCCTGGTAAAGCAAACGTGAGTCCACCAAGTCTCCCAGAACTGTGGGGCAAAATAAACTCTTGTTATGATGTGAGTTTTATTTATTTCTCTAATCACATATTATTTATCTGGGTAGTCTGTTCAAACAGGTGAGAACATGTCTCAGCCCATGGTCCTCATAATTCTTTCATTGGGTCCATGATTTATCCAAAGCATGTATGCATAATCGTAATTGCGAGTTACAAAGCAAACACTGTGCTCAGGAGGAACAAACGTATGGATATTCGTACAAATGTAGCATACTTTATTTTGTTTTGGCTCATACACTGTATACAGTAATACATTATACAGTAGACACTGATTTTCACTGTGCATGAGATGGGTCATCCATCTGCAAGCTCTTGTTGGTGGTCATTTTAATATCGATGCTGATAAATATATTTAGCCCAATCACAGTTATTGAATAAGCAGCTGTTATAAACCCAACAGAGATCCACAATAAAATGCGATCGCAATGTCCATATACAATAGTATATATATATATATATATATATATATATATATATATATATATATATATATATATATATATATATATATATATATATATATATATAAAACATACTGCAGAGTTACGTCCTCTCAGGGTACCTTTCCCATTCATTCTATTGTGAAGTGCTGGCACGGCAGGGCAGATAAACGGAAACAGCAACATAGTGTCACCTGGTTTATCACAGTGTATAACCGAAGACAAACTTTACTTTTATTCACCCTTCTCCATGAGATTTCAAATGAAGGTTTAGCGCTTAAAACCCACTTAGCCAATTTGCCACGCCTTCTATATATATATATATATATATATATATATATATATATATATATATATATATGACGGGCCCCAAAAGGACTTCATTTTGTGTAACTTAAAATCGTCGTCTATATACGTTTTGACACATTGCACCATTTACTATGACAAATTCAAATTGGTCACGGGGACCATATTTCTAGACCCTCCCTCAGCCCAAAAAGCATAAAGTGAAACCCCAAGCAATGTTGTTTTCCAACATGATGTCGACTGACTGATGTAATCTATATATATCGTCTCTTAAATCAATAAAAATTGAATCATTCCAATCAACTTGTGCCTATAATCACCAGATTCTCGCCACGTGCATGAGGGCTACTCGATGGGCAAATGCAACATTCGATCGGTTTCCCGATTGAATCATCTCCACAGTTCAACGTCTGTTCCTATATATTTCATCATTAATGCTTTGCTCTATCAAATATTCGTTGACAAATTAGTTAATATATATGAATTCTATCAATGTCTGATATGGAAATCTGAAGTTTAGGCGAAGCGTGTAATGCTCAGGCATACAGCGCAATTTACGCCTCAGCAGGTGCTCATCCTCATATAGTGTTTAATATCATAAATTGGGTCAAATTAAAGATCTACGTGACACAAGTTTTCTGCCAGACATTGGTGTGGTGCTGTATGATTCTGCAAAGTACTTTGTTTACAATTCACTGATGGTAACTCATCGTAAGAGAATGTCGTACATCACTGTTGTAATCACAAATGAAGTCCGTATAAAATGTGCAGTCTTTGCAGTCCGTTATGGGTTTAAGTCAATAACTTCCCTGTGTTTCCTCTGGCCGTATAGAGCGGGGGCAAAGGCTGCTAAAAGCTGACAACGTTAGAATATATAAAGTGCAAAGTATTTCCCAAATGTAAAAATACACACCTGATTCAAAAAATTTGATAGGATCCTGTAGGCCTACTTTCCTAAAAAGGAATTTAGGAAGAATGGTGACCAGTTGCAAGTGACCTTCAGCTACTAGTACCATGTCTGCCTTTCGATGTTCGGAGGCTTGACTCTTACGCCACCAAAATGGTAGTGATCTCATTTCAAAACCTCGCTGAGCCTTCGTCCTGTAAACGCTGTCTACATTTTGCTGGCAGTTTGCTTGCTACATGCAGTGAGACCCATCCCTTTCCTTTCTCCACAACCAACTGCCTCCCTTCGTGGTAAAAACCGGGTTGGTGTCATTTCTAAGCACATTTAAAACATTACATAGTTCTCAATTAAAGGTTGAGTAGACATGCCATATCTTCCGCGGCTACCGGAGAAAAGAAAGCAGGCATGGTGCAGATATGGTGGAAAAAACTGGCCACTTTTATTACATTTGTGGGTAAATCTAAGGAGTGTCACTTTTAAAAACCTGGTTAGAGAATATAGTGGCCGTAGATCTTAAAATGTTCTGACACTGCATTCTGGCCGAAAGGGCATCACGATGTTAACACGCAGTGCCTATGATTTTAAACCAAGGCACACAATCTTGCGGTAACGAAGAATGAACACTGGCACGGGTGTTCATTTGATGTATTGGGAAAGACAGAAACATAGTTATATATGAATGAGTGCCAAACATCAAATTGTCGAACAAAATCTGCAGTTAGCTTTATCTATATCATCTTGCCACCTAGGCCCCTAAGCGCCTCATATTTTGCTTAGTGGCATCGATCAGTAATTCGGCTATGATCTTTTTAATTGTTACCATTTACGGTGCATACGTTGGCAATAAGGTCAGATCAGTGGGCCTACGACTAAAAACGGGGGCATGTTATATTTCAAGGCAATTTATACATGCACTTTGGGGCATCCCAAAACTATTCAACAGGTAATGCCTCCAAGCTGCAAGCCGTGCTGAGGCTGGTGGGGTCATATCTTATGGAATCCCAGGCAAATTGATCAACTTGAAACACTCTGGAGAATGCACAGTGGAAGCTACTAAAGATAGATTGAAGTGACAATATTCCACCGACTGACAGTGGAGTGCTTACGATTAACTCTCCCATGTTTTCTTGCAACGGATGTTATTAATCATTATATGCATACCAATGCATTTTATGAATCAAATATTTCGGGGGGGAGGGGGGGATATTTGTAGAAGGCAAACTGACGAGGAGTTTACGGCTGTAAACTGCCTTAACACTTAGCGGTTAAACACCGAGCAATAAAAATTTCTTAACAGGCACGAGAATGCTCGTTCCCTCGGTATCAGTTTGCATTATTTCCATACAAGTAAAAAAGAGTTGACATAGATGGGCCTTGCCATACAAACACGCTTGCTGAATTGCTTCTTAATTAGATAAGGCCTACCCCGGATCTTAACAACCACTATTTTGTCTTCATTTCTGTATCAAATGGTACTTTATTCTTTCTGCACTATGTTTGTCAAATCGTTTCTTCGATCGCTTGATTATCATTATTATTATTATTATTATTATTATTATTATTATTATTATTATTATTATTATTATTATTATTTCACTCAAGAATAACTCCTGACTAACTTTACTCCAACATTAAAGGGATATGCTGTTGCCTATTTCAAGTAATTTTGTCTCCAATTTTTCACTACCGGTCTGGTTGTGGGGTTTTA
The DNA here is from genome assembly GCA_964020975.1 of Hermodice carunculata. Classification (NCBI taxonomy): domain Eukaryota; kingdom Metazoa; phylum Annelida; class Polychaeta; order Eunicida; family Amphinomidae; genus Hermodice; species Hermodice carunculata. Next base: position 29,623,613 of record OZ026619.1, read on the forward strand.
TTTTTTAGTTAGATCAGTGAACAATAAGGATATACAGTAAAGGGTTAAATTAATATGTAATTGGATTGATGTACATTCCAACAGTTCTCCAAACAAAATGACTAATTTTCCTTTGCTAAGATGACCAACGGTTAGCGGTGTGAGGTCAAGCAAAGCATAAAAGGAAGCATACTGAAATACCCATTAGCGTTGCCAAGTTTGATGTCAGCTCAACATGAATCCGGTTGAGTTGCAACAGTTTCTAATATATTCCGTGCAGCTGACTTCCGCCATCGACCTATCACAGTACAAAACAAAAAACCATCACGGCAGCCTATGTGTTGACATAAACAGTCTTAAAGTAGTTGCTCAGATTACGATAATAATTTACCTGGTAATACCTGCATATTTTTTTATAACTATGAGATCAACCAGATGATGCATTAGGGTAGCATCAAGATAGCATGGTTTCATTTTTGCTCAAAACCTTGCCATCATGAGATAAATGAAGAAACCTGGACCAGCACATAATTTGCCAAGTCACGCTCCATTGATTTAGGACGGTACATGACTGCAAAACACGTAATCATAAAATTGTGCAACCCATATTCAGTAATTAATATTTTCATTTTCCTACGATAGTCTTTAATTAGCAGACATCCTTTGATGCAGATTCATTTTCCTGTTGTTCAAAGGAAAGAAAATACTCTTAGTATGATTATGCTTTGAACAAATATTACGGCAACACAGAAAAAAATGCAAATTCATGACACAGTTTTCAAAATAAGATACGACATGGTAATTGGAAACCGTTCTCAAAAAAAAAAAAGATTCTCGAAAGAACGTATTCAGGTATTCCTGAATAACTCTTAAAGGGAGGCGTATTGCACATGTAATACGAAAACTATTCTATTTTAACTTTGATACACCAGCAATAAAATATTAAAAGGCATAGAAAAAATCATTGATACTCTGTCTCTCTCACACACACACACACACACACACACACACACACACATATATATATATATTTATATATATATATATATATATATATATATATATATATATATATATATATATCGCTGCTCCTTTGACGCTGGTCGACTAACACGTGATGCCCTACAGTTGGTATGTGCGTTCCCCATTTTTGGCAACGTGAGTGGTGCCGGCGGTTGCTGGGTCGAGACCCGGCCGTTCCGTGGTCACAAACATATATTCAATACCCTTACTGCAAGATTTTCTTCTTGACTTTAATTTGTATGTTGCAGACAGGTGGAGCATGAAGAAATTTATCCGTACGATAATAGGATCTTTGTTTTTTACATGTTATTATCTGAAAACAAAGATGGAACCAAGATACACATGTAGGCTCCGACTTATTCGATGTCTACAAGCAGTATTTTATGAGAAACAAAAGTGGCGCCTGGACATTTTTCTGACAAGTTAATCAAAGCGTTAATTAGAATTCTTGAGGTCGTTACAAAAAGAATCCTTGAACACTGACTTGTTTTCAGGATATATGTCCATAGAATGTATCAAGTTACTGATGCCTTATTAAACACAAGTTGACAATAAAGGAAGACAACGCTCTGCAAACACCACCTTTTCTAAAGCGAAATGTCATTTACTGGGCCGCAAATGAGTAATTAGGTGATCATTTCTTCCACCATGTAATATTCTTAAGCAAAACTTGTCAGGAAAGGTGGGAATGTATTTCTCTCGTTATGGGGCTTTTCAGCTAACGTCTACACAGCGGTGGTCATCAAAGCAACACATCATAGTATATTTACAAATAATTGCTGACGAGGGTCTAATACCGGATAAAATATATCTGGTGACTGAAATTTTGTAAATGGTCTTTCGTGTTTTATCAGGCACCACCCTAATCCATCTATCAAGCTATTTTTCAGTTGAAAAGAAGCCTCACAGCAGTCCTTTGAACTTTATCCATATGATTGATGTGTCTTTTTAAGCAACCATCCAATGATCACCTTACCAAGTACGCTAATAGTCACCATATGTCAATTCAGCAGTGAAACATGGCCAAAGTAATGGAGCCTCCCAAGTGGTCTCTTGTTCCCTAGGTGCATAGAAGTAAATGTATTATTTCCATGATCATAAAATAGTTTGTAGCTGTTCCGATAATTTCCTCCGCTAAGTAATTTCTGTTTCCTCGTTACCTTGAGGCAAATGGCCAAGTTTCCCGGTTGATCGGGACCCCTTTGCGTGGTTCCGTTTTTATATAAAAACATTTAATCATTGGTAGTATTTTGAAGAGTTTACTCAATAAGTTGGTCTGATTCCAGCTATTTCATAGAGTTTGAGTCCAGCTATCATGCAACTATAGCCTATTAAACTGGTATTTAATGAAAGATGTGCCCTAACACCACATGAGAAATTGATACGCTGCATTTGAATTGAGATTAACACGTGCAATTTTGGTGTCGTGATGAAGCAGTTTGCAATGAAGCCCCAAGACATGGAGGCCTATGGTATTTGACGTGAAATAAAACCGTGCATCACATACATTGCAAATGTAACATTATAACATCTTATAGTCTGGTAACTTGCCATGATAGATGTAAATATCTACAGGTTCCAGTTTTGGGGTATCTCATTAACAACCTGAAAAAACTACAGCTTCATTCGGAAAGTAAACTGTAGATGGGCTGATTTCCATTTTTTTTTTTAAATTTTAAATTGGCTAGTTTGAAGTATATGTACTCTTACGGACACAGATTTCTATCAACTCAAAACATTGGGCTCTACTTTTGTGTATACCCTATAGGTACATGCAAAAGATGTAATTCTTAACACGAGCAATGATAAATATAAAACAAGATACAAAATTAATTACATTGTTGAGACACACTTCAGCGACGCTGTGCAATTTTACTTATTGATATTGTGGCACTCCCATGCATTTCAAGTGTTCTTTCATATTTTTTATTGGTTACTCTCTGTGAACGCCAATGTACGTATTGGACTAATACGGCATACCCACTGCTCCGTCAAGTGCAAGTCAATAAAGAATGTATCGGCTGCATACAGACCAAAACAAGTTTCAATCGTCATGTTTCAACGGGCCAAAATTCATGCAAACATTTTTGCTTAAATGAACAAAGATTTGGGCTGATCCAATTAATTTCATCCGCATTTTGTAACGTATACAATGTTAGTTATTTTCATTCTTATTCATTTTTTGTGTATACAACAGCGTATCCTTCACCTAATATTTCGAATGTATCTTTTGCCCAGAAGAATTGGCAGTTAGCTGAGCGCATAGCATGGTGAGACATCCGTCGCAGGCAGTGTTTTTCCAAATAACAACTCACACTTTCCAAATCTACAAAGACACTAGCAAGATCTACTTCAGACTGTCTGGGGAGTACCTTGGTTGACTTTGAAAGTTTGCTGGAATGATTGTGATTTATTTTTGGAAGGTTTCGCTCAACAGTCTGCTGGCCTCTAGAAGAATCAGTCGAACCGGTAGTCCAAAATTCAGGTGTTTGACTTCGTCTCCAAATTGTTAACCGGATCCATATCAAACTTAGTGGGGATACAACTTGGGGAGGTAATTACAAAAAAATGGTTACGCTGTAGTGATTGTATTATTTTTGTCATGTCATTTGAAGTTTTTGCAAAAATAATCTTACTTCAATTTTTTCCCTATACCAATTGCATCGAAGCTATTTGGGAACCCTCTGGGGACTCCTGCACTTTCATTTGTTCAATTCATTTGTGCAGCTACGACATTTGCGTTTTGTTATGATTTTTTTGTGCTTTTTTTTTCTATTTGTGACTTCTCCAAAAACCTATAGCAAATTATGCTAAAACGTGGAAGAAACGTACCGTGTGAAAGGGTAAAACAAAGTTGTTCTCTAGCTGGTGATGCTTCATGTACCAGGTTTTCAAAGACTTTCATTCAAATGTAATATTTATTGGTTGATCCGTATATTCTTATTGGTTACCAAGTACGCCCATGGAGTACCTATGTGGTTTCTTTTGCCATTGTTTATTTTGACCATGAACCACTTTGAAGGTTGAACGGATATTTTAGCTGATATCGTGGTAAAAGTGGATCCTGGCCCTTCCAAAACAGATAACTCCAGAACTGTGTGAGCTAAGACCTTAATATTGCAGTGATGGGGGTCCTAAAGAGAGATGGCAGCATTTTTCTGTCACAATTCAGTCTCTGCATCCAAGGTCAGCTGAGCACACAACTGCCACAGTTCTCTTGCTCCACTAACGGAAAGATTGGATCTTTCCAATGAAGATGAGGAAAGGTTGTGATCTACAATAACCAATGGCCTTGGTGTTGGATATTGTATGAGTGGTAGATGAATACAACGATAATCACATGAGGCAAAGTCGAACGGGTTGTCGCGATATTCACTATGCCCACAAATACGGTTTATGACATAACCGATGCAACTACCATTACAAAAATGAAGACTCTGGAGTTATTCATATGCTTCGATGTCTACGACCGACTAAAGTGTGTTTAGTGGCCCAGGAAAACGAAGGGATTGTGAAAATTGCAACCGGCTTCCCCAATTTTATGATTATGATATATATATATATATATATATATATATACAGCAGGCAGTTCTACAACGGTTCCCTTTTTGGAATAAAATTGTGTCAACATGATGTATCCGGCAAAACTGGCTAGTTGGATTCATATCCCTTCGCATAGCTGAATATTGCTTAATAAAGTCAAAGGCTATTAAATTAAATATTATTCTGCCGTAAGAAAAAACAGTCGTATCTGAAAAATAGTCTGCCTCAGGAAAAAAACAAAACAAAACGAACAAACATAAAGATTTTTAAAACGTATTTGCCTATTGTTGTATTTGTGTCTTTTTGTCCAAAACCACTTCCTAGTAGTCATTACCCTATTCCGCAGTCCAAACTCTTTACTCTCCATAAGCTAACCTGTCCCTGTCTAACTTATATACATAGATTTACTATTCTCCATATTGGACACGTTCCTCTGTAAAATTTTGACATAGGCTGCATTAGCCCAAATAAATTAAAGGGTCTTCAGCGGGTAACTACTCAACATGTTTCAGAGCCTTTTGCCTGTATCTCAATTGGCTTTTGCCAAAATACTAACAATAAAATGAAGAGGAAGAAGAAGAAAAAGAAAAAGAAGAAAGAAGAAGAAGAAGAAGAAGAAAAAGAAGAAGAAGAAGAAGAAGAAGAGGAAGAGGAAGAGGAAGAAGAAGAAGAAGAAGAAGAAGAAGAAGAAGAAGAGGAAGAGGAAGAGGAAGAAGAAGAAGAAGAAGAAGAAGAAGAAGAAGAAGAAGAAGAAGAAGAAGAAGAAGAAGAAGAAGAAGAAGAAGAAGAAGAAGAAGAAGAAGAAGAAGAAGAAGAAGAAGAAAAAGAAGAAGATTAAGTGTGATTTATATTTTGCTATTGTTTCACTTATGGATGAAGTTCATTATAGGCGAGCGGCCAGAGAACCATTTTGGAGAATTTCATTACCCCACCGTACAAAAAGCTACAACATGATTTTTATTTATCTTTAGGGTCCCCTAAAATTATTTTGTCCTGTTGTCCTCAGTTACCTGTGTTTGGTTGCTTGTTAGCAAACTATCATATCTATGTTGCTTTGACCACACCAAATATTCATTAAATTAAATTTCCCATACTAAGATAATTAATTTGCCCTGTTGTCCTCAGTTACCTGTGTTTGATTGCCATGGAAACTGCATCTTTAAACATCACCTTTTTTCGGCAAAATAGTTCATTTTAGTGCCATCTGCTATTGCTTGTTAGCAAACTATCATATCTATATTGCTTTCACCACACAAAATATACATTTAATTAATTTCCCCATACTAACATAATGCTTCTCTGCTCCTAACCAGGTAATAAATGCTACAATGTGAAACTTGAAATGTAAAAATCAGGCTTAATAATAGTCAGGACCATTTTACTTAAAGTCGTCAAAAATGTCGAAAAGAGAACGAGTACCAAGTGGTCTTCTTTTACCCCAGTATGTTGTCATTATTTACATACAAAGCCTATCTTCCTCTTATCTTGATTTAAATTGCACATTGTGATAGCATATACCATACTATTTAGCACGGCAGAGCCACAAGAGAATGGGTGGACAGAACAAGCCGTCACCGAGAGAATAAATGGTGGGATATGCCACTCACCAATTACATCCTTTGGCATTCATATATGTGATCATTCACGTATATACCCTTGTATGACCTTCCACTCTCATCCGCCCTTGGGGGAAGGGGGGAGGTAAAATCTTTAAAATATCATTTTCACTAAAATCGCTTAGCCGCTTGCTCTGAAAGTGCAAGGGGCCACCTCTGGGTATTCTTAAATCTAAATTTATTCAGTGGGTGGTACTGATTTTTTTTTCTTTTCTTTTTTCTTTTTCTTTTTTTTTTTTGTGGGGGGGGGTGTTTTTGTTTTTGTTTTCCCCTTTTTTGCAATTTTGTGTATTTTTCTGCTACTTTCTACTTATCAGAAGTACCAAAAAATAGTTCTGAAACTTGGTGGAATTCTTCCTCCTGGAAGGGAGAAGAAAAATTGTTGACTAGGTGGTGATGCTATTGACCCTTGACAAAATTTTCAAATTGAGTTTTTATCAGTTAATGCATGCATTACCGTTGGTTACAGTCTAAGTCAGTGGGAATTAAAATGGTTGTTTACATTGTCGAATTCTTCGAAAAATTCACTAGTTTTTAGATTTTCATATTTCCCTCCTTTTTAATGGCAAAATCATAAAATATTTTTTCTTTTTAAACCGCATTGCTAGTTGCCTCAAAATCACGTTGAAACACTTCTGAGTACCGCTAGACCAGGGTAGTACTTTCTATAAGTTGAAGGTCAGCCGAGAAAGGACTCATCACTTTTCTTTTAAGCTCCGCTGAATTGTCAATCAGCTGAGTTTATAGGATGGTCCGTCATCCGTCCCTCCTCAATTCACATTTTCGACTTGTCAAAAATCGTGACCTTCCAACGTGGCGAGGATGTACTTTTGATAGGGTTCAACCACATTTGTTTAAGGGGTCATGCTCCAGTGATATTTAGATTTAAAAAAGGAGTTTTGGGGGTTCATGTTTTAAAAAAATTCTTCAAAAAATCATGTACTCTGAAACTGCCTTGCCAATTGCTTTGACATGGGAGCGGCACACTTCTGAGGACCCTATTAATTAGTTGAGCTACTGGCACTGGTTTTTTTTTACTTTTTTAACTGATTTTTGCGTGGTTTTACTATTTCCGACTTCTTCAAAGTAGTCACTTAAATTGTTCTGAAGTTTACGGGAAATATACCTCGTGGAAGGGTCAAACACAGTTGTCCACTAGGTGGTCATGTTCTTTATTCCTGATTTTGAACTTTTTTTAATATCGATACTTGTCAGTTTATTATGCCCCCCTTCGCAGAAGGTGGGGCATATAGCTTTGCACATATCGGTCGGTCGGTCGGTCGGTCGGTCGGTAGACTGTGGTTTCCACACAATAACTCAAGAAGTTTTTCAGCTAGGACTTTGACACTATACAGGTGTATCATTCTAGTCAAAAGCTAGGCAAAGTTTGAAGATGGGTGACTTTGACCTAATTTTCAAGGTCACAGTGGTGCCTGAATAAACTTTGGTTTCCGCAGAATAACTGAAAAGGTTTTTAAGCTAGGACTTTTATATTGCACAGGATTATAGTGTATATATTTGGGGCAAGGAGAAGTTTGAAGATGGATGACCTTGACCTCATTTTGAAGGTCACAGAGCCACTTGACTGAATATGGTTTCATGCTTTCTGCATGATAACTTATACCTTAGAGCTAGACGTTTATATTGCACAGCCTTATGTATCTCTGTAGGGGCTAGGTTGAGTTCGAAGATGGGTGAACTTGACCCAGTTTTCAGGGTCACAGAGAGACTGTAGAATTCTTGTGGTTTCCGCACAATAACTCCAGAAGCTTTTAAACTAGGACTTTGATACTGTACAGGTGTATTATTCTAGTCAAAAACTAGACAAAGTTCGAAGATGGATGACCTTAACTTAATTTCCAAGGTCACATTGGCATCTTAGTTAACTTTGGTTTCCGCACAATAACTGTAAAGGTTTTTAAGCTAGGACTTTTATATTGCATAGGATTATAGTCCATATTTGAGGAAAGGCGCAGTTTGAAGATGGATGACCTTGATCTCTTTTTAAAGGTCACAGAGCCACTTAACTGAATATGGTTTCATGCTTTTTGCATGATAACTTATACCTTGAAGCTAGGATTTTTATATTGCACAGCTTTATGGTTCTCTGCAAGGGCTAGGTTGAGTTTGAAGATGGGTAACCTTGACCCAGTTTTCAGGGTGACAGAGAGATTGTGGAATTCCTGAGGTTTCTGCACAATAACCCAAGAGGTTTTTAAGTTAGGACTGGGATACTTTACAGGTCTATAGTTCTTGCTAAGGGCTAGAAGAAGTTTAAAGTCTGGTGACCTTGATTTAATTTTCAAGGTCACATTGGTACCCTGAGTTATATTTGGTTTCCACATGATAACTGAAGAGGTTTTTAAGCTAGGACTTTTATATTGCACTGCATAATTGTCCGTATTCGGGGCTAGGTCAAGTTTGCAGATGGATGACCTTGACGTAATTTCAAAGGTCATAGAGCCACTTGGTTGAATACTGTTTCTGCATGATAACTTGCATTTCAGAGGTAGCACTTTTATATTCCACAGTTTTATGGTTGTTTATAAGGGCTAGTTTGAGTTTGTAGATGGGTGACCTTGACCCAGTTTTGAGGGTCACACACAGACAGTAGACTTCCCGTGGTTTTTGCACAATAACTGAAGAGGTTATTGAGCAAGGACTTGGATACTGCACCGCTATATAGTCCTTGTTAAGGGCTAAAAGAAATGTAAAGTTTGGTGACCTTGATCTAAATTCCAAGGTCACATATTCACCTGATTTTACATTGGTTTCTGCATGATAATTGAAGAGGTTTTGAAGCTAGGACTTTTCCATTGTACAAGATCATAGTCCATATTCGGGGCTAATTGAAGATGGGTAACCTTGACAAAATTCCAAATACCGCAGAGCCACATTACTTAATATGACTGCGTGATTTTCGCATGAAAACTTGTAATTTAGAGCTTTGACTTTTATGTTTCACAGCTTTATGGTTCCCTATAAAGACTAGGTTGAGAATGAAGATGGGTGACCTTGATGCAGTTTTCTGACATTGATGTATGATCAACCTTCACTAATTTTGTAAGGTCACGAGTGCCCCATCTACCACTATCAATATGGTAGCGAGGGCAAGGGTAATGCGGGCGGGTGGGCATCTATGTTTTACAAACATATCTTGTTTATACATTCCTTTTGACTATTATGTATGTCAATGGGAATCACAAAAAGGAATTCATATTTTCGGCTTCTCCAAAACCTTCGGCTACAGTCGCTTAAAACTTGGTGCGGATATACCTTGGGAGGTTTCTTCCATGTTTGATTATTAATCTCCAGTGATTTTTATCTTGTTTACATATTGCACCTTTTTTGCATTTTTATCACGGAAACCGCGTTTCCAATTGCTTGCATGCTTCGAAGTTGTATAGGGACACTTCCGATGATCTTTATTTACTCAACAGGTGATGCTACGATTCTGCTCCTTCTACTTCTTTTTATTATTATTTTAAGCTCGGCTGACTTGTCAGTCAGCTGAACTTATTTTATGGTTTTCCGTCCGTTGTCCATGCGTCGTCCGTCAACATTTCCATTTTCGACTTCTTTCAAAATAAAACGTCAGCCAGATCCACTTCAAACTTAGTAGGGATGTGCTTTCGGTGGGTCTTTACCATGTTTTACGCTGCAGTGATTTATAGTATTTTTATGACAATCATCTTCGTTCTTCTGGGGGGACAAATCTTTAAAAATCTCCTACTCTAAAACCGCTCACCTAATTGCATTCATATCACACAGGAACACTTGTAGGGACTCCTTGTTCCTAATTTGGTCCCCGGGTGGCGCTGTGATTTTTCTTATTTTTTAATGATTTGTTAAGTGTTTTTGCTATTTTTGACCTCTTCTCCAGACCTGTCGCTCGGATAAAGGTGAAACTTCGAGGATTAGTTCCTTGTAGAAGGGTCAAAAATGGGTGTTCACAAGGTGGCACTGCTGTGGATTATAACGTGTTTTTTTTCCACTTCGGATACTTATCGGTTAATGGAGCTTTCCTTTTGATTACTACGTACTACTTTGTGGATATGTTCCGTGTGGAAGGGTCATACAAAGCTGTTCACTATATGGCACTGCTGTGGCTTCCTGATTTTTAACGATTTTTTTTTCAATTCGGGTACTAATCAATAAATGCACCTATTCTATGTAAGTCAATGGGCATTCTAATGCTAATTCATAATATCGACCTCTCCTCCGAAATCTTTATCCGGATTGACCTCCAATTTGGTGGCAATGTACATTGGGTGGGTCTCTACCAGGTTTGTTAAAATGGTTGTGCTCCTGTGATTTTTGGATTTTTGCATAAATTTGTCGGGGGGGGGGGGGGCAAATCTTAAAAAATCTTATCCAATACCGCTCCCCAATTGCTTTGATATCCCAAAGGGACACTCCTAGAGCCACCTAGTCCTTAATTTGTTCATCGGGTGGCGCTGCAATTATTTTCTATTTTGCATGATTTTTTTGTCTGTGTTTTCGCCATTTTTGACTTCTTCTCCAGATCCATCACTCAGATTCAGCTGCAAATCGTAAAAAACTTTTCTTCTGTAAAACTGCTCACCTGATTCCTTTGATTTCACACAGGGACATTCCTATAGACACATGTTTCTTAATTTGTTCAGTACCACCTGATATTTGGCAAAATCGTAAAAAAAATATTCTTTGAAACAAGTTGGCCAATTGCTTAGAATTGGACACTTCTGTGTACCCCTTGATCCTAATTTGTTGAGGAGGTGGGGCTCTGATTTAAAAAAACAAAATAAAAAAAACTTTTAAAAATAATTTATATGTGTTTTTGCAATTTTCGATATTTGCTCCAAACCGTCATTCAGATCATACTGAAACTTGATGAAAATGTTCCTTGTGGAAGAGTCAAAGAAAGCTGTTAACTAAGTGGTATTGATCAATCCTGTTTATTCATGAAGGGTCAGCTAAGCACAGGACTGTCACGGACATCTTGTTTTGTAGTTGTGTGCGTTTTCGTTTTTCGACTTCTTGCTTCCCAACCATATGTTAGATTCTCCGAAAAACTCAGTACGGATGTACCCGTTCTTAATATCAACCAAACTTGGTCACTGAATGATGCTCTTGTCAGTTTAATGATTTTCTACAAATTATCGAAATTTAAAAAAAAAATGGAAGGGGTGTGTAAACATATTACCACTATTACACTAGGGATCGCAGGGACTCCTACAATAAGGGTGACTGTAATATAAAATCACCATCTTATTATCAATAAAGCCCTAAAATTGGGTTTCGTTGCTTCAACACAGTACGATATACAGAAAATATGAAATCGTAAGAGTTAATATATACTTGTATGTATGCTTTGTTTTCTTCCCCTTAAAACAACCAGAGGTAAGGGCAACATGCCCAAATATTATCTCCAGAAGCTAAAGATAAATTTAGGACATGTTTTATATTTCTCTACGGTGGGGTAATTGAACTCCTAAAATATTGCTCTTTTTGGGAGTTGGCCGCTCGCCTAATTAATAATTCATAGCTGCCTAATTTAGTTGGTAAGACCGTAGATACATATTTCGGTTTGACAAAAATGTACTTTCTAACTGAAGTTCTTTTTGGCTTTGCCCAGATTTTAAAACGTGTTATGTGTGCCATTCGATAGTGTCTGATTTATTTTGAAAGTGTCTTCTATTTTGGCTTTATTTAAAGGGCGTGATAGTTAGCTTGAAAAGAGAATCCAAGAATTTGACATTTCTAATTGATCAAATTTATTGAGAAAGGATATCGATGTGATGTCATGTAGAACAGTTGAATTGTCCCTACTTTTTATTCCGATAAAGTGCTGGAAATAAAGAAACCGGGCGGACGAAACACATGTTCACGATAATATTTATTATTGGTCCCTATGGTGAATTGCTAAGAGCACAAAAATCGACTATACATCTGTAAAAAGAAATGTATTTACAATGACTTTATTTGAAGTGCACCTTCTGAACATCAACACTTGAGAAACGTGTAATTTGCGTCGATGCGAAAAGAAGAGTAACGCAAGACATGGGGAAAAACAACGACAGTGTATTGGCAACTGTCCGGAAAAGAAGAATACTTAGGATACAGACATTACACATTGAAGGAGTATAAAATGTTTAAACTGGGCAGCAGGCTGTTCATATAAATAATCTTCTTCTTATTTGATAAACAAGTTACTATGCTCTAGCTTTGGAGACCAAATCCCCCACCTGGAACCAGGGCTCGGTTTGCAATTCGTTTAGGGACACGCGTTTTTTTTTTGGCACAGCAGGTGGAGAACAACAGCCAAAACCATGAGACCACGCCACATGCGCCCTTGCTCTGTACCATGGCGCCTTCCGGTTTAAACTTTGAAACTGCCTTTTGCCAGATTCAGGTAAGGGCATCAATGGGCCTGGGTTAGCGAAATTTAGGGTTCCTTGTGGATTTCCAATTATACCTCCCGGAGCAGATGTCGAGATATTTGTCATTCAAGATTGACGTTCAACACCAAGATATGAAATGTCACAGCACATATGGGAATCGAGATAAATAAAACTGCTGGCTGGGTATTTTAACCCACAACAATGCTGGAGAAAATATAGCATATTGAGCTAATATAAACGACATGAAAAATTGTGTTTATGCTACTGATTATAATGCCTATCGATTTATCCTGTTTTATGCACATTCACTGAAAACCAAGATTTTTTGGTTGTAATAATAATATCCTTCGAATTCACCTCTGTATCGTCACTATTTTTATTTCGTATCAAAAGTCAACTGAAAATAAAACATTTTCTATGTATCTGTCCATAGGTGGTCAAGACATGAGGTCTTAACCAAAGATGATAGACAAATACATACCAGAACGTGGATCTCCCATGTTTTTAAATCAATGATTAGCCTAGTTTGTGCTCATATAGCTAAGATAACGTCTGCTAGAGCAATAATTAAATGTGTCCATACAGGGTGAGTAAGGGCCACTGACGCCATGCAGCACTCACATTAAGCTTTTTTTTTTTTTTGGTGGAGTGCGTTTTGAGACAGTCTCACACTTATCCCATTTGCAGTCAAGCATGAGGTCTCAATTTCCTGGTTTTTACACATTTTGTACCCTTGGATCGATTCAAGACATAAATTTATTTATCTTAAAGATACCACACAAAATTTGTAAATGTATTAAATTGTAGAAGGACAACCTATTTTTGCGTATTTCATATATAATACTAAGTTGCTGAAAGAAGATATAACCATGAAAGCATAGTTAAAATGTGATTTCCATAGATACAGGAAAGTAGTCTTCTACCAATTCGAGCCGAGGACTTTTCTATTAGGTGACAGTTGAGATGACATAACATAATTCTTGAATGGCAACAAGGAGCACATATTTAGTTTTAGTTTTTAATTTAATTTAATTTAATGATACTACATGCATTGCATCTTCGATATTGCTTTTATAATTTAGGCCAAATAGCTTGGTTCAAAAATATCTACTGTGGTCATCTATTCTTTGCATGTAAGCTATCAAAGTTTTTGACAAGGCAAATTTAAAGCCTTATAAAGTCTATGTATGGCGTGCCCTGTGTCATAAAATACTCACTTAGATTGCCACATTGGCAGGCAGCTTAACCAATAGGCAAAGCCTATTCGAACAGTATTAATGGATGGCCCAAATTCGCACGTCTAGTCCGCTTAACAGACATTTCGTTCGACTTATGTCCCTCTTTATTATATCTTGTTGGCAGAATGGGTGCCGGTCATTATTTCAATTACCAGTGACATTTTGTTGATTTCAGAGAGACTAACCATATGCTCATATTGCTGTATAACTGTACCAAGTAACATTTTGGCCTTTTATTATGATGTCATAAGGTCTATCATGTTTGTGTAATACTACTATCAGGACAGCGTCTGCACATTTTCAATTTTTTATATTTTTTCATGTCAGGATTTCACACAATGGTTTTATTCATACGGAAAACCTTATTTCTTATCTCATTTTATGCTTAAGTTGAAACTCGGCATCCCCAAAAAATACAATTTGCGATAAGCGATGAAACTATTTAAAGAAGTTGCCAATAATCTTAAAAACTCAGACTTTACTAACTTAAATGTTAATTTCATATGTTTTTTTTTCTCCTTTTTTTAATTGTTTTATTTTTTTATTTTTTTTTAAATTTTATTTTATTTTATTTTTTTTTTATTTTTTTTTTTTTTTTTTTTGCTTTTTTTTTTTTTTTTTTTTAATTGCTAGACAGCCTATTTTGCCCCTTTTTGTGCTTAATGTTCCAAAAACTACAACTGCTTTAGTTTGGACTTCACGGGTTTGGCCAGATACACACACTTAACTTGGGGCATCAAGAAAATGTTTAAAGAAGCTGTCACAGCTTCTTTAAACATTTTACTCACAACGTTCAGAAAAAACACTGCTGTGTTAACCCCTTGAAAAGATCTTAGTGTCACTTCTAAACTTACATCCACCAAAGTTCAGATGGTTTGAAAGGCACACGGGAAAGATTCAGTGCCTTTCAAATGTCGTGATCTGACCTTCAAGACCATTTGCCTGTCTTTGGTCGCATGTTAGTCTACTTTGGGCCAGAAGAGCATGAGCAGCTTACTTTTGCGTCAAAATAGTATTTTTGCTTTTGCCAGCTATCTTCTGAACACAAGTGTGAAATAGATATTTTCTTATGGTAGCCTGATGTATCAAACGATGGTAAACATTGTTAGTTTAGTATGCGTGTGCGTGTACTAATAAAAGTGTTTTAACTGTTTTCGCTATTTTAGGTAAAAATGAATAGACCAGATGACATTTTAATTTGGACAGTTTATGAGGGCAATCACCTTCATTTGCCTTGATTTTAAACGTGCACATATCGCCAAACTGCTTCCAATTATTTTAAACTTTTTATACAACTTTTGTAGTAGCAAACATGTCTACAATTTCATCCAGGTATTTTGCAAATAGTACACTTTACCATGAAATAATTTAGTCCCGTTTTGTCGAACGATTACTTTCTCCAGGGATTTGTGCCTTTGTTTCTTCTGAACGAAAGGATACTATGTACCCAAATGGCAATGGCTTGTAGATACATTGCAACAGGTAATTTGTAATGATGGACATATTGCATGAAACTAAAATAAAATTCAATGATTAAGACCAAGATGTATTTGGGGTAAACATATTTTGTACAGCTTTATTGTGATTGACTGCCATCTGAATGGCTTGCAATCGCAGTTTCACGGATCAACATAGCACATATTGATCACTACCACACAGGACCAAACTTGTCCAGTCTGCGCGAGCAACACCTTTGGGCACTTGACATATTTTTGAGGCAGCTCGCGGCACCTAACGACGAACTGCGACGATCGACTGTGACGCCCCGGAACGCCGCAAGCCTTTTGCACTTCCATTTAGGCCTAGACAATGTTGGTGAATGGTCAGTGGCATCCTCTTCTATCGCCGTCGAATCGCAGTCCTCTGGGCACCTTCCAGAGCACAAGGAGCATTATTTATGTTGTAAAGGCAGTGTGCGATAGGGTGTATTTCGGGCATAAACGTGATTATAATTCAAGTCTTGAAGGCATACATAACTACTTTGGTATTATGGTTATTACATGAGCAATAAGGATACCATTGTGTAAACAAATATCTGCATTTTATCGCCACTTGCCAACTTGTGTTCACTTTTACTTTTCAGGTTCTTAACCCCATGCAGATTCACCGGCTGATGTTTGCACATAATGGTTAAGGCAACACGGGTAAATATAACGCAAACAAATTAAGTTATTCTTTTAGTCACTTATCTTTTCCCTCTGGAAGCGTTTCAGATGATCCTTAGTGAGAATATATTGCATGTAGACATGGCTCTCTTATATTTCATGGTCTTTTTAAATACATGTATTCAAAGCTGCTGTATGAGACCATTTTCATGTTACAGAGCGATATTCATTGCTTTACAGAATAACGGTGGTTGTAAAAGGTGGCAGTTTATTGTTCAATTTAATTCATAACGCATCAAGAAGACCCATTGCACACTCCATTTTGTGTAAATCTCTCCTATCCTAGGAAGAAGCGCCTACCTTCTGCACCGTCCACATTGCTTAGGGTCCCTTGCTATTAGCATTTTTAAGTCTTTGTTCTCGTGTCTGTACCCTATGTTGGCTTCTACTTTTATATGCCACAAAAGCAATGTGCTCTAGCAAACAAATCTAGCACCCAGATGTTTTTCTCATATGTAAAACACAGCCATTAATTTCAGTGAAGTTCACCAGATAAAAAACACATATTTCTTTACAGAATGCTTCTGTACAGAATGCGTACCACTAATTTATTATTTATTAAAGGAAAGGTGACTAGTAGCGCCTATTGAAAATACGAATACTCCATAATTTAAATTAGCACTAGTATTTTCTCTTGTGATGTCGAACAATCTTGATAGGATTCATGCCCGACAATTTTACAGTGAGCCCAGACTATAAATTAGTAAACCAGGACTGTTGGGGCTATGTCCTTAAGGTTGATCAGCATTCTCTGAAACCCCTGCTTGTTTATATTTCTAAATCAGGCAGGGCAACCTGACCTCAAAATATATAATTTACGTACGTCCATACACTCTCGGCACATGTAAAATTGTACATAATAACATGAGTACTAATCCATCATGTACATATAACACAAGAGACAAAAGTGTCCTGCGTTCAGTTCTGTGTTTGTGGCCCCTGGATACTGTGACGCTCACACACATATTGAACACAGCTTTATATTGTCAATTTCTTACCATCTGTAAATTCAAACTTATTCTTTAATGGGGGGGGGGTATTCTCAAACAATAGTACTGTGGCAATCCTGTGCTCAGCTGATCATGTACACACGGACTGAAGTGGGCCTTCAAACTATCACTCTTTGCAACATCACTCTCCAATAATAGTTCTGTAGTCATCCTTTTTTAATGAAAAGTGATAGTGTATACCATTACCAAAATTATATTAGCAAATATGTCAGTTTCGCTTCTCAATGCTACTCAAGGTTAAAATTAACAGGACTGTAAGAAACCCCATAAAATACTATTTAATTAGTGTTTCATGGGTCTAGGATCCTAGGCACGTCCAAAGTAATTGGCATAGCGGTACTCGAAATGTAAATTTAAAGATGTAACTGGGATGTAAATTTACATCAAAACTATAAAGCTCAATTTGCTGCCAACCCTGAGTCAACTTTACAACATAATGGGTCCGGCTTGTGACATATGGGTAAATATTGTCAAATTTGACTATTTTAGGCCTTGCGTAAATGTGTACTTAGGTATGTCAGAGAAGAAAGAACGTCACAAGCGTTTAAGTGAAAAATGATTTTTCTTAACCACATTTGAAATACAATAAGGCAAACTTGCAACTGTCGTCGGCTGCTGCTTACTACCGATAGCTCCTGGGGGTTTAACCTGACAATAAACATGTAGGCCTAAAATGTGTGAAAGGTGAATATTAAAATGACAAAAAAAAATGTGAAAGCAGGTACAGCTTTGGTATACATAGCTGCGCTGAAGTCAAAACATAACGCATTACCTTTAACTTTGTGGGCACTGTTTTTTTCTGTTTTTTTTTCTTTTCTTTTTTCTTTCTTTCTTTCCTTCTTTCTTTCTTTCTTTCCTTCTTTCTTTTTTCTTTCTTTAATTCTTTCTTTTTTGCAGCTCCCTCTGTAAAATTTATAAACACCATGAATCTTACTAGGTTTAAACGCTGTTAAAAATGCCATAAATATAGTTGATATTCAGCAAGTATTGTGTCAGGTTGGCCTATCCGAAAGGTGTCGGCTGTAAAAAATTACCATTGCCAAAATGGAGTTTCTTTGCCGCACTCCCCATAGTAAATGAACGGATATTTTCATACAAAATTCCATCTTAATATAACTGCAGTATTCTATTGAACCCACGTTAAATTACCCTTGATTGGTTTGTATGATTCCATGCTTCTCGCCATTTTTCATAACTAAAAGCCAGATTTCCTTTGGGTGAGTTGTATTTTACAAACTATGCAGGGTTTGTCTCATGTTGGCCTAAAAAAACTACACAACAATACTCACTTTTCATATAACTCTATCGTAAGCTGACATCTTGGTGTAACGTTACGGCACGTTCTTATGTGGACCCATCTATGAAAAATGACAGTTGGTACAATTGGCACAGGTGTCACCTTGCCAAACAGATTTTCATGAACGCCTCTTCCAATTGGTAAACTCCTAGGAAATATCGCTAGTAACAGTGTATTGGGTCATGAGGCAATGTCCTTTCACAAATGTTGCTTGCATATAGGTAACAGTGAATTACGTAATAATACCATGTTTTAACTTATTAAATATGGGTTTTTACAGATAGTGCAGGTATGCTAGCACGCTTGTGTAGCACCTTTCATTTGGTAGTTTGCTGGCTGTCCTGTTTAAAATAACATAACTTCTGTAAATAAGTGGTAAGATATCAATTTGATATGGTAGGCATAAGTAATGCCGATTGGTACTTAAATCTTATCATTAAAGTGATGTATCATCTGCTTTCATGCTCTAGATGTGTACATCAATTTATAACAATGTTTATCAATCATGCTGTTGATCCATAGTACGGACGTAAAGAAAATGTGCTCTACATGTATAAAAAGGTCC
Source organism: Hermodice carunculata (assembly GCA_964020975.1). NCBI lineage: Eukaryota > Metazoa > Annelida > Polychaeta > Eunicida > Amphinomidae > Hermodice > Hermodice carunculata. Next base: position 29,642,432 of record OZ026619.1, read on the forward strand.
AAAGTATCTTACGAATCATCTTTTAATGATATGAGGTGTTCCTATGTGACTTGTACTATGTTAGATATATAAGAAATATTCAAGTTATCCTAGTTCAACATGCCATTACCTCTTTACATTGTTACGACCATTTACAAAGGAACGATCTAAAAGATAATGTGACGTATGTGACATGCTTTGTGAGCCGTTGCGTTAATACGCAGCAGGTCGATCGGTTCCCTAACGCATTGGGATTCAAAAGCAGAGTGAAAAAGAAAACAAACAAACAAACAAACAAACAGCAAAGAAAAAAACATGAAATATAACCCACCGATATGCAGATCAATTTCTTTTAATGTATATTTTAATCACATGGTGAGTCATAAATCCTCATGGAAGATTCTCAAACAGCAGCTTAAGCCCATAGTTTTATATTTGTTGCATCAACATTCAAAGAATAGTGAAAGCAAAAATTTAAATATGTATAAAATGTATGGACCATACCACTGATTGATGGTTTCCTCCCACATGCCTAGGAGAAGGCATTGTGCTTATCATGGTTGTATACTAATTCAACAAATCCAGAAGTACTATTCACATGTGCACGGTAACGCGTGCGTACAGTGACAGTGTGTGCACTTTCTCACATCTACATGTGCTCACCGTCACTTCTATGAGTGTTCATCGCCACACTGTTTTGTGGTCAAAGTCATAGTGCGATCCTCGTTTCAGTGTAACAGTCGTTTAGATGTGACACTACGTATAACTGGAAGTAGTAAACTTGTGAGAATATTATGGTAGATGATAAACCATGTAATGTATCACGTGCTATCTCGCTGGAAGAGCTTGGAAGTGTACGAAATGAATATGAAAAAGATATTATCAACATTTAGCAGGCAGTATGCAACCAACACTTTCTCCGGCAAAAAGTTAAGCCTCGAGCGGAAATTTCAAAGTAAACCGTCTTTGCCATTTCTGTTGAAACTCTGACATAACACTTTGACCGACTATTTATGTCGAAAGATGATTGATAAATCTCTGATCAGCAAGATAATTCGTCTATGATGCACTGCAGCAAATCCGTTGACTAAGTTACTTCTTGTTGTTGACGAGTAAGGGATAACTGTGAACAGTTCGTCACATACTTGAACTAATGATTAGTCAAATGATTATTTTCATCCAATACTATAAATGTTTGCTCCGTCACCTGTGTCAAGGGAACTGTTTCTTGCCTCAAATTATCTTTATTTGGTACATGACCATTTTTGTGTGTCTTTATTTTATGTTTTACTTTGTCCTTGACTTGCTGACTGCTTAATTTTCTGATGTCCACAGAATCTTCCTCCCGAAGTATGTTGGGAGAGGCGGTAGCTAGATGAACCCTTATTATCACAAAAAAGGCATTACGAAAGTTGTCGTTTAGCCATCCATAAAGGAAGGGGTTAATACAGGAAGAACTCATAGCTGTTACACGCAGCAAAGCATCGGTGAGTTTGTAATACCTTCCCAGGCCTTTCACAGCATTCAATTCCATGACAAGGGAGTATAGGTTAAATGGTGTCCAGCAGATTGCAAAAACCGTTACGACGGCAACAAGCATTTTTGTGGTTTTTGTTCTTCTGCTATTTCGCGCCGTTTGCATGCGGGTCCTGACTCGTCTAAATATCAGAAAATACAAAATAGCAATAACCACAAGCGGTGCAAAATATTGCACAACAACTGTTATGACACTGTACATAAGCCTCTGTTCTCTGGAGGGCCACTTTTCGCCGCAGTACCTTTCGCTTATGCTCAGCTGCACGTCAATATATTCAACGTATTTTGAATAAATGGCAATTGGAGAAGCTACAGCCAATGAAATGATAGCAATAACAGCCACTAAGATCATTGCAGTCTTTACAGACATTCTCTGTTTTGTTGGAAATACGATTAGATTATAGCGATCAATAGCTATCATCGTGAGCGTCAACGTGCTTGCAAACACAACGATGCCAAAGGCTGAGGGAATCACATGACACAGCGCCCTACCAAATATCCAATCACCTGTAAACTGGTAATAGGCGTTCAGCGGAAGGTCAAAAAGACAGACGAAAATGTCTGCCACGGCAAGATTTGCAATGAAAACGTTGGTAGCTGTCCATAAATTCTTAGTCATGATTACAGTTATGACCACCAATATATTCCCCACCCCTCCTAAAATAATCACCAACGCATATAAAGTTATAAGTACGATTTTTACAGGCTTTGACTTTAAAGCATCAAATTCCTCTGAGTCTGCCCAGTTGAATTTACACGAAAAATTAGACAAAACCATTGGTTCAGAGAAGTTGAAGTTCATTTTCTCTCCCGGTATGCAGGCCACCGGAAACGTCGAATCCACCATTGCGTTGGCGGTGTTATTTATCATCTTGTTCCACTGGTGTGCCCATCTACTATACCATTTTTCGTTCGACGCTCCGATCAGCTGGCTGCAAATAGACAAAACGAGAGTTACTACAATAATCTAGTGTTAAGCACTGTAAAAGTTCGCATAAAACTGCAAATCATTAGGTACAGGGCTTCGTTTGTTTGTTTGTTTTTATTTTTATCTATTTTCATATTTTTGTCCTGAACGATCACCATAAAATACTAAGATGCGCTTCCACCTGACTCCAAGACTTCATGTGAAAAGTCCTTTCTCTGAGACAACCATGTTAACACGTCACAACTTTACTCTGCAGGATATCTGATTTGGTGACGGGTGTGAATGGATCCCAAAAAATACTGAGATACGTTCAAAAGAGATGGAGAGAGAGAAAAGAGAGAGAGGGAGAGGGCCCCTGACGCAGGGGCGTAGGCTTTAATATGTTATTCATTTTCTGGCTTTTACCCAAGACGAAGCGTTAATCATTTTTTCCACCTGACGCCTAGACTTCAACTGAATAAAAGGCCCTTTCTGTGAGAGCACCATGTTTACAGATCACAACTTTACTCTGCAGGATATTAAATTTGTGACTGGTGTGAATAGATCCCGAGATGTGATATTCATTTTTTTTTTATCTCGTGTAGCATACACTTTCTGCTATCTTACTGAACCCGGTGTTTGAGCCGATTAGCTTCACATTTTCACTGTCAACTTAAACACGTTGTTTCAAATTTATTATCAACAGGAAGCTTTTTTCAACGACATCTTTCGAAGCGTTGCGTTGCCACTGCAACAACGAATTACCAGCATATCCAATATCAATACCTAAGCCTACCACATGACCTTTTTTACGATACGCGAGCCTGTGTCGAATACTACGTTTTTATATGACAGAAACTTCAACCTGAAATAAAAAAGAAACTTTTGAAATACCCATAGATGCTTCTGTGTACATGGCACCCACCCCACGCACACAAAACGGAAACATGAGGTAAGGGTGTAAAATGCACAAATCTAGAATGGCATACAACAATATCTTTATCAACACTTGTGTTCTAAATGGATAGCTTACAAAAGTGTATCAATAAGATGCCCGTTTACTTCAGAAAACTGCTGATGATGATCTCAAGTTTCGTCTTATAAGGGCAAAATTGTTTGTTTACTGAAAGCAATTTTTAATCTTCTATGGACCCGGCTAACTGAAATACGTGTCCGTCCAAGGAAGCGTTTACCATAAGAAAAACTTATGTTATCACAATAAAAGCAAACAAAAATGCTGAAATTTGACGTTGTCCGAAAGCAGATGACAAATTGGTGGAAAGCACCATTTCTATAGCATACCAGACAATTTGGACGTTTGTACAGATGCTGCATTTTTCTCTTTTACCTGGTAATTTCATCAGCTTCCATCTCGACAAATGTTTGTTTCCCTTAGGTTTTTCTTATATTCGGCTGTCATGTGCTGCGTCCCAGATACCTGTGCTATATACAAGTGCGCAGACGCCACTTCAGCTGGCCTGTTACGTTCTGCACATGAGACCTCTGCTTTATATTTGACATTAACAAAAGTATTGTAGCCAATGTCTGAAAATTTCGAGACTGGATGTCGCTTATATTCTTAATACAAGAAAAATGGTGCCCGCATCCAAAGACATCATTAAAGGCAGAGTCGGCCGCAGGGGGAGGAAATAGACGAGGCACCACACGGCGGATGCCTTGATGGATGCTAATTTTGTAATGCCATGCTCCTGGCATATCCGACTATACAGCGTGGTAGGATCTGATAAACACTGGCAATTTTGAAAGCAAGAGCAGTGACACCCTTGTGCTCAGCTACCGTTGGAAGCGCAAACTTAAATGATCCAATGACCTGCCGGAAAATATCAAGGTCACCATTTGTTAAGAACATTATCATTGCTTGCAATATCAGTCTTCACTAATGCAGTTTAAAATTTATCATCCTTAAACTGAAAGATGACAGAACCCACTGTTATTAAGATATACGCCAGTGTGTCAGTTTGATCTTTAAAGGTACATCTAGCTCAACCCATCTAACTCAAAATCAACAAACAAAATAAGACCCAAGGGAACTTTCCAAGGAGTGTTTGATCTTTCAAAGCCACTTAAACTCAAGATTGAAAACATGAAAAGAAATTCAACAGGTACTTTTGTTTAAGTATTTAATTGTAAGCATGTGCCTGGGGCCACCATTACCGATATATAAACCAATATATCAGGTTTGCTGCTACTAATATTGTGACATGTACGTGTACTCTTGACAGCAGCAGCATGTAGTGAACAATTTTGTGGAGATCAAGTACAGGTACACGTACATTCCCACTCAGATTCAAAATAATCCAAGTGACTGTTTGGCCCAATTGCAGAGCCACCTGTAAAACTACGTAAGGTCTAGAGATCCCCATAAGTGCCCCTTTATAATTTCAAAGCTACAAGTCGAGCGGAATCAGAGACTTTTTTAGCATTTTATCCAGCGATTTATATGAATGGCAAAATGTGTATGAAAAAAAAAATGAGCATGGTAATTTGGAAAACTAGTGAGAGATGCATACAACGTAAATCCCCCCCCCTTCAAATATATCTGGCTGACAAGTTAGTTTTTGGAGAAGAAATCCCTTTTTTCCCACTGGAATTGCCATTGACTTACACAGTGATCAATAGGAATGTATGTATTGACCAACAAGTACCTGAACTGAATAAAAAAATCGTGAAAAATCAGGGATCCAAGGTATCACCGTCTACCGAAAACATTGTCTGACCTTCCCATATTGCTACATTTCCACTGCCTCAGATCAATCACAGTGACCGTCTTACAGAAAAACTTGAAATAGAAAAAATTGCAAAACCTCACAACCAGCCGTAAATAAGAATTACAGCACTATTTGATAAACAAGGGGAAGTCTATGTTTTGAAGTGTTCACATACAATTCAAAAGATGTGATTCGAGTGATTTGCGGAGATTTTTTTTTTTTTTTTTTTTTTTGTAATTTGGCTAAAACTAAAAAACAACAAATTTTAACAAACAAAAACAAAACAAAACAAAAAAAACAGGAAGAACAAACAAGCAAACCAACCAATAAACAAAAAAATCTGAAGTCACTGGAGCGTGACAATGTCTAAAATTTGGTACAGACCCTCCCAAACTCTATCCCCACTGACACGTTTACGAAAAACAAAATTAGCGACTGGCCCAGTCCAAACAACTCAAGTTTGAAAAGAAAACACCAATCGAGACACGCAGACGTTTAGGTCTCATGGCCTCTAGATGCTTCGAGTATTCAAGCCCGAAAGGCCAACCATATACCAACAAGCCGCCACTAAGAGCGAGAAAGACCTGACAGATTTGCCTACAATCCATATGGCTTTTAAATCCTTCAGAATATTGATAAAATTCAGATTTTCTACTCGTGGAACCGATGGACATAAATAACATTTCAACCAACCGATAAATCAGAACAATCACTTGTCAATCTTTCAAAATTTAATAGTTCGACACTCTCTCCAGAGGCTAAACTATTTGCGACACAGTGGATGCATTTGAGAATTCTCTACAAAACTAGAATTAAATTGAACTTTAGAGATTCCATAAACTCAAACTCAAAAAAAAAATAAAAAAAGGAAAAAACCAAACACAAAAAGGTGTCTCAGGTTGGCCTTTTCTTAGCGTCAACAACGGAGCAACATATAAACAATCGCGGTTCCCTGACGCCAACATTAGACACTTGGTAGCAACGATCCCTACTTATCTGAAAGATACTAACGACTTCTTACTTAAGTTAGAAAAAAAGAATCAAAGCCTACCAGCAGGTAGCTTTATTCTATTCGCACAAGACTTTGTTTCCCTGAATACAAACATCCCCCATCTAGAAGGTCCAGCGGTGAGTCTTAACACTTAACCAAATCCCGCACGCCTTCATGAGCTCCACATCCGCAGCCAAAATATTTAAGGACGTTCTAACTCACTGTGAACAACTTCGATTTCAACGGGACACTTGTTCCAAACAAGGCGTTACTGCTATGGGATCACCATTCATCTCTTCGTAAGCTATAATTTTTATGAGCAACCTACAACAGAAACTTCGGTTCAAATTAAAACTCAAGCCACATATTTCTGGCGCGTCATTGACGAATGCTTCCGCATTTGGACCCATGGGGAACAGCCCCTGTCAGAATGGAAAGGCTGGTGAATCGAACAACACCCAACTATCCAAATTCACGTTTAGAATATTCATCTCACGCAGTACACTCTCCAGATACCACAGTCATTGAAAGTGACAACAATAAACTTAACACCACTTGGTGCTCTAAACCAACCAGAACACTGAGCTACCTAGGCCCTAGAGCTCCTCTCAGCCCAAGCACAAAATAGAATTGCTACCCTTTAGCCAATTCTGACGTGCCATTAAAGTCTTCTCCGACCCGAAAGATAGACCCCTTACTCAGACCTTATGATGCAGCATTTTATCAGACGACAATACCCTCAACAACTACTGACGCAAAATATGGAAAAGGCACTAAAGAAAACAAGGCACAATCTACTCCAGCCTAAATAGACCAAATAACCAAGCCCCCAATCCACTTCTACTTACACATGAGATTAATCCATGGATTCATCCATGGAAACCCCGACTCGAAAAAAGTAATCAGCTACTTTTGGTGCGTCTTAAATCTTTCCGGAGAATGTAAAAAAATGATTGCGGAAGAACCGATATTCTTTTTTCGTAGGTGCACAATGCTGGAAGACTTGATTTTTAGGGCTAAATGAGGGCACCCTCGCCCACAAGAAGCACACACGGCCACACCCTATTCAACCCACATGACCTTTGTATCCCCAAATTTGCGACATTTTTGTCTTAAATGCAATGAATGAGAATATTTGGAACATGAACGCAATATACGCTTTCATTAAACACTGTTGGAAGTCACCAGACCATGTCCCTGCACACATTTTATTTGTCCAGGTTCTAGAAATCTTACACAAAGTGTCCACCCTATAGACTCCACCACCATTTCCGGACAGAAAAGATAAAGACTCTGGATTTGACCAAGGTAACACGTTAGAATCTGCATGCCTAAACACCCTCGGCTGAGACACCTTTGTCTCTCCGTCTCCCCTTAGTATATCACCAGTGTGTTTGACGTGGAAGTGACAAAGAGTTTGGAGAAATGTAAATGTAATTATGGGCAGACAACAGACGCAGGTCAATCCTATAAGTTTAGCTGACCAACAAGTCTGCCCAGCTTAAAAAAATCGCTTATTGAAAGAAAAGTGCGTTGCTGTGCTTTATGTGACTACACGAAAAGGCTCTAACATAACTGCCTTCCGTCGTACCCGAGAAGCCCCTGTATGCAAATAAAATTTAAGTAATGAAAATTATGGTCAACATAGTATTTAAACTATGATGGTTCCAAAGGTTGGGTGTCCAAACCCCACAGTAGGATGACAACAATTACGGTAATTTTCATTTTTAAGTGACTTGGTGCTAATGAAAGTACAGGATTTCCGTTTTACACCAGGATGTGCTGTCATCTGCTGACCGCTTGTCATGTCTATGACATTCTTTTCTTGTCTCTCCGTATTGTAGACCTTTGAAGCACTTTACCTTTGTATACATAAACAGTCTTGCCGTGAAACAATCCATTGTTTTTATTTCAGGTATGATTGTTTCCGGCGGCTGGGGTCTTGGACACGTAGATCTAATTCCTCCAAGAGCTTTTCAATCAGGGTAATTTATCCCTAACGGCACATCGATATAAAACGGTTAAAGTAGCCATATACCACAATATTGGCGATGTAAGTTGAGCTGGGTCTCACCCATTAGACGCAAAAAGTAAGGCATGTCGTGCTTAGTATCTTGCAAAAGAAGGCAATAAATAATACGCCTTTGCCAGGCCAATAATTTGTAAAGATTCATGAGGTCATATATATATAATAGACAGCCAATGGGACATGAGATTGACTTGGCACGAAAACCGTATACGTATTTGATGACGGGCACTTTAAGTGTGCACTGAGGCTACTGAGTACAGCTGTTGGATTTGCTCCTTCGTTTTCTGTGGCACAGTGCACTCTTCTTCAAACGTATTAGAATTAAGCGACATGCGGCCCACTAATATGCGTGACTGCGCTGTTCTATCTCGTGGTCTTCGAATTCATCCCACGCGCTTAATTTCTAATATTTAGCATTTCTGCAAAAAATGTCATATAATATCAGGGATAAATACAAACAATCAGCTGGCATGTTTCTTGTTGAAACCGACACGCAGGAAACAACACAGCCTCTTCCCTGCCTGGCAATATGCTTCTTAGAATCTTTTCACTTAGATCAGCAATGCCATAAATGCAAAGGACATGATTATTCCCCAGTGTATACGTGTTTTTATCGTGATAGACTGTAAGATTATTGCGCGTGACAGGTACTGTTTAAGGCTCATGTCAATTTTAATAGTGGCACAGAATAACACAGATTTGAGGCAACATTATAGCTTTATAAGACGAATATGGTCTTTCTTTGTTTAAGTGTTAAAAAATGAACTCAATTTGCATCCTGTACTTGAGCAAATATGAACATTTATTTACCTGCATTTTGCGTGAAACGCTCTAGCGCTTCATGCGGTAATGAATGTCAACATGTTTCCCTCAGTAGCTCATGAACGCAATGCATATTAGCATATTGTAGTTACACTAATTTTCCAAAAGTTTATTAGAGTTACATTTATTTTCAAAATTTTTGACATCACCGATGCTGAATTAATACTCAGGTAACGACGTTTGTAAACGTAAAATGTCTAATTTTCAGAGGGTGTTATTGGAAGGCTGTAGCCAAACTTGCGCTCTATTGAATTTTCCTGCGTCCAAGTGAACTGAAAATTGAAAAAAAAAAACAAAAACAAAAAAAAAACAAACAAACAAACAAACAACAACAACAAAAAAAAAAAAGCAAAAAACAAAAGACAAAAATCTTATTCAAAAATTTGCTTTTCCAATCATTGATCACTCCTGGACTAATGCATTTCATAAATAATTATAATTATAAAGATAAACGTAATTATGACTTATATTTTAATAACAGTCATAAGAAAGGCAACTGATCAACCTGTTACCATGCTCATTCACAGCGGAGGAATCAAGTAGTAACGTGTTGTACATGCTTCGTTGCAAGCCTTCGCTGCATTGATCACGCATGGCCATACCCTTTGCAACAATTAAGTGACCCAAAAGAGGGCCAGAGATTGCAGCACTGACTTTGCTGACAGCAATGTCGGACAGTGCATCACTGCTTGCTTGTTGTTTTGCACGAGTTTTCGTGTGTTTGTTGTTTACGTTTCTTCATTCACAGTCTTATTGATGTCGGTAATATATCAAGGTGGAGAGTACCATGTGAGAGTGGTACCGAAATGAACCGACCGAGTTACATTAGGGACGGTATTATTAGGCTTGATGTCAGCGCGTACAAGTCGGTGTCTTGCACGGGTTTCATGGCATATCAGCTAAATGTCACTTTGTTTTCTTTCAATATGTACAACACATACCCTGAATTCAGAACACATAACGCGTTTCATTTGACACAAACAATAAACACTATTAGCAACCACTGTATGGGCAAAGGAAAAATGTACGGGTTATTGAGGTTAACAAATAAACAATGCGGGTTTACAGGAAAGCTTTGTCAGGCTGCCCCAAACTAAGGATTCAATTAAACACTGTTGCCGGGGCAATCGAAGGGAAATAAGTTTTTACTGGTTTGTGACATCGTATTGCGAGGCACAGAAAACAAAGCAAAATATTAATTCAAACTATAAATCCAGTAAAAAGTTAACAACATATGTATTATTGTATAAAAAAATTTCGGAAAGTAAAGGAATTAATCATTACAAACATAATAATTTGGTAGAGTGCAGAATATTTTGATCTGAAGTTTTGTGTGAAAGTAAATAGTTCTTTTTTATTTTATGTAAATGTGATTTCATTGCACATCAGATACTGGTCGACTTCAAATTAGTTTTATGCACAGAACAAATTAAAGAACATTTATAATAGCCTCGTGCTGTGATGCATTCGTTTATAATACTTAAAATTTATTGAAAAGGGTAATGATATCTTCCTTAAGAATTTTCAAAATGCTGCATCTCTTCAGACGACTTACTCAGTGCTTTAGTGACCTGCGTTTTTAAATGAACAGAAATTCACAAAATGGTACCAGAACGGTTTCATTTTCTTCGGGCACAGTGTCAGTGTTGTCAAGGAAACGCCCTGATTGTGAGATCCAGCTATTCACGCACCAACCTTTTCAGTGTGTCTCATGGTACCTGAAAATCCCTCACGAAGACTTTAATTAGGATGAGCTAATCATGAAGTTGCATCTTGACATGGCGTATCCAACATGTCCCTTGACTACGAAAAGCAGGTTCATTTGACAATGACGACTATGTGCGGAAATGAAAGTCAACTTACTCCCAAGTATATTCATTTATGATACGCCACAAAATAATCTTGAGGCCTTTGTCTGTTCACCAAGTCGTTAAGGAATATCCGGGTAATAATTAGTGGGATTAACTGAGAAGGGAGATACAATGTGTTTTTAACACAATAATGAAGGTTCCTCGGTCTTGTTCTGTCTGTCAGGACTGAACACAAATCCTCTCAGCGGTGTCATCAGGGTGAGCTTCTTATTTTAAAGGTAGTGATGTGCAGCTACATATTAGAGTGACCGTATCCAAACATAAATGACTGACTGGACGTTTGACCTCAATGCAGATGATTCCAGTTTTACTTTTCCTTGGTCGCTCCTGCTGTTCACATTTTTTTCAATAACTCCAATTCGAGAATATGTTGATTAACCACAAAAAAAACCTTGCATTTTCACCAAAAAATATCATTCCTTTTCTTTTATATGACATTAATTAATTGTTCACGTCTAAAAGTATTTCCGACTATACTTCAACAAGGAATCAAGCTGATCCTGTGCTCTGCTGACTGGAATCTGCTAATTTTGTAAGTCCAGGCTTTACTGCTTTGTAACCTGTACTGTATTAGTTCTTACCAAATAACTGACCAAAATTGAATATTACCAAAATATAAACCAACATATCCATCTGACCTTTCAAGGTCACTCAAGGTCAAACTTAACAACACCAAAAAGAACCCCAGAGGTTCTTTCCCATTAATTTTCAATAGTAACCATAGGCTAGGATCCACCATTACCAAGATATAAGACGGCATGTCAGATTTGCTACACCAACAGAATGCTTTAGAGTTTTGGTGATGGCCCAACTGGGCAACATCAAAATACAGAGCAAAACATTCCACTCAAAAGTGGTGACAATATTGCAATACATGCACAGTTCTACTGCTGCATACGTGTATAGTATTTGCTTTTAATGACACATGATCTCAACATCTGGTTTTAAAAAAAAATTCAAAACTTCACATAATGCCATCGTTTTTACAATTTCAATCATCTTTACTCAGATTACATTCTAACAGAACGTCTTGCAATTTTGTTGGACGATCCTGGAAAAGAGGTAAAAAATATCCTAAAAAGACAGATAGACAGACAGACACACACACACTCACACACACACATACACCATATTAAAGGATTGAAGAAATACAGGGTTATGTGGTGCCCAAAATGTGAACAAATGTAAACCCTAGTGATGGTGGAATGAATAATTATGGCTGTGTGCCAACACAGACATATTGATTTTCTGAGAATTCTTTCTTTCTTTCTTTCTTTCTTTCTTTCTTCTTTCTTTCCAGGTAAATTCGTCCGACATTTTATTTCAAACGTATTACACGAAGAAACTCCAAACTTGGCCCAATTATACTTCTATAGATGGAGTCTTGCCTTCTAATGATGAGAGGTTATGCTTTTCAAAATTATGCAAATGAGGGCTAATTAAAATTTTAAAATCGTTAATATCTTATATACTATAGTAGATGTGGTTCCGAATGTATAGGTGTTTGATCATAGCAAGGTATAGGTTATCTCAAATGTCAAGGTCATGTCAAGGTCAAAGGTCAATTTTAGGCCAAAATGTCATTTTTGAGGCCAAAGTTCACTTCAGGTAGAGGTCATCTCAAGGTCAAAGGCCACTTTCGATGGTGACTTTCTTCTAGCCATAACTCGGTCAATTTTTATCCAATTGTGATCATGTTCGGCTCAAATTGTAGCTATTGCAACACTATACATTTTTGTATAGTATATGTGACCTCTAAAGTTCAAAGGTCAATGTCATTTGGACCTTTAACAGTTTCGTCCAGCCATAACTCGGCAAAATTCCATCCAATTCGAATCATGTTGGGCTCAAATTGAATGTATTTCAACACTGAAACTTTTTATAAGAAGATGTATCCTCAAAAGGGCAAAGGTCATTTGGTCCTTTGAAATTTTCATCTTGCCATAATTTGGTCAATTTTCATCTGATTTGGTTCATTTTGGGCTTAAATTGTGGATATTGTAACACTGTGCAATTTACATGTGACCTATTAAGTCACAGGTCAAGGTCATTTGGACTTTGAAATTTGCATCAACCCATAAGCGTAAATAAATGTGAAGTACCAAAGGATAAAAGTTCTAGCATTTAATATTTACAACTTTTAAAGGCACACAGATAGATTTGCTTTGAAGCAAATCTTCTTTTCTAGTTATAGCATCGTTGTCTTTTTTCACAAAGCCGACAGGTGCCTATATATGGAACATCTGTGTGTAAAATCAAGGCATTCCATACAACCAATGTGAAAATATGGCTGCAGAATTTCATGCAAGTCTGTTTAGTTCTTCAGGAGAAAAAAATCGTAAGTATAGATTAAAAACAAACAGAAAACAAAAAACAAACAAACAAACAAACAAAAACAAACAAACAAAAAAATAACCAAACAACAACAACAAACAAACAAACAAACAAAAAAAGGCAAAAACTGCAGAGCCACCTAGTGGTCAAAATGTAAATTATTAAAAAATAATTTTTAAAAGTCATAAAAATAGAAGAATTATTGCCATCACCAATTCTTATGCAAACCTTTTTTAAAGACTAACTCGGAAACATCCATCTGCAAATTTAAAATATAGCATAGAATGGTTTTTAAGAAGTCGAAAATGAAATAAAGTGTAATGGACAGAATTACAGACTGATGAACAGCGGACACAAACAAATTTTATGCGGTTTGCTGACTAAGAAGTTAACACAGCTAAAACGCTTCACGAAAACATGTCTGAAATCTATGACATATGCCTGAAAATGGGTGCTACATCAATGATAAAAAAGTTCCTCGCATACTTATAAATGATGCTCACCAACTTCATAGAGTTATTCCATTCAGGAATACGTTTACATATTTAGGGTTTTAGCATCTACAATGTACGAACGGGTCCAAATGCAATAATCGTGCAACAAACCTATGATACATGTATAACAGTAAAGTTTCCTCATTAGTTAGTGAATCATAGATGGAATTGAAGTTGAGAGCCACGGTGGTTGATGGGCACCATGCTGTTGCATAGGTAGGCGGTGTTAAAAGCTTTGCAATTAATTCATCCAATGTGTTTCGCAATATATCACATGTCACTTTAAAACGATGCAACCCAACCCAACAAGGACGTTGTACAGGGCAACTGTTATGATTGTTAAGTATAGCTGCCAATGGTAAAATAGCAAAACACCAAACAGAAAGTGACACAGCAAAGAGAAAACATATGTCTGTCACTGCTGCTTACTGCTTAAAAGCCAACTGGGCTAGGTTTTGCAGGTAACAAGTATTCAAGGTAGTGTGAGACAAACGCCTGCTTGACTTTATGATATCTTTGGACGTGGAATTGCTACAAAGAGTAAATGTTCTTCCAGTACATGTGACTGAAAACCTGATAGGGCAAAAGTAATTGCTATTGCTGGGGTTACTTTGATCTCTATAAATGGAAGAAGAAAACAGGTTTTGTGATGCCCAAAAATATGTTGATATAACATCGTAAAAAACACGTCAATGTATGAATGAGTTCACAAAATTATGTATCGATCACTCAAAAACCAGTACCTTAAAAAGTAAAAAAGATGTCGATTCAGCAGGAAGCTTCAGTATTACGTTACAAGCAAAATGTTTATCCTCAAAGCGAATGTGGGAACCACCATGTACTTTATAATGTGGCAGCTAAGGGGTGCTTAACACGATTTAAGCAAAATACCTATATTAAGTGAGGTGAGACGTATTTTCTTGGTTGTGAGAACATATATAAAAACAAGTACATCATAAAAACTCAAGTAATTTTGTATATTAATTTCGTGTTCAATGTTAAATTTCTAACAAATGCTGCAATTCAATTTATGTTCTCTAATTATCGCTCAAGCAATGGGCAAAGACTACATCAGCTGTCATACGTTTTTAACGACTTCATTTGTATTGTGGTATGCGATATTTAGGATAGATAGCTAAAATTTGGGCGCTTTGCATTTCATTTGTAACATGGGAAATTCAATGGTTCTTAATTCATAAGAGAATATTTTCAACCGTAAAATTTACACAGAATCAATGGTTCTCATATATGTTAAAATATAGTATGATTGGACATATGGCACTTACACTCTTTATTACTATCTACATTTGGCAAATCCAACAGACTTTCCATTTATTATGATGCTGTATTCCACAGCAAGAGCTTAGAACTACCGTCTCAGCAGATTTGCAGATATGAGTACCCTCTAATGACATCCCTTTGAACAGGATAGCCCCACTATGATTTCCTGTTACAACCAGTTGAGAATAAAGCGTTGAGATGCCAGTGCTAAACAAACATAATTATCTAGTTGCTGTGCACAGGTTCGACGTTGGAACTGCCCACTTTTGTGTTTTTTTGTGCTCAACCTGCTGGAGAGTAGGGAATGCCGACAAAGAACCATAGGGGCAATAGCAAGCTGTACCCCTTATCGCTCAGGTGCTCTGATGGGTCTTCCCTGTGAAGGATAGTTTGTCTCTAGACATGCTTTAAGTTACAGTCTATAACCAAGGCAAAACTTATAGTAGGGTAGCATGGCCCTGGACTGTTCCAAATCTAATGCATACTTGATAAATGACTTTACACCCACTGAAACAGACTTGTGAGGGCATTTCAGGTTACCTCTACAAATGATGCCAGCACTATCAGCATGGCTTTCTCGGTCAAGACGTTTGAGGACACTTCTTAAGATTTTTATGAAAAACAGCCGTTTAGCTCTCTTCCATGACATTAACTGAATCATGGAGACCACACAAGAGAGGGGGAACAGGCTTTGGTTTCCAGAGTAGTACATAGGCCAGGCACAGTGGAAACTGAGTACTTCTTGATATGGAATAATTGAAAATCACCTGCCTGAATTGGAAGAAAAGAACGGCGGCCCCTAACCCTTTGCTTAGGACACTGGAGCTAATAGATCCTTGAGTGGCTGAATAAGGATGATGAATCCAGCACATGGCAGTTAAGGGAGAAGGCTGCCCGTGACACCACAGCTGGGATTGATGCAGGAGGCAAGAAGGTTGAGTAATGGATATTACCCTAGTAGATACTGAAGAAGAATGGAAATGAGAAGACCACTCATTCACAGCAGAACTGTGCTTTGGCAAAATTGATTTGGGTCCTCCAGTATCAGACCCATTATTGGAGCCCAGTACAGTAGCCAACATATATGAGATTGGAGACGCTTGTACAGCCTCTCTTGCATGTCCACTCTACGGGCCATACCTCAGGATGATGGGGCAGGGTAAATAACGGTGGGGCCAGTATGAAGGGATGTTGGCTGGGAAAAGCAGGGCAGAAGCAAAATCTGTGACTCAAGTTATACCTGTTGACCAATAATTGTTGTTGTTGTTGTTGTTTCAAAATATATTTGTGTTTAAAACAAAGCAAGCCTACATACATGCATGATTCCAAGGCACGGAAAATTTCTGAAATGAGCATGAGGTGCATCGTACAGGAAGTTTCACATCTGTCTCATTTAAAAATATCAACAAATGCAATATAATCTTCCATTTTTGTATGTGGTATTAGAAATGTATATCACATGTTACATTGTTGTATGCACCCATTATTTGAGCATAACTGAAGGGCGTTATACCAAATGACTAATTTATCTATGACAAGCTTTTCAAATGTGGCTAATTATATGCACTATGACCCAATTCTTGCGACTTCCAACCCGGCGTTGATTATGCAGACATGTCTTTGCAACAATAAGCTATGGTGAAAGAATTCATATGATTACCCATAAAAGGAGCTTGGTGGATAATTATGCTGTATATACTCCCCTTAAGTCTACCTGTGCTATCAATTACTCATCAATACATAAATATATGCACCTCGATATACATAACTTAACCTTAACTTTGCCAGTGGCCCAAACTCTAAACCACATTTACATACTGTCAATCACTTCTACCAATTGCTACTCATGGGCCACAATGCTTTATGTGCAGTTGATACCAGGATCATTCTCCAGTCTGTAGGCAGTTTGACAATTGATACACGCTGATGGACGCTTCTGAACTAGTTTTTTTTTTTCTTTTGGGTCAAACATCTTTTGAAACGGATATAAAATTGTTAGTAATTTCAAATGTCTCCTTCCATATCTTTGTTTGAAATTAAGACTTTTACAATCACTTTTAATGATAAAAGCCAAAAACTAAGTGTACGTGGGGAAAGTAATCCGCCGCGGAGAAGAAAAAGTATATGACTGGAAAGGGATCCGAAGCCTAACACACGAGACAGTCCACGCCTTTGCAATTAGAATATGGAGATAAACCGTGTTACGTTTAGGAGTTGACAAACATTGTGTGTGGTTCAAAGAGGTCAGTCTGATAATGAATCAGAAAAACCTTCAGCTAAAGTATTTAAGTTAGCTGTAGATTTTAAATGCAGATAAAAGTGTGTGGGGTTTTCTCTTCATTCCCTAAGCACTTCCACACACCAATAAGTCATCTAATTTGATGTATGCCAAACCTGACCAAAGACTGAAAGCAATATATCAATTTACATAAGACTGTAAAGGACATGTAATTCAAAATATCAAATAAAGTATACATTGCTAGAAATTTGTAGATAAAACCGCGGTAGGTTATTTGCAATATATCAGCACCATTAATATCTTAATCTTAGATTCGAATGTTACTATCGAATGCCACTATTCTAACACATTACAATAAGCTTCACTGTGTTATCTTTTCATCAAACATGTTGGACAGTACTCTAACAGACAGCTTAACGTTGTATATAGTCATCAGAGAGTTTTAATCAACCCTATATAATTGCATTAAATAGAAAATGTTCACTCATTACGAAATGAATAATAGACCATCCTTTTCGCAAAATAAGCATTGAAACTATGTCTTGATTTGTTTAATGTCTATTAACTACATAGCTGGGGACAATTGGCCTAATTCTTTTAAGATTTGGTTACGTTTCGTGCCTGTCAAACAATTCTACAGCTTGTGACAACATTCTGGGTTTCGTAAACATGCGACAATTATCTATCTCCGTCAAACAATTAGCAAGGGCTTGATTTGTTTGAGACATAGTAACGCTTCAAGCCTACCAAAAATTATACAGCTGGCAAAGTTCTTTCACGCACGCTATATGCTGTCACTTCAGAACACTCTTCACTAAATGACTGACAGATAATGAAAAAAAAAATCGCCATAATTTATGTGAGCCTACCATAGGATTCAAACCCTCAAACTTTGGCACCCTCGACTACCTAAATGTAATATTCAATGCTCTGACCTATAAGCCACCGGGGCAATCCCACAACAATTTGCCTGAAGGCACAGGGTGATGTTATAACATGCATGCCTTGTATTTTGACAAAGTCGTGTATTTCCACAGACTAATCACTTGTATTTTTACAACAAAGTCGACAAATGACCCAGGGTACAAAGAAAGCAGTAGGGTATTATCCAATAATAAATAATACAAGTATTGTTTATCAGACTACTATGAAGCAAGATTCACCATGCCAAATGATAAACTTGCTTGGGGTAGATAATAGTGAAGCCAACATGGTTTAGTTGCATTGATTGCTACTTTTCCTATATCTGCGTTAGTTGTATCGCCATTATTTCAAATAATTTTTTTTTCGTCGCATTTTCCTCCCAAAACCCTATTTTTGTATGTAAAATCCATGACAATGATAATTTTTATATAAAGGCATAAGGAGGAAAATCCTTATTTTGACCAGGTTGCAATTGCAACCATCCCCTCAAACAGATCGAAATGGTCTAATTGTTAAATGTTAATGAAGACAATTCTGAATAATCAACTCTATGGCAACATCTTTGGAGAGCTATACAAGCAACTAAAGGTTCAAACTGCTTCAGACAACCATATTCTGCACGCAGGAAGCCAAGGTACCCAATTATTCCTGTTTCTGGGAGGCTACTTTTTCAACGAAATATCACTTTTAAAATGTTAAAAATGTTTTGGCGACGCTGACGTTTCCCTTTTGCAGAAAACGTTTATGATAGTAAAGCGGTTTATCTGACTAATCACTGTAAGCAAATGCTGTAGTGCGGCAGTGCGGCACCTGGCACAAGGCGCGAGGAAGCAAATTTATAAGAATTTACGACCTGAATATCAAGAAATGCATTTACATTTGAATGTAAAAACGTTGGTTTACAACTTAACATTATATATATATGTAAAGCAAGAGCAGAGAGCAGATGTTTCCAAAAGGTTTTTCATATGCGGATATGTAGAGGACAGGAAAATATTGTAAGCAAACAATGAGTATGTTACCCCCTTTTTTTATTTATCTTAAGAACATTATGTATCTAGTGTACATTGTTTTGTGGTTCAAGAATATTTTAAGTGTATGGTTTTAGGTGCGTATTTGTTTCATTTGAATATATATTATTTCACAAAAGTCATTTGGGAAAAAGCCCTGCGAAAACAGGTAAAAAAAGTACAATAATGCCGGAAATGCAAAGAAAAGAGTGTTGGGTCACAGTAGAATATATTGACTCTTAACATGGAATCTGGACTCACAAGTAGAAGGTAATATGTCACAGTAACAGGCTAGATAGTAAATGCAGTAGTAGTTGCGATGCTGTACTACAGCCGGGCTGGGTCTTGTATTGTGCTGTGTTGTGTCGTGTTGGCTCGCATACAACTCGTATTAATTTGCCACTTGTGACGATGACTTCAAAGGTCAAGATCACTTTATGTTTATAGCTTTATCTATGTTATCCAGTCTTTTGAATTAAGCGTTCTCGAATTAACCCCTCTGACTTTTGAAAGTAGGTCAAGGCTGCCGATAATATATTGTTCGACAAAAAATCTAATACTGCAAAGTGTATCACAGAAGTTTGCAGAGCTGGACTTGTATGTGATGTTGTTCAGAGTCATCACTCACAGAGGTTCACATATGAATCGATGAATGGGCAAGCAAAAGGATGAGTCCGCAAATAAAAACATATAATTAGAATAACTCCTTTGATATGAGAGAATCAGAGAACAATAACAACATATTTGCGTTTTCAACCGTTTGATATTTATGAAAATCTTGATTTTTGTGCACAGTAATCTTTTATTCAAAAGTGATATTCTCCCACCAATCATCATTTTCGTAAGATAGAGAGTTCTGATGCAACCATATTTACTCTTTGAACAGGGACCCCTGTTTGGCTTGTGGATAAAGACCTTGTTTTCGTTCCTCACTTGTGCCTCTTTCATTGACAGCATAATCAAGGAATTGCAATAACTGAAACAGTTCTCGCGATCTGGGTACAATTTGTATCTGTTCATTATTTCACGTTTGACACATTTGAATTAATGTGATGAAAGTTATCTGTCAATCTACTAAAGATGATAGCAGACACAAACTTTTCTAAGACTATGCAAAAGTATTGCTGGGGTATTTCCCTTAAAAACACCATATTTATTTGGTGAAGCAATTGTTATTGCAAATGCAGAATCACTTTTTTCCATTCATATACACAGACGCACACAGACACACACACACAGACACACAGACACACACACACACATATATATATATATATATATATGTTCTGCAGAAAATTCTTCCACACTATTGCATCTTCTATGTAAAAGGTCTTAAATCCATCATGAATAGCATTTTGAAAATTGAAGACACATAAGACAACTCTAATATCATTTCTGAATGCGAAGATAATTTGCAATGAAAGATCTACCCTATGTTGGGATACTGACTCTCCAATGGTTGCACAAAAAAAGGGGTGGTAGGGATGACTATCATATGATGCCTTTCTTCCCTACTGTGTTTATGTGGTGAATACATTATGTTCCAAACACTTAGTAACTGGACTTTCCCAGACGTAGGGTCATTAAGAGTTAAGTGTAAAGCGATATCTTCCTGTTCTGTATCCAGGCAACACCAACTCGTGCTTCTTTAAGCTAAACCACCTGTAGATTGTCGGCTGATTGTAGGTTCTCTTCGATATTGAACTCGATTAGTGTTTCTTATGCCGTTCCTTGCCAAACGTGGCTGATTCATTTCTTTCGTTAATACACACAGATTCGGTAGCACTTTCTACTGTATGGCACTGCCAAATGCCTGCAGGACCTTTATACTTAGCATCGTGATGATTAAAAAAAAAAACTGTGGCACTGGGAAAAGCTATGAAGAGCCATAATAACAACTCAGTTGATAGCCATGAAAAGGTCTGTCACGTTGGGTTATGGGTATGAGGCCAACTCCACATGCAGAGGCATTCAAGGATGGGTGCAGATTCTGGGAGTTTTTATTACCTTTACATGTCCAACACAAAGGCCTCAGGCTCAAAGCCCTTCCTGCTCTCCTTGGCTGCTCAACAAACACCTTTTCCTGAAGAAGCATAAACTTTTTTTTTTAACACCTTACACCACATACACGTAATTTAAACCTTAAACCTGTTGCTTACGTCTATTCATCAAACAAAGAATAGTCACTAAAATTACCTACCCTGTCGTTAAGACACCAAAGTGAACTGAGCTCACATTCAAGAAGCAGTCTGTTTCGCCGGGTTCTTATGGTACCAGAGTCAAGTACACTATGATCAAACCCTCCAACTTGCGCCCCAGTATTCATCCATCGGATGGGAAACACACACACACACACACACACACACACAGAGAGAGAGAGAGAGAGAAATGATTAAGACTTACCTAGATGAACAATATGGCAACTAATTCAAACAGCACTCTTCCTAAAGTGCATATACTTGTACTTCTCCTCTCAGCCTTGTTTCACCATTTAAATCGTCGCATTAAATGTCATCCACTTGAACTGTTCTATCATAATAACTTTACTGAGTCAAGCTATTTACATACTTATTTTATAAATTAATGAGCCTTTAATAGGAAACATTTGATATGATTATTCTAGCTTGGCCGACATAACAGTACCCAGATTGTGTGCTCAGCAGATTTTTCCACCTGCATCATCTATTCCTGATTTGGATACTTATCATACAACATTAAAACAGTGTGCTGTGGAAAACTATTAAGAACATTTATGTTGCTCCCTTTGAACTGAAAATGCAAATGAAAACATGCCTCTGATAGAACAAAGCTGCTATAAACCACATATTTTTCTAAAACATTTTATGAGTAGAATGTGAGAAAGTACTCCAGCTTCCTAGCTTTCATTTGGGCTGATGCAAAGTTATAAAACATATACTGCTGGGATAAAAGGTGCCATACCCTCACCATTTTGCATGTGTTATGTGGATGTGTGTGGTGCGTTTATTTACTTTATTACATCATTGCTTTTCACATCTATTTGGGAGGAAATGGTGGTCCTCAAAAAGGATTTTTATTTTTGGTTGGTGTTGTTGGTGGAAGACTGCATGCATCAATAGTGGGTGTGACCATAACGCTCTGTAAGGAAGCTTGGACCCGCATTGCCATGCTGCTTGTGAGCTTCCTGATCTCAATCTGGGAAATTTGATTCCACTGGTCTTTGAGCCTCTGAGCTAGGTGATCCAGGTTGGCCTCAGGTTCTTCATGTCATCCCTTATTCCACGACCAAGCACACCACACAAATGCTCACTGGGGGACAGGTCAGGGAGAATGGGCTGGCCGTGGTAACAATGGGATATTGTGTTGCTGTACATAGTGCATGCTGGCTCGTATAGTGTGTCATAGTGCATTGTCCTGTTGAAAAACCAGCCCTGGATATTGTTGGATCCATCTACCATCTTTGGGCAAGATCTCTCATCCACATAGCACTGGCCTATTAATGTCCTATTCACCCTGATGGGAACTGTTCTCCCTGTTGTCCTTTACATCATGGCACTGCCTCCTCCATAGCAGTCATGTTCAACTAAACATCCTTCTATGAACCTCTTGAAAGGCATTCACCGAACCCTTATTTTTCCATTCTAGACACCAATGCAGAATCGGGATTCATCTGACCACATGACACGGTCCAATTGATGCCTGGTCCAGGCTACTTGTGCCTCACACCACTGTACCCATCGTGTGGGGGATTGCGAGAATTGCGAATGTCTGGGGAGTATAACTTCAGTTTGGCCTAGACTATTCGCTTGTTGATGGTAGACTTTGATGTTCTGATGTTGCAGGCCTGGCACCACTGATAATGATAGCTTCTGGTGGAAATAAAACCTGTGCCTTTTCACATACTGGATCAAGTACCTTCCATTAGTCCCATCTAACAGTGCAACTTGCCCAAACCCAGTCTATCTCTTGCATCATCATGTTTCATGGAAATGATCCCACCACCTTTTTACCAATGGCCATAAGCACCCCATTATGCTGGCATCCGCTGGTAGGGAAAGGCCAGCTTTCAACATAACAATGATTCTGCCCCTGTCAATTTCGGACAGTTGTGAGTGACTCATGCCCTGTACATTGCAGATTCATATTGACCCCACAAGTGCCATGGCCCCCTCATAAAGCCCATAGGCACCACAATAGCAGACACACCTTTCGCACATCTCTGGCTATTGTGTTGTTTCAGGACATTTTTTGTGCAAGTAACTGCTCAGGCATACCCTAAGCTATCCTGTTGATGTTAATAGTAATATCACATGCCACACCCATATTTCATATATAAAGACATATTTATAGCAATGTTAAACCAATGGGGCGCACCTTTTTTTTTTCCTGGGCAGTATATAAGGAATGAAAGCGTGATCTATGTTAAAGTGTGAGGCATTCAAACCTGACTGTGCATCCACCTCTGCTGGAAGCCTACATGTCACAAAAGGACCAGCCCCACCTTCGTAAACTGGCATGTTATAGCTTAATTATGCTTCCTTTAGGGAGCCCTTTTGTAAAGGATCATTTAACATGCCCCATGCTCGTACCCGTGAGACATGTACTGTGGTATGAATTGATTGGGCTGGTGGACAACATAGCCTAGGGTCTCTCTTGGCTGATAATCAATTGCTTTTCCCGGCTTCTTTTCCAAACATTAACTCATGGTATGTTTATGAGCCAGTATACGTTCTCTGAATCCAAATTGGTTCAGTGCCTTTCCAACAAAAGTAGCTGCATAATCAGGATAAATACTTCCAGTATTAAATGAGTACCAACAAAAGCGTTCCATGTCAGTATAGTGATGGAAATAATTACATTTAACCAAGCTGATTACTTTTTGAATACATAAACATCTTTGCACAACAGAATTTCTCTACTTACCATTGCCTTGTTCCTGTAGTCCTGATCACAAAGGACATGGTGTAGTTTTAACTATTGACCTTTGCCTGTTTTCCTATTGAAACAGAACCCCATTTATACCTTTGCTTCATAACACGCTTTTTAAAATTATCATGTGTGAAATAGATTTAAATATATCATCTGCACAGAAAATGATGGAACAATGAAGTGGCCATCCTCGCAACTCTAACCACAGCACATGATACGGTAATCAATGTTCCAAAGCACCATGACCGATAGCAAGCCTGTTTTATGCTTAACATATCTGGAGATATCACAAAAGTTCAAACACAAATCTAAATTGTTAAGTGATATATTTAAATGGACCAGCAAGAGGAGCATAACATTTTAATAATCAGGTATTTTAATGGTTATTGAATCTGCGTCTTTTGCTGTATTTAACTGTGTTATCGTTGTTGAGTTTAAATTTATGAATATGTGCAATGTTTTTGTGAAGCATAAATGATTTAGTGATATTATGAGACCACTTAGTGATATTTGAAATGCTTAGCTTAAGTGAGTAAATTTATTACAGTACTACAAGGCATCAGGCTCTTGGTACAATTCCTTTATCTCTTTGTGTATATATATACATATACATACATAAACATATATATACATATACATACATATACATATATATATATACATATATATATATGTATATATATATATATATATATATATATATATATATATATATATATATATATATATATATATATATATATATATATATATATATATATATATTGAATCTACTAGTAGCACATACCCCCCTCCACTTTCAATCCAAGTGGTCTACATTCAAAATGACGAATTTTCCTGTAGCAAAGATGATCCTTCCAAATGAAAAATTAATGTCACTGCTGTATATTAATGTTTATCTAGCACCTAAATGTACTCCATTCTTGTAGAGCACAGTCCTTCACTTGTTATACAATAACAAGAACTTCCCAACCTTCT
This sequence comes from Hermodice carunculata, assembly GCA_964020975.1. Classification (NCBI taxonomy): domain Eukaryota; kingdom Metazoa; phylum Annelida; class Polychaeta; order Eunicida; family Amphinomidae; genus Hermodice; species Hermodice carunculata. The sequence goes on from OZ026619.1 coordinate 29,667,464, forward strand.
TCTTGGCACATCCAAACTACAATGACTCATAACGATCAAGCAGATTTCGAGCATATGTATTCCTAGTTGTACGTCCGTTCTCTAAACATTTTATTTCCCAATTTTTAGCATAAGGTGACTAGCTTTTGGTTGTTTAATGTCTGGCATTTTGGGTAACTGGAGTCAGAATGTGATGCATCTTTTGTAATAAAACGCACAGAGTGGGGGTCGTCCACGTTCTACTAAGACTGTCATGTTATCAGAACGTGAATAAAGACCCAGAAAATATTTGCAACTCCGTATTTGTACACCTTTAACATATTTTGCATTTTGAGACTTTAAATGTTCAAATATACCCATGTATGTGGATAAAGTTCACAACAACGCCATTGTTGTTAGGGCAAGCCGTGAGAACATTTGCTCGAATGGCAGATGACACGATACACATATCATATATCCATATTAATACGTATGCCTTCTAAAAACAAGCAATTTTTCCTTAAAGGGGCTTCTTTGTATAAACAAATGTAATGGCTGCACTGCTGACTGACTTAAATGTGTGTTCACATAACATATAAGTATGACTGGAGGGTCAGTACGCCATGTATGCTGCTACTCTATGATATGGTTTCGTCAACCAAGTATGAAAAGAGCACGATGTGTACACCTCAGGTACCAAGAAAATTGATTTTATTTTACCCCTATTTCCCTACTCAAGTCCAACACTCTTTGAAGCCAGGTGCTGATCACACACTCTTAGCCAGCTTGTTTGTCACTTTCTCTTGATATCTTTATTACTAAAACAGCTGTCGCTAGTCTACTTACCTTAGCTTCATGGTACAAAATAGATGTACAAGTTCAGTTTTTGTCATCCAATTTCTATGATCAATGTACCAATTCAATACAGCATTTCTTAAAAACTAGAATGATTACCACATTTTTTGTTTAAATTTGAAAAGAAAAGTTACTGGATGAAGCTAGCTAGAGCTCAAAATCTATTGACTAAAGTACTATCTCATTGACTACATAATAGCAATACGGTTGCGTTACTAGGTGTTGTTTGAAGTCCAGGTCAAGTCTGACCCCTGCAGCCAAGGCTTGCAAGGACAAATGGGGGTGAAAACCACGCCACGAAATTGGCTTTTAGTCGGGTATCTATAGCTGAAGTGTACACAGGATGATTGAAAAATACGGCACACACAAAAAACTTAACACAGTGGATGATCTGTACCGTCCGAGATTTTTAAATGTATCCAAATTTTGTTTGTACTTTTATTCTTTGCGCATTAAAAACTTATTTTACGTCATATCTATCAACATAAAACCAAGGTAGCGGCTCACGTCTTACTGTTTTGTGTTCGAAATGAGAGGAGCTAGATTATATAGCCAGGGCAACCTCCTGTTCAAACTTTAAAGTGGGTCGTGAAATAGGAGAATTTGATAAATCCCACTCCTCAAAAAATCATGACTTTTTTTTTTTTTTTGCATTTGAATATGTAATACCTGTTCGGGATTCCAAACATAATAACGGCACCTGCTATTGTAGGATCCACCAAACATGGCACAATGCTCATCATTACCATGTAACTACTAATGACAGTGTAATACCAGATCTCATGGTACATAATTACATTTATGCATATTAACAAAGTAAAGATACCAAGTCACTAACAATTTGAGAATAAATCTTTTCCAGTCGAAAAACGCTAAGTTTGTTTCTTTCTGACTCCTTCCGTCCTACTTTTTTGTTTTCAATGGCAAATTGATTATGCACGAAAACTTTTCATTGTGCATTTGGAGGCGTCAGAAATATGCTTACTTATGTAAAACGGATGATTCGGATATATTAAGCTTTGATATCTTCAAACCTTTATCAGGGAAGTTCTCGAATTAATATTTACATTAACGTACTAAGTGCAGATGTACTGTGCCATTGCCGAAACTACCAGCGTTAAAATTGTTCAAGTGAAGAACATTTTAATTTTCGAACCTTGAACATCTAAACCATTGTAGATAGATCAGAAAATGACATTTATACCTGATCCTACCTATTGGTCACAAAAAGTGTTTCTGATGCATTAATCTCCAAATTTGTGCATTTGGGGTTAATAATGATAAAAACTCGCATATGTCCCGTTTAAGAATTACTTTTTTCGAACAAATGGCAAGACATATGTAATTTTTGCTATTGAAAATCCTTTTCATAATTGTGCATGAGATCAGTGGCAGAAACACTATTTGTTTCAAATGATTTATCTGAAAGTCTAAAGTCGTGCAACTCTTCTATATTATTAATATATGGTATCGGTTAGCCATGTATTTAACTTTGCCTATCCGTTCCTGATAATATCAAGATAATATAAATACAAAGGTAGTGAAAAATGTTATTTTTATGCTTATCTTAGTTACAAAAATCAGCAGATGTGCTTTGGAAAAATGCCATGCCAGTTTGAAAGCTAATGGTGGGTCTTCAAGAAGTAACCATGAGAACACACTTTGAAGCCTAGAATTCTCGGATGTGCATGTCTGATAGCGGCCTGTTGTCTCGGCTTGGCATGTAAAGCCAAAATAAAGTAGGTCTTCAGCGTGTAACTATCCGAAGAGACTTTAGAGCCTGAAATTCCCAAATGTGCATGTCTGATTGTGGCTCCGTGTCTCAGCTAAACATTTATTCAATACAAACCACATTAAATTTGAAGATTACTTGAATGCATAGTGTTAGTGGTATACCCAAAGATAAGTATACAGTCACTTGCTCATAAATGATAGATTTGTGAGCTAAAAGGCAAATGTATGAATCCTATATATTTGGAATATTATGTGGAATGTGATTTTTTAATTTTACATGTTACTTTGGCTGGAGGCCAGTAGATTCCACACATTTCCATGTGGGCTGAAGTGCTTCATCATACCAAATTAGATCATTATCAAATGTAAAACTTCAAACCAATAACAGGTAGATATGATGCTAAAGGTTATATGCTTACGACAACTATCATCAAATGAGAACACGTTAAAAAAAAAAACAAAGTGCCAGAAACATCTAACACTCCAACAGCCTTTCTGCCCCATAACACGAACTGACACTGAAATTTTACACTTCATGCTTCCTAGATCTAAACCCAGATGTTTTACATTATGATAATACTGTTTGTTGTATTATATATAATAAAACATACAGTAAGAGTTTTTAGTGCAAAACATCCATATGCTTAGACTTTTTAAGACGTTGTTTACACAAACATTGATTTTGTACGAAAGAAATTAATGGCACGGTGGCACATGTCCCGTAGAGTCAAATGCGTTAGTCTTTGTTGCAAGGCAATCTTTTAATGCCCTTCCCTAGAACCTGGGGAAAATCTAAACCAAGTTTGAGGCTGGCAAAGGTAATAAGTGGCGCTATGGAAAGGTTAAATGTGCCGTGAAAAGGTTACATGAGAACACAGCGCGTAGCAATTTAAGGAAGTGGAAAATTGTAAAAAGATATATGTGCCATAAAACGTTCGTTCTGTGTAGCGCCTCACCAAGCAAGGAAGGTGTAGGAAAACTCCCTTACAGATGAGAACGTTTGATATTCTCTGTTAAGTGCAGACAAGGAAATATCGATGATCACTGCAATCAATTGTGTACGACAGTGCAAATTGCTATCCCTATAGACATAGAGTAATCACGGCATGTGTGAAATGATAACTACCTTCTCAGCTTCCAGCTTGGCTAGCTCCGCGGTCTGTTCCAATTAAACAATGAAAGTCATAAAGATAGAGGGTACGCTCGTAGTTGATTCAAAAACAAGTAAACTGGTGTCAAGCCTACTAAGTCAAATACGTAGATGACGAATATATGTAGACCAATCCTCAAATTAGAATTGATCGGCTTAGTACAGCCTCATTTGACTTTAATTGTTGGCAAATAATGAGCTGCATGGATAGGACATTCCCCTCAAAATAAACAAATATGTGGAACACAGCTAAATGTTGGTGCTTCGGACATGCTGCCCTTCGCATGTCTAAACACAATATGGGCAATGAAGCTATATAATATTCTGACTGATACTACAATTTTACACAATAACAGCGTCCCTGGCCTAGATTCAGAGCAATGGTCTATAACCTCACAGCAACAGGTCCAGTCCATAGCGGAGTCACACACCCACACCTACACCCACACCCACACCCACATATATATATATATATATATATACATATATATATACATACATATATATATATATATATATATATATATATATATATATATATATATATATATATATGCGCTTGAAAATACGGACCGTGTGCTTTCCCTGTGTACGCGCATGCAAGATGATTCTCCTCGTCAAACCATGACTGGACATGCGCAGAGATAAAGCTGTAAGGAAATTATCCTTGCATCGCTTGGTATGTATAAATTGGTGTAAGGAAAGTAATTAAGCTCTGGCAGTGTCTAGACATTGTCTCTTTCTCCTTACTCATACACAAATAATATCAAGCACCAGTGGATGAAAGAAATCAAATGAGAAAAACAAACTATTCGGTTGAGTCAAATCTGTTTTAACTTAAGCCTTCGGTATCTGATGCCCACCACCTTTTATAATCATCGTCATAAAATGGGGGTATATAATTGTTGTATTTATACGTTTACTAAAGCAGTTATCACTCCTGCTTATTAACTAAGAACCCTGCAAGTGTCACAGTTCGGTAGAAGGAAGAAAACCCCTTACCCTTAGTCAACATCTGCGCGCCGTTTGAGCATCCCCCACCCACCCATCCGTTAGCTTATGTATCATATTTGTGTTTATAGTACCCTTCAGGTTACTCATTCCTACCTTGAGCATGTACGATATTATTTGCATTAGTATTACCCTTTACGTAAATGACTTCAGCTTTAGTATGTACGTATTTTTTTTTAATATGCGGAACACCATTACGCATTATCTCCACAATGAGCCTAGATGCAATCGTGCCCTGGAGGGTATACACCACAAAAGTGCTGTTTTTTTTTGTGTGTTTTTTTTTTGAGAACACAGATACTGTGTGAACAGTGAGTGAACACTTTTTTCTGTCTTGGCTTCGCATCCAACAGGTGACAAGAAAAGCTTTTGGCTTAGGACAATCTGTTTCTATGGACTTCATTTACATTTCATATTAACAGTGTTTTGTATTAACGAACATTTTACACAAAAATACGCTAAGCAGGCAATATTAGACATCGGGGCACTTAAGGATACTTTAAGGGGGAACGGGATAAGTCGTGAATGCTCCTAGTGCGAAAGACATTGCAATTGACAAAAATAGATTCAGCAGCCAATCAAACTAATGACATCCAAATTTAAAAGCAATTACCTGTCAAGACGCCTGTCCAACTTTTGCCAACTGACATGAACCATATTAGTAAAAGAGAATATTTCTAGGGGAAATAAAGGTTATTTATATGCAGCAAAGTCCCGGTGCTTACATTTATATCTGCTAATGCGGGCTATACATTCGTGCTCACTTATCGAAAATTTATAAGGGAGAATACAAAGAACACTGCGTTGCCGGAGACATTGAACCATCAGCATCAGCCGAGAATAAAATTACGATCACTTTGCATTTATCAAGTGGACTGATTGTTTGTCATTTGCTATTATTATTTATTTTAATTTGCTGCGAATATTTGTTATCAGGATTTATCCCAAGATATTATTGTCGAGTCGTCCCCATATTATTTGCCTGGGAATCATACTGCTTGCGAGATATCACTGGTTTTGATGGAAGAAAGTGAATGCGAAGCATGCAACCAGTTGATACGTTTTTTTTGTTAATGCTAAAGATGAATTCGTATAATATTTTATGACAATCTTTTTTTATGATGCGATTTTCAAGATTTATGACACCTCGGACTTGAAAAAAAAATGGTGGTAATTTATTCTACGGATCATAAACAATTTGAAAGGCTGTAATCTTTACAGTCAGGTGTAATGACCTGCTCGTTTTTCTCTGTAGACAATCATAACAAAAGAAAGTAGTATATTACTCACTGTCGGTATCATTGTTGATCAAAATAAACAGAATGTGAAACAGTTCTTTTCCTTCTCATTGTTACTTGAGCTCCACATTTTTGGCGTTAATATCGAACTAGGCCTCTAAGCAGCGTCATCACACACGTGGATTAATCATACAGAGACCTCGCGTTTTGAGCATACCATGTTTCAAGAATCAATATTTCCGCATTCAAGCGTATTTTGTTATGTTATATGTCATTGATTCATTTAATTGATACATATTTCAAGGAAAAAGCTAAAGGCCACACACTGGAGATGAAAAACACATTCAATTGTTTTCTTCACTGGGGACATATGCTTGTTCATCAGTATAACAGGAAGCAGGCTACGTCAGAGATCCTATTCAAGAAACATGCTTTGGCTATACACGAATTTTACTTCCTAGTGACATAACATCGAGATACTTTTTACGTCATAAGAGTGTAGAAATCTCCTTTATCTTAAACAACTGATTGCCAACTGACGGTACTGTAGGACCTACATTATGATAATAGTAAATTTCAAATGGCCAAATTTGCATTTTTTCGTCGTTGAACTCTTAGAGACTTTTCCACGCGGTCATCTTTTGGTGACACTGGGCGATCTGCAATCACAACGGCCCAAAGAGGTGTTTAGTTTTTAAACGGAACTTCTGGGATCAGTAGAAACTATTAGACGCTTGTTGTCAGAATGAATAGAACCAGAAAAATACAGTTAACAGTATTACACACAGCCAGGACTTAATAACAAGGTGGATCTTGTGTTCAGATGATATTCATTAGCCAATTAAAACCACTGCATGAGTTTGGTGCTTCACTTACTATATATGGAAAACATTTAAAGGAAAATTCAACAAAACTTGAAACGAAGAAGGCATTTATATGAGAGATGTGATGTCCAGAAAGAATAAAAAAATGCACAGATACCAGAATAAGTTCTTAATCCTAGGAAGTTGTGATGAAATTTGGAACCGAGCATTTGCTTGTACGTGCATTTATACTCCAACCTCAGGCGGGGGTGGGGGTGGGAGTGGAAGGGATGGCATTGTGTTTTGTCGTTGTCCGTCCTTTTTTCTGTCCATGCGATCCGCTTTTAAAGTACTTGGACAAAGTGTACTTGGCCCACAAATGTGTTCTTGCATACGAACGACAATAACTCCACACCAATATCGGACACTTGCTATTTTATTGGGGTCCATGACCTACTTTTCTCGGCTCATAGCCACAGTATCTGTTAGATTTATCTTGCTGTATATAGTGGTAACATCTCAAAACATGGTCATCAAAGTCCTCAAAATAGACTTCTATGGGTCGATTGCGGAAATGTTTTTCATATGTATATATTTAATGTTCGGAACGAGCAAGACTCGATCTTGCAACCTTTGGCACCAGTCGCCTAGCTGAAATGGGAAACACACATATCCATTCGACCAAATCCCCATTCTTAAAAAAGAATGGCTCAATGGAGGTAGTTATGTGCGAGTGCCATGTCAACAGGGTTATGCAGCATATATACAGCATTTATAGTTGGCTTGTATTTCCCGAATCGGTTACTTATATCCACCATCATTAAGCAAATGCCGAGAATATATATTTGACGGTCGGAATGAGCGGGACTTGATCTTGCAACCTTTGGCACAGTCGCCTCGCTGAAATGGGCAAAGCACATATCCACTGGACGACACACACACACACACACACACACACACACACACACACACATATATATATATATATATATATATATATATATATATATATATATATATATACACTTTATTTATCTGTTTTTTCAATTCACATTTGGCAAATCTGGCCAATTGCTCGGAAGCTACAGTCTACCAATTATATAAAACCCCAACGGTATCTTCATGCCTGTATAAGCAATCGGGGTAACCTTCTCCGCTATATATATATATATAT